>JAYKKM010000334.1:1790000-2182500 GCA_035772405.1 Chrysogorgia sp. JL179-B06
TGTTGTGTTGTTGTTGTTGTTGTTGTTGTTGTTGCTGCTGCTGTTTTTGCTGCTGTTGTTCTTCTTCTTCATGTCCTTCTTTTCTTCAACCGTCTAATTCTGCCACCCCAAATGTACACGACTGAATTGACCAAAAACGCATCGAGTAGGCGTGGCAGGAACGCGAATTGGTGGTCTATGGAGCCCGTAAACCCCCTTCAGTGTGAGCTATAAATGCCCAAATCTGTTTACCTAACATTAAACTTGAATATACCTAAACACTTTTGGGAAATGTAAGATCAAAATAAAAACGTATCCAGTTTTTGGATTGATTTTGTGTTCTACTTTTCTTTCCTTTTTTATTTTAGATAATTATCCCCCTATTTCAATCTTGCCTATTATCAGCAAGATCTTCGAAAAAATTATTTATAAAAAATTATTTATAAAAAATTATTTATTATCTGAACGTCAGTTTGGATTCAGACGCTTACATTCTACGAACACTGTTTTACTAGATAGCACTATTGAATGGTTCATTAATATGGATCGTGGATTGTACAATCTTGTTGTATTTCTAGATTTAAGAAAAGCGTTTGACACTGTTGACCATGATATTTTATCAAAAAAACTTGTTTTTTACGGTTTTGATCAAACAGCGTTAAACCTTCTTCAATCATACCTTTAACGGTAAATCGTCTAGCTCAAAAATAGTAAGATGTGGAGTGCCCTAAGGATCAATTCTTGGGCCACTTCTTTTCTTACTTTATATAAATGACTTACCGCGGATTGTCTTAAACATACAACAGCTAGAATGTTTGCAGATGATACTACATTAACATCATAAGGCATATCAATACGTGAAGCAGAGGTTGCCCTTAATTATGATCTTAAGAATGTCAGGGAGTGGCTCTTGGCTAACAAGCTTAGTCTTAATCTAGTCAAAACGGAATATCTTATGATTGGATCAAGACATAATATTAGTAACATTATCGAAGATGGCCCAACGTTTTTGTTGGTGAAGTTCCAATCAAAAGAGTAAAAGTCACTAAATCATTTGGAGTACTTATTGACCAATTCCTATTGTGCGATAATCACATTGAAATTCTAACAAAGCGTGTATCCTCTGGAATTGGAGAAATTAAACGGCTCAGACCTTGCGTAAATCGTAATGCACTCGTATCAGTCTATACAATGCGCTAGTTCAGCCGCACTTCGATTGTTGTTGCGAAGTGTGGGACTCTACAGGTTCAAATTTATCATATCGGTTGCAAAAGCTGCATAATCGATCTGCCAGGGTTATTACTGGTCGTACAAATAGGCATGGTCAATCAGAGCTGGCCCTAAATGAGCTTGGATGGAAGACTTTGATTGAGCGTAGAGCACTTATTTAAACTAAGCTTATGTTTCAAATCGTTCATGGATTCGCTCCACAAACGCTAACAAACATTTTCAGAGCATCAACTGCTTTCCATATACCGCAACCAAATACTGATTATTTTAAGAAGAGTTTTAGCTACAGTGGTGCAAATTGTGGAACATAAATCAGAAATCGTTAATCCTTCAACAGAGAAATTTCTTCAATCTTCCTGCTCTAAATCTCATGAGTTTCATTTGTTTGTATTTTAAGATTTTTAGCCATTTTAGTAATAATGTACTATAATGTAATAATTTTAATATTTTACAATTTCATGTAAATTATCACGCCCCTCTTGGAAACCAACTTCAGTTGTATGGGGTTAGCGTGTAGAAATAAAGTTTTAACTACTTACCTTCCCACTGCTCTGCCGGTTTTTGAAACTAAAAACAACCACTATCTGAATCAATGACAATCATCGATGTTTCATGACAACAAGCTGCATTTATTAAATTAAATATTATAATATTGTTTCTTCAATTTATATATGTTAACGCAGTTTAAAATGTTGTCCTGCTGCAGATTATATAATTGCAGGCGCGCAGGAAGTGTAGCGGCACTAGCGGCTTTGGCCGCTACACTTTTTTGCACGACCTTATACCATTCTCTGCATTTATTTACCAAATTTATAATTTATTAAAAATAAATTCCTGTTTTTTTTTACTTTAGGCGTTTGCACAAGCGCCATTTGTTCAATGGTTTTAAGATAGACCGTTCCTCACAGATGTTTTAGTTTGGCTGTTTGGCCTGGGTTATTGAATCTGATGGTTACTGCTTCTCTCAAAATGCAGAAAATAGCGTTTCAGATCCTTCCAAAATCAAAAAAGATTTTCGGGGAGCATCGATCCCCAGGACCCCTTAGATGTTTCTCGCACTTTCGTCGCTCGCTCCTGGCCTGAATTATACGCAAACAGTTTTAGTTCTGAGTTATTAATGTATTTGATTATAACTTTTTAGGTGTTGATGTGCAGATGCACCCTTTGTAATATTACATATTTTAGAAATGCCTTGCATGGTGCCTATTTTAGCAAAAAACGATCGTCTCAGACATCTCAACCTTAAAAAATTAAAAACTTTCTGGGGGGAGCATGCCAGCTCAGACCCCTTAGCATGCTGGTCAGTGTTAATATATACACTGCTGTAATGAATAAGGGAGAGATTGGGGTAGACAGATTATACATAGATGATTGTCAAGCTCATTATCCTCAGAAAATGATTCTGAGTCCCGCACAGGAATCGAACCTGTAACTTGATTGGTTCTAACCATTGAGCTCCCGAGACTCATATGGAGAGTGAAGGTTACAATTCAACATAATACATTCGGTTAATATAGGTATACGGTACTGCCTATGCAGCTTGCATTCACTACAGCAGTATATATATTAACACATCCAAGCATTACTAATATAATATAATGACTGCCGTATAGGCAGTACATATATCAATTGAACTAGTACATCATTGTATTCATTCTCTCTCCTCGGAGTCTTGATGGCTCAATGGTAAGAGTCACCGGCAATCAGAACGTTATAATTTTTTCAACTGGGAATAATTTTTCTGAGGAGGCTGACGATCGTCCATGTATTTTATACTGGTCTATATTCCATAAACAATCTGTGTTTAATCCATCCATTATGGAACATATTATGCTTATATTAGGCATAACTTATTGTGTCTATGAATAGGCTTGGATAATGCTGGTCCTAGGCTTGTAATGTAAAATACAGCTTATATAGGATTATATTGACATTAGGTACGTTGACATTCATTGTCAGCAGAAATTGATGTCAGCTAGATCAATGTCAACAAGCGAGCTAGGAATGTCATCCTGAACATTGGTTATATATGCGCATGGTAATGTAATTTAGATACTATGTACACAATGCCATGTCTTGTTGCACATACATGGCTTTTGTATTAATAACCATCAAAATATGTTATCTGCACTAGGGATTTATTATTATATATTATTATGATACAATAATATTTATGGATAGCCCCTTCAATGCTAAGACTGATATCAATGGGCGTCTTGTTTCCTAACAAATTACAGTCAAATATAAACACATATTTATATGTACTGTACAATGTTACAAAAACTAATTCTAACTAAAAAGTTGTATAAATCCTGCACATTAACCGATCAGTTGCAAGTCCCCACTTAGAAAAGATCAGTTTTCCTGCCCTCCATTGAGACCTACCAAGAACATCAATATTATACAAGTTATCCACATTCCACATCCCTGCATGCCAGCTCCACATCGCACCAGTCTAATGTGGGTAGAATTATCAACTTACTTTATATAATCATCCACACCAACAATCGGAGTAGAATCCCTAATACATGCTAAACCCAATTTGAATAGACCCCTAGACATTTGAACAAATTTGATTTTTTTAAAAAGCAGACCCATTGCATGATAATTAAGATGCACTTTCTTCCTTCAACAGCCTTTGGTGTCTGTTTATACTAACTACTGAGTTGATTATTTCATGTGGAAATATCAATTTTTCTTAGTGATTGAGTGTAGAAACAGCAATAGATTTCCCCCACTATTCTGTTACTGCACCTAAAAATTAAAAAGTTTGGGCTGTATAATTATTTAGTTTGATGTTCTATGAAACAACTAAATTCAAATTATCCACTGAAAATCTATTCAGTTTGGCAAATGAATGGGCTATTTTACCTACTAGCGTAGCGTCTGGCTGCTATTAATAGCTCAAAATGCAGACAAACAAACCAAATTTAACTTACAAATGATTGCAAATGAGCGGCTGGTACAAAATACAGGTTAATTAATGCTCTGAATTAAGGATAAGTTAATCTAATGGTAATTGTAGGGTTAGAACCCAACCCCAATACAACATCAATCCTAACCCAACCCTAACCCTAGCCTCCCGCCAAGCGGTATTTCTAACCCTAGCCCCCCGCCTAGCGAGTTTTCTAACCCTATACCCGCCTAGCGAGTTTTCTAACTCTAACCCCTGCCTAGCAAGTTTTACGACATAACCATACCTACCCTGCATGCACCTTTGTCTCCCATACTTGGTGTCTTTAGACTAATAAGAGAGATTAAACATGTGGGATTAGTAATTGACTGTTAAACGCATGCGTGATTCTTATGATCCATTAGATTAACCATTATCCTTAATTCAGAGCAATTTGTAACTTAAGGATAATAGGTTAATTTAAGGGAGAGACCATGTTGCATTTAGTTAGGGTTGGCTAATCCCAATCCTTACCCTAACTAAAAAGATGCCCTGCAAACGAGCTATTTTCTTTTGTTATGGCCGCAAGAATTAGAGGTAAAAGCGGACAAGCATGGATACTGACGTCATCTCGATCTGTGTAAAAGAACGAAAATAAGTACTGTAAGCAACTACGCTATAAATTTAAACGTTTCAAACAGTAAGCGGGCGAGGGGTTGTTGCGTATACGTATTTCTAGCAATTGGATATTGATATTGTAGCTACAATTTTAACTCTAATTAATGTATTCTTAGTTTATTTTTAAATATTGTAATTTAGGTTTATTTTAAATTTATGTTGTAGGACCTCCCACTAAAACATCGTAATTATTATTATTATTATTAGTTTTTTACGCATTAACAAACGTTTCGCTAAACAACGTCAAATGTAATCAACTTTCATCTCTGGCACAAATCTATCACCTCTGTTGTTCTTTCGCGCGCTCACTGTCATCTAGTTTTTGCGTAATATTATTGTTAGAGTTAGTTTCGTATACTGTACAGTACACTGTTTTTTATTTTAATTTTATTGATAAAACTGCCGCCAAAATGCAGGAAATAGCGTTTCAGAGGCTTAGAAAATCAAAATTTCAAAATCAAAATTTCCCAGGGGAACATGCCCACGAACCCCCCAGAGGAAATAACATTATCCGTTAGCCATGTCGGGGACTTTAGCCCCTACGTCGTGGAATCCTTGGCGCCACCGCTGCATTTTTGGAGGCAAAACGACAGCGTCAAAATCTCGCTATTGACTACCAGTCCAGCTGCTAACGACCAAGAAATGGCAGAATCGTTCGTTTCATGATACATGTACAAGCACGAAATTTTACCAAGTTATGGAGCCAGCCCAAATTCGCCTCTGAACCGCGCATACCTCAAAATTGGGCTGCATGGAAACGAGGCTGAGACAAAAATGTAATTTCTACGGCGTATTTTTAATATAAGATAGCATTTGATTGTGTATCATGTCAATTGTGAGTTATATAGCCCCCGCGACCCTTCCCAAATGTGACCAATCTGCTCCACAAATAACTGGACGGATACAATCTGATCACATCATGTAGGCACGAAGAGGCAGACACGCGATTAATGGAACACGTCTTGGATGCTAGCCTGTGTGGTTAAAAACGAATCATGATCAAAACCAATGATACCGCCATTGTTGTATTGGCTGTTTCAATAGCAAACATCATCCCGGAGGATGAGCTGTGGGTTGGATACGGTTCAGGAAAATATCTACGGAACATTCCTGTGCATACCATTGCCGCAACTCTAGGACCAGATAACAATCGAACTTATCCGTTGTGGCTGCATAAGTGCATGTAGAGGTCGCTGTACTGCATGAACGCAAGTTTAGCTTGCACAGGCTTGTGTAATTGTGGTGGTAATTGTAACTAAAATTAAAGGATATGTACTGAATATTTTACTGGTGAACAACCTCGAACATATATGTGCTTACCGCCGATAACTATATTACATAAAAAATGTGTATTATAGAATTACCAATTATTTATGTACATATTAGTATCACAGAAAGTATATGACGTGAATTGTTAACAATAGGAACAGCAGTATTCTTACAACATGAAAGCAATTTGTGATCACTTTTAACAATCGTTTTCTTCGAAAAACTTGTGTAATGTGAGCTATAGCTTATTATGGCATGCATATTGCACACTTTATGCTTTTAAGGTCACCTTTTCGTTGAGCATAGAATTATTTCAAACCCTGTAAATGTTTTTCTCAATAAATCGATTGTGTGTCACGTGACGGATCACATAAGGGGACACGTGACTTTGATAAGGACTCATAAGAGCGTAGTTATTCACAGTTGACATGTTACAGCATAAAAAGTTTCCTTAGTACGTGTGGAAAATACACTATGGAAATTTATTATCTCAGCCTCGTTTCCATGCAGCACAATCTAAGAGCATGGCAGCAAGCGACTCTAATAGTGAATTTGCGTTGGCTCCATATCAGGAAATGTTTATATCGGGTATGTGAGTAACTTGGCAAAGTTTCATGCTTGTGTCATAAAACGAACGATTTTGGTCGCTAACAGCTGGACTATACCGGAGATGACGCCTTACAAAGGGGATAGAAATTTTCTAAAAAATTATGTGCGCACGCGCATATGAAATTATAGGATATCTCTTTCGTAAATAATTGTTAACTCTTTCGTAAATAGTTGTCTATACGATAGTCAGCCTGGAAATCCGAACACTGGTACTTTTTAATCAAAGATTGACAGGGACGTGTTGGTCTATATTAAGAAGGTAAGTTTGATTCGTTTTGTTGGTATGTGTTCATGCATGTGTATCATGTTAATGACATCTTATTCTGGGTACGATACGTTCGTATCGTATTATTACATATTACCTAATAAACCAAGGAAATACTCGAAGATGAAGAAGTCAAATACGATTTCATCAACAATCCATGTTCAAATTTTCGGGCGAAGTTTCATATAAATCCCGAAATGATGTCACATAGACTATCGGCAGTAAAATTCGAAATTAAAATCAGCTGTTATTTCTAAAATAAAGCATTATCGTAAGAGTTAGGGTTAAGTTAGTATTAGGTGTAGTATTAATTAGCTAGGTGTAGGGTTAGGGTTAGGGTTAGGGTTATTTTCGGGTTAGGACTATGTTTTAAATTCGGGATATTTATATGAAACGTCAGCCAAATTTTCGGTTTTGAACCGACCTGTATAGGCAGTGTATAGAACAATGTAGAAATGTAATACTGTCGTCATGCCAAAATCTTTCCTAATTTGGCCTGTCAAGTAGGATTTATAAGACACTAACTAAGACTATGTATGTCGATATCTGGTCATAATCCTTTTAGTAAGAGTAAACTCGGAGTTCTTATCAGAAGTGAAATGCTGCCTCGGCATGACACAGGAGCAGTGTGTACGAGGTCGGAGCATGAGTGTTCAGGATCAGGCATGCTAGCAGAATGATGCTAGAAATTTCTATAGCATAGAGGATCAAATAAATAGAATGTAGAATATATAAACCACGTATATAAAGGCGATCATATATCCAGGCCTGTAATAGTTAAAATAAAATACGGTAATCATGGCGCGTTTATACGGTCAAAATTGAACACACGAGAAGCCGTTTATATATTTCGAAGTTGTTAAAAAACTCGGTGTTTTCAAATCAGATAATAAACGACAATCGAGTGTATATGATATAGCATCTCAAACAAATCAGTATTTTAAGAGAAAATCGAGGTGAAAGTTGTCGAAATGTTTTGCTAATTAAGGTCTCATATCCAAACAACGTCTCGGTTATGATTTCCTTTGTGTTGCCATGAATTATTAGTAATGAGTTTGAGATGACCATTTGAACGCCATACATCTAATTCGAACAACATTTACCCGAAACGGCAAGCCTCGCGAAGTTATAAATTATCCATTCATTTCAAGCGACACTTTTGCCAAATCGAACTATTTGCTGACTTATCTAGCGGTCATATTTCAATTCTATAGAAATACCCCGTGACGTTTGGAATGGAGGTAACGGAAACCAGTCGGTTTCGCTAAATTAACTAGAATCAGTTCGCCACACACATAAAGTCGGTTCGCTACACACATTAAGTCAGTTCGCTACACACATAAACAACAAATAAAATAATTAAAACATTTCCCCTTACTTTCTTTCAGTTGTTTCTCTCTGATAGTCACCTCAGTGTCGGTGATTATAGTTATATTTACCTTGCCGCTTCGCGACTCAACCTAGGACGGGGAGGGCAGTGATTAGCATTTGAATGAAACCACGGTCGATTGACTAGCGTATTTGACAATCAAAACTTGTTTTATGATTCAAAAACGCTTCAATATGTCTAAAACTATTGTAGTGTCTGTGTTCAAGTCAATCATAAGGAACAGCTCTCATCTCTAAGAGTTAACGTCGGTCCTAAAGACGTGAAAATGCTCTCAGTGGCGTTGTAAACAGAACGAGGACGGCGTTGAGATACTCTTGGGAATAGAAACTATTCATTCTTTTATCGCATAAATGCCGACGTTCCAGGTGTTTATCTCACTTATTATTACATTGAGGAGGTTTCCAACAAAGTTTTGTCGATTTTGTCCACCTTGGACAAAGATTTTCCTAGTTTTTTCTTTGTTTCTCTACGGCAGCACACTAATGTTGACTTGGGTTGCTGTGTCTCGTGACTCGTAGATGTTCGTATAATCGCCGGGTGCGTAAAATATTCGAACTCGCCAACGGAAACAAAATAAAATGTCTTTAGCTACGACATACGAGGCCATCGAGCTTCATTCGTCAATCGTCATATAACGTGTCTGCTTTAGTGATGAACTTCTGGCAGCTGTGCTTTAGCCTGGTTTGTCATTGTTTATAATATGTTACTCGTCATGGTTATCAATATCACAATTATCAAATTATTTGTTTGTGAATAAGATTTACCTTCTATTTTAGGTGTATATTGGTGTGAGTTCATCGTTTCTCACGATATGCTGATACACAGCTGTGAGATATATTGAACTGCATTTTTATACAAATTTATCAACTGTTATAATGTCAAGAAACAAATTCTGATTAACTTAGTTTATCAACTGTTATAATGCCAACTTTTTGTGTTCATATTGAACTGCATTAATTATGCAAGCCTTGTTCAGAGAGCTATGTTACTGTATACAACTATTTTATCTTTATGTTCGACTGCATTTTTATGCAACTGTTCAACTTACATCTGTTTAATATTACACATGTTCATGTTCATGTGAATAGATGTTGAGAACGGTTACAACACAACAAGTGGGGTACTCAGACGTGCAGCATGTGCAGGGTGCCCTGGCTGTGCATAATGAATGTCTTACCCCAGATAGATGTCTAACGTATCCCAGAGTGCCCCAGAGTTAGTACGTACCTATGGTCCAGCAAGCCCATTGTGAGCTCCATATATATGTAGAAATCACTGCTCTGGTACTATCTGAACCATAACCGCATGAGTACGAGGCTATATTACCTCTGACGTGAGTTCAATAACTAGCCCACCACTTAGTTTTGCAATTTTGCACAATATTACGACTGCCTTGGATTTTGAGGCAGCACTTCCCTTGCGATAGTAACTTCTGGTCTAATTAGTATTCATAGGGATGTATGGCGCATACATCCCACGGTACATCAAAGGAAACCGACTCAATGTAATAATAATCACCGATAATCACTTCATTCCAACTTTTGTTCTGTTGTTACAACCGTTTTAATGTTGGGAAATAAAATACACGGAGGTAAAATAACATTAGCATGGTATTCCAAAAGTTACCTTTGAGACGAGATACAATTTCTTTTCCTTTTACAAAATTACTGTGCATACCAATTTTTTTCGTCAATTGTTTACTGTTCAGTTGACAGTGTTAGTTTGATCAGAAGCAACAGTTTTGTTTGACTTTGTTGTTTTAACAAGCACAATTGATTTGTTTATTACTGGTAATGCTCTGATTAGAGTTTGATTTGACCTTGATTTGAGTTTGTATTTGGTTTGTATTTGATTTGCTTTGATTTGTATTTGATTTGCTTTGCATTTGATTTGATTTGATTTGCTTTGCTTTGCTTTGAGAAGTGTGTATTCCACAAGGACTACACACTTAGAGTCTGATCGATTTGCTGATAAGAGCTAACAAGTTTGCTCCTGTGAGACTCACGATTGTACATGTACACCTAAAAACAGAAAAAAAAATCAATAGAAATGAAAAGAAATGTCGTGCATATGTTGTTGGTATATTAAACACCGCCAAGATGGCTATGTATTCGCATGATATTTTCTCGTTTTACCATCAACCGATCAACGTAAATAGCTTAATCATAGATAGATAGATAGATAGATAGATAGATAGATAGATAGATAGATAGATAGATAGATAGATAGATAGATAGATAGATAGATAGATAATTTATTAAAAATACTAGAAATACGAATTCGCAATAATCCCCTCGCCCGCCTTTTCTACCCTCCACCCCCCCCCCCCCCCGCCCCCCCTACGGGAATTTCTCCATCCATGGTGCCCAGACCTCGCACGCCGTGGCCGTGTATTTCTGTTTTGCAAAAATTCACAATTTCCAAAAGCCCGTTTCGTCGAAGAAATGTTTGAACGTTATCTCGGCCAATATTTAACCGATTTAAACTCTGAAAACAGATTTGGAATTAGCGAGTCAACATACATAACATACGCGTTTACTATATTACGAGAACGTGAGTACCCTTCGTAAAAACGGTTTATGTACTTGGAAATTAGTCGATTATAAACTGGTCACTTCATCGTATATTATTTTGAACGTTATCTCGATCAATATTTAACCGTTTTCAATTCTGAAAACAGATTTGGAATTAGCGAGTCAAAATACATCACATATGTGTCTACTATATTACGAGAACGCGAATACCGTTCGTAAAAATGGTTTATGTACTTAGAAAGTTAGTCGGCTTTGTCGGCTATGATTAGCCGGTCACTTTGTCGAATATTATGTTGAATATCTCGATCAATATATAACCGTTTTCAATTCTGAAAACAGATTTGGAATTAGCTAGTCAAAATACATAACATATGTGTCTACTATATTACGAGAACGTGAATACCCTTCGTAAAAATGGTTTATGTACTTAGAAATTAGTCCGGGCTTGGTCGGCTATGATAATCTCGATCAATATACAACCGTTTTCAATTCTGAAAACAGATTTGGAATTAGCGAGTCAAAATACATACTCGGACTCGGATTTCTATTTCCTCAAAAAACTATGTCTCTTGTGACGGTTCAATTTAATCTGAGTATCTAGTTACCAGTGCCAAATTTTCCGATGCCGCGCATGATCGACGACGTTGATGCATATATATATATATATACAAGGAAACTGAAAGTTACTCTACATTACGCCTGGAATCTGTGATGAGGGACTAAACGCCGGTCGATATTAGCACCCTCGCCCTTCGGTCGGCGCTTCGCGCCGGGCGAGGGGATAACATAAGCAGTTAAAAACTGAATTGCGTGATTTTACAAATAGGAAAAGAAATTAAGAAGTATATATAAATATATAACTAACAATATGAATAAAATTATATATCTAAAATTAAGGAAATAAATTGTTCGTTGTTCACTGAAGCTGGAATGAAAGTATTGCAAAACCTATTCGTCTTACATTTCAAAGAGTTAAAAAGTCTAGGCCTTCTAATATTGTACCGATTCGAATGTCTACATGGAATAATATGTGCCAGTTTGTGTTGTGGATTTAGACTCGCCTCGTGAAATAGTTTCCTACAAGCAACCAAGCGTCTATTATATAGGTAATCCAATCCAGATAACTCTATACTAACGGTGTAAGGCGTGCCAGGAAATATGATCGAAAGGATACGCTTCTGGATACGTTCAATGGCCTTGGAGAGTAGTCCGCGAGGGCAAAGTGGTATACTTGGCAACTGTATTCAAGAACAGGTCTAATACAGGTAGTATAAAACATAACGATGTCAGAAACTGGAACTTTAGCGCGTTTTAGTTGGATTATAAAATAAAAACGCTTATTGGTTTTCTTAATGATATTGGATACATGCTCATTCCACCTTAAATTCTTTACTTATAGTTAATCCTAACACCATAGCGTGATCCACAGTATCAAGATTACTATTGTTAAGGCTCACTCTTGGGAAAGTGAGGTTTGCTCTTCCAAAGTAGATGTCAAGTTCTTTGCATTTTGAAATATTAAGTTGAAGACGATTCTCATCTGACCACATCTGGACGTCGCTAGCCATTCTTTGGATGGTACTGATGGTGTTCTTAGGTACTATCTCTGAAATTGTAGTGTCGTCAATGTATTTCCAAGTGCTGGTATAATCGAGCTTGAGGTCATTAATCATGAGTATGAAGAGCCACGGACCCAGTTTTGTTCCCTGAGGAACACCAGAGGGGACTCCACGCCACTCCGAATAACAATCTCTAGAGAGTTTTACTCTTTGCTTTCTATTCATCAAAAAATCAATGACCCAGTTCTTCACAAAGCGAGGAATGTTAAGTTGGATAATCTTTATTGTAAGGATACGATGGTCTATGAGGTCAAAGGCTTTACGGTAGTCAAATAGTAAGACTCGAACAGCTGCTCCGGTACCGTCAGTAGCCTCAGCCCATGAGTGACCATGCTGATAAGTGCTAAGGTTGCCGAGGAATGTGGTATACCGCCATATTGGTCATGATCGATAATGTTCAAAATAGCAGGAGCAATATACATCTCGACCATAAATTCCTCTGCTACTTTAGATAATATCACTCATGATATGGATCTGAGATGTTTGTTTATATCCAAAACAGGTTTTTCTTTAGGAATTGGAGTAATATTGGCACGTTTCCATGCTTCTGGGAGAGACTGTTCGAAATATGAAGCATTCAATATATTTGATATCGGTGACTGTGAGGAAACGATATCGGCATATTCCTTAAGAATCCATATCGGAAAACTATTTGGTCCTTGCGCTTTGGAAGGGTTAAGGAATTTCAACTTCTTGTAGACAGACTCGATAGTAGGGATGTTGGTATTGGTATTGGGTAGAATCCTGGGGTGTATCTTGGAACAAAGCTGAGAGATCGTTTTCGGTTAAAGGATTATAATCTTTCATTGGCTCAAGGAAGTTATTGATATATCCATGTATACAAGTTGTCTTATACCTCAACAAGGGAATCTTGTTTCCGTCGACGAATCTTCGCTAAAATCATTTTTCAAGTTTCAACTGCAAGTATAAACTCTCGAATTGTAATAAAGCTTCGCGTGTTTAGCGTCACGTGATGAAACCCTAATATTCCATACCCCAAAGCGACATTTTTCCACTTTGCGCTTGCTCTGTAGACGTTGTATAGACTTATGATGGACTTATGATGTATGTCGACGACTGTTAATTCTGAAAGCCTGCAAATGATAACACCTGATTTCCCCTTTTTTGTTGTTGTTGTTGTTGTTGTTGTTGTTGTTGCTGCTGTTTTTGCTGCTGTTGTTCTTCTTCATGTCCTTCTTCTTTTCTTCGATCGTCTAATTCTGCCTCCCCAAAAACGCATCGAGTAGGCGTGGCAGGAACGCGAATTGGTGGTCTATGGAGCCCGTAAACCCCCTTCAGTGTGAGCTATAAATGCCCAAATCTGTTTACCTAACATTAAACTTGAATATACCTAAACACTTTTGAAAAATGTAAGATCAAAATTAAAACGTATCCAGTTTTTGGATTGATTTTGTGTTCTACTTTTCTTTCCTTTTTTATTTTAGATAATTATCCCCCTATTTCAATCTTGCCTATTATCAGCAAGATCTTTGAAAAAATAATTTATAAAAAATTCTTTATAAAAAATAATTTATTATCTGAACGTCAGTTTGGATTCAGACGCTTACATTCTACGAACACTGTTTTACTAGATAGCACTATTGAATGGTTCATTAATATGGATCGTGGATTGTACAATCTTGTTGTATTTCTAGATTTAAGAAAAGCGTTTGACACTGTTAACCATGATATTTTATCAAAAAAAATTGTTTTTTACGGTTTTGATCAAACAGCGTTAAACCTTCTTCAATCATACCTGTCAGATCGAACACAAATGTGTTATATTAACGGTAAACTGTCTAGCCCAAAAATAGTAAGATGTGGAGTGCCCTAAGGATCAATTCTTGGGCAAGTGGCTTTTCTTACTTTATATAAATTATGACTTCTTGGATTGTCTTAAACATACAACAGCTAGAATGTTTGCAGATGATACTACATTAACATCATCTGGCAAATCAATATCGTGAAGCAGAGGTTGCCCTTAATTATGATCTTAAGAATGTCAGGGAGTGGTTCCTGGCAAACAAGCTTAGTCTTAATATAGTCAAAAAGGAATATCTTATGATTGGATTAAGACATAATATTAGTAACATTATCGAAGATCCCAACGTTTTTGTAGATGATGTTCCAATCAAAAGAGTAAAAGTCACTAAATCTCTTGGAGTACTTATTACCAATTCCTATTGTGCGTTAATCACATTGAAAATCTAACAAAGCGTGTATCCTCTGGAATTGGAGAAATTAAACGGCTCAGACCTTGCGTAAATCGTAATGCACTCGTATCAGTCTATACAATGCGCTAGTTCAGCCGCACTTCGATTGTTGTTGCGAAGTGTGGGACCCATAGGTTTGTTGATTTCCTTATCAGTTAAATAGTTCAGACAAAGTTCGTATCGAATTCGTTTATTCAACAATAAGCTAATGTGATTAGAAATATATATATAAGGACTTCGATCTACCAGAGCGCGTTTTTACTCTGATCACATGCTTTTATAGTCACCACACTCAGACCGCTGACCATGCATATCAACATCCCCCTTCTTTTCGGGATAGTAACTTTACATAATTTTTTTTCTATTTTCTATCTAATGAAAAAAATATATGATATAGCATCTCAAACAAATCAGTATTTTAAGAGAAAATCGAGGTGAAAGTTGTCGAAATGTTTTGCTAATTAAGGTCTCATATCCAAACAACGTCTCGGTTATGATTTCCTTTGTGTTGCCATGAATTATTAGTAATGAGTTTGAGATGACCATTTGAACGCCATACATCTAATTCGAACAACATTTACCCGAAACGGCAAGCCTCGCGAAGTTATAAATTATCCATTCATTTCAAGCGACACTTTTGCCAAATCGAACTATTTGCTGACTTATCTAGCGGTCATATTTCAATTCTATAGAAATACCCCGTGACGTTTGGAATGGAGGTAACGGAAACCAGTCGGTTTCGCTAAATTAACTAGAATCAGTTCGCCACACACATAAAGTCGGTTCGCTACACACATTAAGTCAGTTCGCTACACACATAAACAACAAATAAAATAATTAAAACATTTCCCCTTACTTTCTTTCAGTTGTTTCTCTCTGATAGTCACCTCAGTGTCGGTGATTATAGTTATATTTACCTTGCCGCTTCGCGACTCAACCTAGGACGGGGAGGGCAGTGATTAGCATTTGAATGAAACCACGGTCGATTGACTAGCGTATTTGACAATCAAAACTTGTTTTATGATTCAAAAACGCTTCAATATGTCTAAAACTATTGTAGTGTCTGTGTTCAAGTCAATCATAAGGAACAGCTCTCATCTCTAAGAGTTAACGTCGGTCCTAAAGACGTGAAAATGCTCTCAGTGGCGTTGTAAACAGAACGAGGACGGCGTTGAGATACTCTTGGGAATAGAAACTATTCATTCTTTTATCGCATAAATGCCGACGTTCCAGGTGTTTATCTCACTTATTATTACATTGAGGAGGTTTCCAACAAAGTTTTGTCGATTTTGTCCACCTTGGACAAAGATTTTCCTAGTTTTTTCTTTGTTTCTCTACGGCAGCACACTAATGTTGACTTGGGTTGCTGTGTCTCGTGACTCGTAGATGTTCGTATAATCGCCGGGTGCGTAAAATATTCGAACTCGCCAACGGAAACAAAATAAAATGTCTTTAGCTACGACATACGAGGCCATCGAGCTTCATTCGTCAATCGTCATATAACGTGTCTGCTTTAGTGATGAACTTCTGGCAGCTGTGCTTTAGCCTGGTTTGTCATTGTTTATAATATGTTACTCGTCATGGTTATCAATATCACAATTATCAAATTATTTGTTTGTGAATAAGATTTACCTTCTATTTTAGGTGTATATTGGTGTGAGTTCATCGTTTCTCACGATATGCTGATACACAGCTGTGAGATATATTGAACTGCATTTTTATACAAATTTATCAACTGTTATAATGTCAAGAAACAAATTCTGATTAACTTAGTTTATCAACTGTTATAATGCCAACTTTTTGTGTTCATATTGAACTGCATTAATTATGCAAGCCTTGTTCAGAGAGCTATGTTACTGTATACAACTATTTTATCTTTATGTTCGACTGCATTTTTATGCAACTGTTCAACTTACATCTGTTTAATATTACACATGTTCATGAACTACTATATTGTGAATAGATGTTGAGAACGGTTACAACACAACAAGTGGGGTACTCAGACGTGCAGCATGTGCAGGGTGCCCTGGCTGTGCATAATGAATGTCTTACCCCAGATAGATGTCTAACGTATCCCAGAGTGCCCCAGAGTTAGTACGTACCTATGGTCCAGCAAGCCCATTGTGAGCTCCATATATATGTAGAAATCACTGCTCTGGTACTATCTGAACCATAACCGCATGAGTACGAGGCTATATTACCTCTGACGTGAGTTCAATAACTAGCCCACCACTTAGTTTTGCAATTTTGCACAATATTACGACTGCCTTGGATTTTGAGGCAGCACTTCCCTTGCGATAGTAACTTCTGGTCTAATTAGTATTCATAGGGATGTATGGCGCATACATCCCACGGTACATCAAAGGAAACCGATTCAATGTAATAATAATCACCGATAATCACTTCATTCCAACTTTTGTTCTGTTGTTACAACCGTTTTAATGTTGGGAAATAAAATACACGGAGGTAAAATAACATTAGCATGGTATTCCAAAAGTTACCTTTGAGACGAGATACAATTTCTTTTCCTTTTACAAAATTACTGTGCATACCAATTTTTTTCGTCAATTGTTTACTGTTCAGTTGACAGTGTTAGTTTGATCAGAAGCAACAGTTTTGTTTGACTTTGTTGTTTTAACAAGCACAATTGATTTGTTTATTACTGGTAATGCTCTGATTAGAGTTTGATTTGACCTTGATTTGAGTTTGTATTTGGTTTGTATTTGATTTGCTTTGATTTGTATTTGATTTGCTTTGCATTTGATTTGATTTGATTTGCTTTGCTTTGCTTTGAGAAGTGTGTATTCCACAAGGACTACACACTTAGAGTCTGATCGATTTGCTGATAAGAGCTAACAAGTTTGCTCCTGTGAGACTCACGATTGTACATGTACACCTAAAAACAGAAAAAAAAATCAATAGAAATGAAAAGAAATGTCGTGCATATGTTGTTGGTATATTAAACACCGCCAAGATGGCTATGTATTCGCATGATATTTTCTCGTTTTACCATCAACCGATCAACGTAAATAGCTTAATCATAGATAGATAGATAGATAGATAGATAGATAGATAGATAGATAGATAGATAGATAGATAGATAGATAGATAGATAATTTATTAAAAATACTAGAAATACGAATTCGCAATAATCCCCTCGCCCGCCTTTTCTACCCTCCACCCCCCCCCCCCCCCCCTACGGGAATTTCTCCATCCATGGTGCCCAGACCTCGCACGCCGTGGCCGTGTATTTCTGTTTTGCAAAAATTCACAATTTCCAAAAGCCCGTTTCGTCGAAGAAATGTTTGAACGTTATCTCGGCCAATATTTAACCGATTTAAACTCTGAAAACAGATTTGGAATTAGCGAGTCAACATACATAACATACGCGTTTACTATATTACGAGAACGTGAGTACCCTTCGTAAAAACGGTTTATGTACTTGGAAATTAGTCGATTATAAACTGGTCACTTCATCGTATATTATTTTGAACGTTATCTCGATCAATATTTAACCGTTTTCAATTCTGAAAACAGATTTGGAATTAGCGAGTCAAAATACATCACATATGTGTCTACTATATTACGAGAACGCGAATACCGTTCGTAAAAATGGTTTATGTACTTAGAAAGTTAGTCGGCTTTGTCGGCTATGATTAGCCGGTCACTTTGTCGAATATTATGTTGAATATCTCGATCAATATATAACCGTTTTCAATTCTGAAAACAGATTTGGAATTAGCTAGTCAAAATACATAACATATGTGTCTACTATATTACGAGAACGTGAATACCCTTCGTAAAAATGGTTTATGTACTTAGAAATTAGTCCGGGCTTGGTCGGCTATGATAATCTCGATCAATATACAACCGTTTTCAATTCTGAAAACAGATTTGGAATTAGCGAGTCAAAATACATACTCGGACTCGGATTTCTATTTCCTCAAAAAACTATGTCTCTTGTGACGGTTCAATTTAATCTGAGTATCTAGTTACCAGTGCCAAATTTTCCGATGCCGCGCATGATCGACGACGTTGATGCATATATATATATATATACAAGGAAACTGAAAGTTACTCTACATTACGCCTGGAATCTGTGATGAGGGACTAAACGCCGGTCGATATTAGCACCCTCGCCCTTCGGTCGGCGCTTCGCGCCGGGCGAGGGGATAACATAAGCAGTTAAAAACTGAATTGCGTGATTTTACAAATAGGAAAAGAAATTAAGAAGTATATATAAATATATAACTAACAATATGAATAAAATTATATATCTAAAATTAAGGAAATAAATTGTTCGTTGTTCACTGAAGCTGGAATGAAAGTATTGCAAAACCTATTCGTCTTACATTTCAAAGAGTTAAAAAGTCTAGGCCTTCTAATATTGTACCGATTCGAATGTCTACATGGAATAATATGTGCCAGTTTGTGTTGTGGATTTAGACTCGCCTCGTGAAATAGTTTCCTACAAGCAACCAAGCGTCTATTATATAGGTAATCCAATCCAGATAACTCTATACTAACGGTGTAAGGCGTGCCAGGAAATATGATCGAAAGGATACGCTTCTGGATACGTTCAATGGCCTTGGAGAGTAGTCCGCGAGGGCAAAGTGGTATACTTGGCAACTGTATTCAAGAACAGGTCTAATACAGGTAGTATAAAACATAACGATGTCAGAAACTGGAACTTTAGCGCGTTTTAGTTGGATTATAAAATAAAAACGCTTATTGGTTTTCTTAATGATATTGGATACATGCTCATTCCACCTTAAATTCTTTACTTATAGTTAATCCTAACACCCTAGCGTGATCCACAGTATCAAGATTACTATTGTTAAGGCTCACTCTTGGGAAAGTGAGGTTTGCTCTTCCAAAGTAGATGTCAAGTTCTTTGCATTTTGAAATATTAAGTTGAAGACGATTCTCATCTGACCACATCTGGACGTCGCTAGCCATTCTTTGGATGGTACTGATGGTGTTCTTAGGTACTATCTCTGAAATTGTAGTGTCGTCAATGTATTTCCAAGTGCTGGTATAATCGAGCTTGAGGTCATTAATCATGAGTATGAAGAGCCACGGACCCAGTTTTGTTCCCTGAGGAACACCAGAGGGGACTCCACGCCACTCCGAATAACAATCTCTAGAGAGTTTTACTCTTTGCTTTCTATTCATCAAAAAATCAATGACCCAGTTCTTCACAAAGCGAGGAATGTTAAGTTGGATAATCTTTATTGTAAGGATACGATGGTCTATGAGGTCAAAGGCTTTACGGTAGTCAAATAGTAAGACTCGAACAGCTGCTCCGGTACCGTCAGTAGCCTCAGCCCATGAGTGACCATGCTGATAAGTGCTAAGGTTGCCGAGGAATGTGGTATACCGCCATATTGGTCATGATCGATAATGTTCAAAATAGCAGGAGCAATATACATCTCGACCATAAATTCCTCTGCTACTTTAGATAATATCACTCATGATATGGATCTGAGATGTTTGTTTATATCCAAAACAGGTTTTTCTTTAGGAATTGGAGTAATATTGGCACGTTTCCATGCTTCTGGGAGAGACTGTTCGAAATATGAAGCATTCAATATATTTGATATCGGTGACTGTGAGGAAACGATATCGGCATATTCCTTAAGAATCCATATCGGAAAACTATTTGGTCCTTGCGCTTTGGAAGGGTTAAGGAATTTCAACTTCTTGTAGACAGACTCGATAGTAGGGATGTTGGTATTGGTATTGGGTAGAATCCTGGGGTGTATCTTGGAACAAAGCTGAGAGATCGTTTTCGGTTAAAGGATTATAATCTTTCATTGGCTCAAGGAAGTTATTGATATATCCATGTATACAAGTTGTCTTATACCTCAACAAGGGAATCTTGTTTCCGTCGACGAATCTTCGCTAAAATCATTTTTCAAGTTTCAACTGCAAGTATAAACTCTCGAATTGTAATAAAGCTTCGCGTGTTTAGCGTCACGTGATGAAACCCTAATATTCCATACCCCAAAGCGACATTTTTCCACTTTGCGCTTGCTCTGTAGACGTTGTATAGACTTATGATGGACTTATGATGTATGTCGACGACTGTTAATTCTGAAAGCCTGCAAATGATAACACCTGATTTCCCCTTTTTTGTTGTTGTTGTTGTTGTTGTTGTTGTTGTTGCTGCTGTTTTTGCTGCTGTTGTTCTTCTTCATGTCCTTCTTCTTTTCTTCGATCGTCTAATTCTGCCTCCCCAAAAACGCATCGAGTAGGCGTGGCAGGAACGCGAATTGGTGGTCTATGGAGCCCGTAAACCCCCTTCAGTGTGAGCTATAAATGCCCAAATCTGTTTACCTAACATTAAACTTGAATATACCTAAACACTTTTGAAAAATGTAAGATCAAAATTAAAACGTATCCAGTTTTTGGATTGATTTTGTGTTCTACTTTTCTTTCCTTTTTTATTTTAGATAATTATCCCCCTATTTCAATCTTGCCTATTATCAGCAAGATCTTTGAAAAAATAATTTATAAAAAATTCTTTATAAAAAATAATTTATTATCTGAACGTCAGTTTGGATTCAGACGCTTACATTCTACGAACACTGTTTTACTAGATAGCACTATTGAATGGTTCATTAATATGGATCGTGGATTGTACAATCTTGTTGTATTTCTAGATTTAAGAAAAGCGTTTGACACTGTTAACCATGATATTTTATCAAAAAAAATTGTTTTTTACGGTTTTGATCAAACAGCGTTAAACCTTCTTCAATCATACCCCTGTCAGATCGAACACAAATGTGTTATATTAACGGTAAACTGTCTAGCCCAAAAATAGTAAGATGTGGAGTGCCCTAAGGATCAATTCTTGGGCAAGTGGCTTTTCTTACTTTATATAAATTATGACTTCTTGGATTGTCTTAAACATACAACAGCTAGAATGTTTGCAGATGATACTACATTAACATCATCTGGCAAATCAATATCGTGAAGCAGAGGTTGCCCTTAATTATGATCTTAAGAATGTCAGGGAGTGGTTCCTGGCAAACAAGCTTAGTCTTAATATAGTCAAAAAGGAATATCTTATGATTGGATTAAGACATAATATTAGTAACATTATCGAAGATCCCAACGTTTTTGTAGATGATGTTCCAATCAAAAGAGTAAAAGTCACTAAATCTCTTGGAGTACTTATTACCAATTCCTATTGTGCGTTAATCACATTGAAAATCTAACAAAGCGTGTATCCTCTGGAATTGGAGAAATTAAACGGCTCAGACCTTGCGTAAATCGTAATGCACTCGTATCAGTCTATACAATGCGCTAGTTCAGCCGCACTTCGATTGTTGTTGCGAAGTGTGGGACCCATAGGTTTGTTGATTTCCTTATCAGTTAAATAGTTCAGACAAAGTTCGTATCGAATTCGTTTATTCAACAATAAGCTAATGTGATTAGAAATATATATATAAGGACTTCGATCTACCAGAGCGCGTTTTTACTCTGATCACATGCTTTTATAGTCACCACACTCAGACCGCTGACCATGCATATCAACATCCCCCTTCTTTTCGGGATAGTAACTTTACATAATTTTTTTTCTATTTTCTATCTAATGAAAAAAATGACTATATATTATATTATTACAAGTACCCATTGTCACTTTGCCAGATCGTTTTTTAAAAGTCACTATTCCACTATAAAATCCTTCATCCATCCTGGTTTACGTCGCGTTCTACGAGGTCGAATATTAGGGCTGTCTGTAGCTCGTTCTTCCAACGCTGCATCAGCCGCCTCTATATCGGTCGCTAATTATTCCTCTCCAACGGGCTCTGTATCCCCATTCAGATTGCTCTTCTCTCCAACCACCGTTTCTGCGTCCTCTTGAACATTCGGAGTTTCTGTCACCGGTTCCTTTTCACCGTGATTCGGGTATGCTGGCCGGATGTGTACTCTATTCCTCCGATAGGTAGTAGCATCATCGCATTCCAAAACAACGATCGATCACTGTACTTCCTTTGAATTTTTGCTCGCTTCCATTTCTTTCGATTCATCGGTTTAAAATAGACCAGTTGGTTTTCTCGTAGCTCTGGCATATTGCGAGCGGTCTTATTGTAATGTTTCTCAACTGTCCGTTGTCGTTTCCTTTATCTTTCTCGCTTCTTACTCCTTGCCGTTCTCCTTTTCCCAAAGGTATCAATGATCGCGTTGACCGACCAAACATCATCTGGGCAGGACTTAATCCATTATCCTGTCGAGGTGTATTCCGTATCTCCAGCAGGGCTTGGTACTGCATCCAGTCGGTCCTCATTCGCTTTCCTCATTATGTTTTTGCATATCTTCACCGCCGCCTCCGCTTTGCCATTTGACTGATGGTGATATGGGGACGATGACATGATTGATTCCCCACCCGTCCGAAAATTCTTTAAACTCTCTTGATTTGCATAATTGTGGACCATTGTCGGAGATAAGTTCCTTCGCGGTGTACCGTATCTCGCGAAATGTCCTTTCAACTTTGTCACCACTTGCTTTGACGTCATTGATGGCAGATAATCCACTTCGATATAACTGGAGAAATAATCGACTGTGACGAGATAATTTCTCCCTTGAATTTCGAATATATCACAGCAACTCTTTCCCATGGTACCTGACCATTTTCATGTTGACGAAGACTCCCTTTCTGAGTTTTCGGTTTGTGGCGTTGGCAGATTTCACACTGATCTGCTATCTGTTTAATTTCTTTTGACATCCCCGGCCAATATATCGAGTTCCGCGCCCGGCGAATCATACTGTCATGGCCAGTGTGAGCTGCATGTAGTCTTCTTTTCATTTCTCTTCGAAGCGATACCGGAATGACGATTTGCTGTCCCTTCAGGATAATCCCATCATCGTGACTCAAAGTTTCTCTGATGTCAAAATACGGCTTCGTTTCTGCAGGTGCGCCTTCTTTCCTATTTGGCCAACTCTCTTTTATCATCGTCAGGAGCGACTGTATGTTGTCATCCTTCCTCGTAGCTTCTTTAACCTCTTCTAATATTTTATCTGGAATCCCGTTAAACACCTCAACCTCCATGACACGCACATCATGCTCGGGCACACTGAGAAAAGCTCTACTCAATGTATCTGCTATCACGAGTTTACTTCCTTCCTGCAGGTAACGGAACTCGACGTTGTACCGGTAGAGTCGCATCATCAACGCTTGCAGTCTCTTGGTGCCTGGCTAAGCGGCTTCTTCAATATCGATGCCAGTGGTTTATGATCATTTTGGGCGATGACCTTTCTCCCAAAAGTATATTGATCAAAACGTTCCAGACCGAAAACTACGGCCATAGCCTCTTTCTCGATCTCATGGGCCCAATTTCGTTCAGCACTCGTCAGCGATCAAGACGCGAACTCAATTGGCTTTCCTTCCTGCATCAAACAAGCTCCCAGCCCATCTTTACTACTGCCCACCTGAATCACCAGTTTTTTCTCTGGATTGTAGTAAGCTAAAACTGGTGCTGTTGTCAATTTCTCTTTCACTCGCTTGAAGGCGTCTTCACAATGGGTCGACCAGTTCCACTCCACTCCCTTTCTCGTGAGCGCTCTTATGGGCTCAAGGTCGCTGGCTAGATTTGGTAGGAACTTTGCGAGATATTGCACCATCCCACATAGACACTTTACCCCGTGGACATCTGTAGGCCTTGGCATGCTACGTATTGCTTCCACTTTCGAATCATCTGGACCCAATGCCTTTGCTGGTAATCATATGGCCCATAAACTTGATTTGTGCTTGCTTGAGAACGGCTTTCTGCTTGTTGAGCTTGATTTTTCTTTGAATGCATCTCTCCTGTAGCTTGGCGACATTGTCGTCGTGGTTTTGTGCTGCCTCTTCTTCCGAATTGCCACAACCGACCACCAATATATCATCCGCGATACAAATAACTCCTTCAAGGCTACTGAAGGCGTCCGTCAATCGTTTCTGGAAAATCTCACTACTGACCTTCAAACCGAATGGGAGGCGAGACCACCGATATCGACCAAATGGGGTTATCATCGTCGTGAGCTTATACTTGACTCTGTGTCAAGCAGTACGTGCCAAAACGCTTATTTTACATCAAACTTGCTGAAAACTTTGGCGTTATTCAGTGTAGGTAACACGTCGTCAAGAGTTGGTAACTTGTAATGCTCACGCCTTAGTGCTTCATTTAATGGTTGAGGGTCTATACAGATTCTCAAATCCCCATTCGCTTTCTGGACCACGGCCATTTGACTAACCCAGATTGTAGGCTCTTCAACAGGAATGAGGACCCCTCGATCCACCAGTCTTTCGAGCTCTTGTTTTACTTTTACTAAAGCGCTATTGGTTTTTTAGTAGAAATGGCGCTATATAAAAATAAATTATTATTAACTATTATTATTATTATTAAAGCAAATGGTACCTTTCTCGACGGCAATACTCGGGGTTTGCAACTTGGATCAACTTGAAGTTTCGATACACCTAGGTCGCCCAGGTCTGTAGTCTTTGCGTTGACATTACCCAGCGGGCAAAAAGACGTCGATTCAACGTTGAAACGACGTCGCTCTTCGACGTCGATTCGACGTTGAAAAAAGGTTGAAAACGCAAATTGGATCGACGTTGTTTTTACCACGTCGAAACAACGTCGTCGAAACAACGTGAAATCGACGTCGATTCAACGTCGATTCAACGTCAATTCGACGTCGATTCAACGTCTGTTTCCGATTAGAAAAATGTTTAAAATCGTTGAGTATTGCGAAAAGGTGTCTGCCCGTCACTTTAACAAAGAAATGGTGTTAACAGAAAGTGATAAGAAAGACTTTCGTGAAGCCAAAGGTTGTCATATTTGTGGTGTGGAGTACATCGACGTTGATGTTTAAGTGAGGGACCACTGTCACGTTACAGGTAAGTATAGAGGGTCTGCACATCGTGGTTGTAACGTGAACTTCAGGTTAACTGACAAAATACCTGTGACTAATCTTTCACAATCTACGTGGTTATGACAGCCATTTTATCATGCAGGAAATTGGTAAGTTTGGTTGTGACATTAATGTGATACCGAACAACATGGAAAAGTACATGGCGTTCATGATTGGTATAAGCACTTGGTTTTTCTAGACAGCTTTCAGTTCATGAGTAGTGGTCTAGACAATCTAGTAAATAATTTACCACAAGACGGCTATGGATACACGTCTGAGGTGTTCCAAGGTGAGGAACTTAAGTTGATGACGAGGAAGGGGGTCTATCCATACGATTACATGGACGCCATGGAAAAGTTTGACGAAACACAATAACCTGCACGAGAACATTTCCATAGTGTGCTCAATGCGACGGACCTTTCAGAAGACGAGTATCAGCACGCTTGTGATGTATGGAACACTTTTGGTTTGCAAACCATGGGGGACTATCTGCATGATCTCTATCTGAAGTGCGATGTGTTGCTATTGGCTGACGTTTTCAAGAACTTTAGAAAGACGTGCTCTCAAGAATATGGGTTAGATCCATGTCACTACTTCACATCACCTGGATTGGCTTGGGATGCAATGCTGAAGATGACTGGTGTGGAACTTGATTTGTTGTCTGACATTGACATGTTTCAGTTCGTGGAATTGGGTATGCGTGGTGGTGTGAGTTACATTGCTAACAGACATGGTGTGGCAAATAATAAGTACATGAAGGGGTATGACGAGTCGCAGGAGTCAAAATATTTTATGTACCTTGACGCCAACAACTTGTATGGGTGGGCAATGAGTCAAAGTCTCCCCACAGGTGGTTTTAAATGGTTGACTGAGAAGGAAATAAAAGGAGTGAATTTGTGTGACTATCACAACGACAGCAAAAAGGGATTGTTAGTCGAAGTCGACTTGGAATACCCAGACCATTTGCATGACTTACATAACGACTATCCGTTGGCTCCCGAGAAGATGGAGATAACGGTTGATAACTGTCGGAGTACTGCAAGAAGATCAGAAAGAAATTCAATGTGAGTGTTGGTGGTGTGAAGAAACTGGTGACAAATTTGAGGGATAAAGAGAAGTACGTTCTTCACCACAGAAATTTGCAGTTGTACATGGACTTTGGATTGAAAATTAAAAAGGTACACAGAGTCTTGCAATTCGATCAGTCTAAGTGGTTGGGAATTAGGTACATCGACTTTAATACAACCAAAAGAACTGGCGCTAAAAACGCTTTTGAAAAGGACTTCTTTAAGCTGATGAACAACTGGTGTGTTTAGCAAGACTATGGAAAACTTGAGGAAGCGTGTAGACGTGAGATTAGTGACTAATGAGAAGAAGCTAATGAAGTTGTCGTCGAAGCCAACGTTTGTGTCTTGTAAGATATTCAACGAGAAATTAGTTGCGGTCCACAAAATAAAAGAAACGTTGACATTAAATAGAGTATAGACCCGCTTATGTTGGTATGTGTATACTTGATTTGAGTAAAACATTGATGTACGATTTTCACTACAATTATATGTTGAAAAAATATTCTGATTGTAAGCTGCACTTCACTGACACAGATAGTTTGCTGTACACAATCGCGACTGACGACGTTTATGAGGACTTCTTGAAAGACTGTGAAAAGTTTGACAATAGTGACTATCCCACGGACAGTCCGTTCGCTTTCAAGGAGAATAAGAAAGTGATTGGGAAAATAAAGGACGAGTGTGCAGGGACACCAATCGTTGAGTTCATTGGGTTACGCAGTAAGATGTATAGTTACTTGAATGAGTCTGGTGGGGGTGGGAAGACCGCTAAGGGAATTAGAAAAAACATTATTAAGAATGTCATTAAGCACTGCGATTACAGAAAGGTATTGCTTAAGCAAGGGCAATTGCGTCACACAATGAAAAGTATTAGAAGCGTCAGGCATCAACTCGTTAGTTATGAAATAAATAAGGTGTCATTATCCTGCTTTGATGACAAACGTTACCTTTTGGAAGACGGCATTGACTCCTATGCATATGGTCACAAGAATATCTCGCGAAGAATATCTCGACTAATTTGCATATCAACGGGTGGCTGCAATTAAATATTAAAGACAATCAGGGAACCTGTGTCTTTCAACAATTTGCATAACAGGTGGCAACGATCTCGCGACCAGACCTCAGCTCTTATCACGCATGGTCCATCGTGGTTTTTGTTGGGTGAGGCTGACCTAGCTTTAGAGTGATGGCGGCTCTCTTTGGACGAGTATAATGACTTCGCCCAATTTTGGCAAGCACAGTGGCTTCGCTTCGGTGAGCACAATGGCTGGCTTTCACCCCGACGAGCACAACGGCTTCGTCAAGTTTGTGGGTGTGGTGGACTGGGGAGAGTGACGTGTGCTTCGATCATCCCACAATCAATTCACTATCATTGTGGAGTATTTAAGCAAATAAATAAATAAAATGACAGGTGGCGTTGTCCAATTTGCATAACCATAGGAACCATTTCAGTTGTGTTTGTCTAACTGATGACACATGAGACAACATCAACTGAACTCAACACGATGTGACACGAAACTTGAGGTGAGTCCAGCCACGTTTGTTGTGACCTACGACACTGTCAGTCGGTAGAGAACGTACGAAATTTACTTAACATTGCCACTAAGCTACGAGTTTAGTGGTTTTTTTTCGCGCGTGAAATCTAGAGTCATTGAAGCGACATCGATAGCATCAGCTAGACCTTTGTTTGGTGTTGTTTTTTTTCGCGCATGAATTGGTGATGGAATAGTATAAGATATGGGGGTACCGGCGCACTTTCGCGATTTGTACGGCAATCTGAGACTGGCCCAACGCAGCGCCAAGCTTAGACTTGCTCCAAGTCTGCCTCTTGGTGTTTCGAGGCGGGTTTGTTTCGAGACGGGTCAGTTATTTGAGACGGGTTTGTTTCGAGACGGGTGTTTCGAGGCGGGTTTGTTTCGAGGCGGGTTTGTTTCGAGGCGGGTTTGTTTCGAGACGGGTTTATTTGAGACGGGTTTGTTTCGACACGGGTTTATGTTTTGGTTTCAACGAGCGAGCGAAAACCCGCTGGAAAAATAACGCTGGCGAAACCCGCGGGCAAAAAAACGCTGGCGGAAAACACGCGGGCGGAAAACCCGACGGGCGAGAAAATGGGGAGGGGAGAGGCAGACTTGTTTCCCTTGCAGCAATTTGAAATTTGAAATTTCTGCAAGGGAAACAAGTCTGCCTCTTCCCTCCCCATTTTCTCGCCCGCCGGGTTTTCCGCCCGTGGGTTTTCCGCCAGCGTTTTTTTTGCCCGCGGGTTTCGCCAGCGTTTTTTTTTCAGCGGGTTTTCGCTCGCTCGTTGAAACCAAAACATAAACCCGTCTCGAAACAAACCCGTCTCAAATAAACCCGTCTCGAAACAAACCCGCCTCAAAACAAACCCGTCTCGAAACAAACCCGCCTCGAAACAAACCCGCCTCGAAACACCAAGAGGCAGACTTGGAGCAAGTCTACGCCAAGCTGTGGTCAAGCGTTTTCCACAGACTGAGTGTATCAAATTTGCGAGACCATCCGTCGAAACAGCCAAATCTATAAAATGGCGCGAACCAAATGTGCTTCTACGGCTGAGTTTAGTCTCTCGAGACGGCTGAGATGAGAGTCGTGTTGAGTTGTGCTTCTCGTTTCTCTGATGTCGATGGTCTGAGGCTGCACTACTGTAGTCAGCTGGGCTTGGCGCTGCGTTGGGCTAGTCTCAGATTGCCGTACAAATCGCGAAACTGCGCCGGTACCCCATGTCTTATACTACTTATATTGATATTTTGAGTTTGGTTTTCAGTTTATACTTTGAATTTGCAAGTTAGCTTTCAGTTTATATTTTTGTGAGTTGATTTGACTGTAAGATTGTAAGATGGTAAGATTGTAAGACGGTAAGATTGTAAGATGGTAAGATTTCCGCTGCTTTGAGACAGCAGATAAACCTATAAAAACAAAGGGGGAAATAACTCAATTTACTTAGTGTCAATGTAAAGCTTCTTCGCAAACATTCTCTTTGTCCAACTTAACTGTCCATCGACTTGGACAACAAGAACGTCCACGATTGAAACAATTTCGTGACGAATAATATGTTATTTATATTATTTAATATATTATATTATTTATTACTAATATTATTTTAATATATTATTCTAATTCCTCTTTTATAAAAACAATATACGCCACCGTGATCCGTTAAGAACCCGCATCATCTAGCGCTTATATATATAAGCGCCCTGGTATGTATACGCTAAATTCTGAGACAGTTCGTTTATAAATATACTAACCATTTTAAAGGATAAATGTTGTCAACGCAGAAGACATGTACAATTAAATAAACCACTCTCACTGTAAAACGAGAAATGTAAAACGAGAAATAAACAGTTTACCTTTAAAATGAACTACAGAAATCTTGTCAACAAAGACTTTTCGATGTTTGGTGAAAAACCTCGTGAAAAACTTCTTCGATATTTACGTTACCAACAAGGAAGAGAAGGAACGCACGAGTATTGTCCCCCGAGTATTAATTTTGTCGACGAGTTTCAATAAAGACTTTTCGATGTACGACTTAAGACTTTCCTTTATACTAATTAATAGTTTTATTGTATACATGACAAAATTACTGGATTCTGATTGGCTGAGAGGAGTGCATGCAATAAAATCATTTATTGCACTCGAGTGCAATAAATGAAAAGAGAGAAGACACTGGGAACACGTTTGACAATAAAATTCAAAATGGTGGCCTATTCTGCAATGGAAAGTTTTCACTTTTCCAACGACTTGTGGTACACTACGAATTAAAAATTCCATGTAAATATTTTGAAATGAGTACATGCAAAAAACACCAAGAGTGAAAAGGTTTGTTGTCAACTAATGAAACAAGACGTTTTTAAAGACTTCGAAGAAGATGAAGCATACGTGTCGTAATTTTGTCATGCATATAATAAATGAGTAATCATGTGATTTTTCTCGTGCAATTAAGGATTTACACTACTCGTGATATTTGAAAATTGTGCCAAATTGCACTCGCCTAACGGCTCTTGCAATTTTCGCACAATTTTCAAATATCACTCGTGGTGTAAATCCTTAATTGCACTCGCTATCATACGATTACCTATAGTTATTCAACCAGTGAAAAGACATTACCAAAAAGCAAGTGAAGGGGGGGGGGGGGGGAGATCTGCCCCAACCTATATATAGGGTTAACAAATTTTAACGCGATCTGCTAATAGTTAAATATTCGCTTCTCCGCTTACTATTATGCTCCACTTACTCCCAAAGCTCCACTGGCTGTCGCTTTCGTCGTCGTCTGATATAACGGCTAGACCCTTGCCCTTCTCCAATCAAAGTGCCCCATATTCACCTGGTCACTGGCCTCTAAACAAGCTCACAAGTAAAGAAAAACGAACAGTGCATGAAATGAAATAATTCTGGCTTACACTCATCACTCTTTCTTTCGTTGTAGATGAATTCTGTAAAACGTTGGAATATTTGTACTCCTTTTCTCATGCTAATTGTGATATTTCTGCTGATATGGATTCTCTTTGTAAAGGTAAATTTTAAACCAATTTTCATTTACATTTCCACTTTCTTCAGTCGGGGCCACGAGGGTCTTGCTGATTTTTCTGAAAATATTATTGATAAGACAGATAGCTTAAATCCTACCAATTGAGAGGCGTTCTGGGCATTTACACTGGATACGTTTATCCCCAAAGGATTGAATTTACGCGATTTTATTTAACTCTATTTTACAATTTTTGATATTCATAATTTTATTTGTCCATAAAAGCACTCTGGTTTGTACATCTTTCTTGATTCTGAATATTTTCTTAATTTCTCACCCTTAACTTGCGAGATGGCAAGCGCTAGCTTTACCGAAAACCAAATTACGCGTCTTTGTATGTCGACTAGAGGTGTGCCAATCCGATCCGAATCCAAATTGTCAAATTTACTAGTTGTATGTACATAACACAATAATATATTATGGCTATTATTGTACAAGATTATTAATGTATATTAGTTTACTTAAATTTATTTGTTCAGTCAACGATTTTCTTTTCGGGGAGTTCGCGCAACTATTGCAACATATATATCCGGGTGTTTTAATTTTTTCGGATCGGATCGGATTTAAGCAGCTGTTTTCGAATTGGATAGGATCGAACTACGATTTTATGGCTTAGGATCGTATCAGATTCGGTTCATTCACAGTTTAGGCAAACCCTCGGATTATAAGGAGTCAATCCAATCCGACGCATCGACAGCCACTCTATAACCACTCATCATACAACTCCCAACTTCCATCAATTTCATCATTTTCATCTCTACCAAAAGGCTCTCAAAACGTACTAGCCCCTTCAACGCCAATTTAGACTTCGTCCCTGACATATTACCGCAACCATCAGCATCTCAAATAAAACGAAAAAGAAACATCATATGGATTAACTCCCCATTTAGCAAGAACGCGTCAAGATTTAACCTGATTGACCACCAAAACCTGATAGATCAAATAAGCTCCAAAAAATTGTTAACCGGAACACAGTCAAACTGCTATAAGTTAGAGTTGCGTGGAAAACATCAAGAGCGCTATTTCAAAGCAATTTCCACCGCATCCTGACAAAGAATTATCCCGACACCGAGGAGAGAAATTCAGCTGCAGAAATAAGACCGAATGCCCCCTGAAAGGAAATTATATGTTAGCAGGTGTCATCTACAAAGACAACATAGACGCGCTGAAAAAGTATATGGGAATGACGGGCAACAACTTCAAGCAACGCTTTAACAACCACCAGAAATATTTCGGTGACGAGAAGTATTCAAACGAGACTGGACTTTCTAAGCACGTTTGAAATTTGAAAATAAGTATCAATTGGTCTGGGGAAACAGGGAAAACAAGCCGCTGAAACCTATGACTCTCGACGAAGAAAATATTTTTTATTTTGAAACCGACAAGGAGAACTAAATCCGACAGAACTGAACTCAACAAATGCAGAATGTATATATAGCTGTTCCTGAAACGTTGAAGAAGTAATAAAGAAGTTTATCTTTGATTGATATATAGTTATACACCCGTGTTAAACTCTGCTGAAGGAAGGTTTGGTGATCGAATAGATATGATTGTAGTTTAAATTAATTCACTTTAAAAACTATTTACAATAATAAATGTATAGGGACGGCTATTTATTTTGGATCACGTTGATAATATACATAATTAAGATCAGAGAGGATTTGGAAAAGTGACTGCCCTAACCGGAAATCGAACCCTGGGTCTCCGAATCAACGTTTCGGCGCTCTAGCTTTTGAGCTCTCCATATACATATTCAATTCTCCGCTTTCACTCGACACCAATAGGCAGAGATTTCATCTAACCATAACGTGGAGCGAGGCCTCTCGAGTGCACTTCCCAAAGTAGCGAAACGATACACAACTTATTGTGTACAGCAAGAAGCGATACACAACTTCTTGTATACATCTTAATTATTATTAAAGGTGTGTATATAGCTTCGCTACTTTGATAAGTGCGCTCGAGAGGCCTTGGTGCTCCACGTTATGGTTAGATGCGATGTAGCTGCCTGTTGGTGTCGAGTGAAAGCGGGCGGAATTTAATATATATATAGAGAAATCACTGACTGTTCTAACAGTGTCTCAATAGCTCAATTCGATTCCCGGTTGGGGCAGTTACTTTTTCCATATATGTATATAAATATACATATAAATTATAACTAAAATTTAAATTAAAATTTACGCCCTTCGCCAGAGGATTTAGGTGCAGCATGCTAGAATAAAAAGCATGAATTCAGGTACAAAGGCGAGATAAACGCAAGAACAAACTCACGAATAATGAATTCACGCCTTTTGTTAAGACCATCAGGTTGTATCGTACGTACACTGTAACTGCGCTGTCGTAAGCCTCCCGAGTAAGCAGTTTGCGATCAGTCATGCTGCTATCATTATTTATTTTCAAAACAGATAAAACTAAAATCCCATAAAATATGTGGACTATTATGAATGGCTACTTCACAAGTCTTCTATTGGTCTTTATAGAAGATCCTACATATTATTATACCTTGCACTTCTGACAATTAGAAACCAATATTAGATAACTCCAGGAGAAGTACAAATTCATTTTGTAGGATCTACCCGTAGAAAAATTAGTGATACACTGTACTTCGAGTGCCTGCTGAAAATAATTATTATATAAATCGCACTTCTTTGTGCATTTAAAACAACCAGGTTTGGTAGACTGCGTGTCCTGTACTCCTTGGCTTAACGAACGTTTTCTTTTATTTAATTTCCTACAAGTTTTTTTGTTATTTTAGTTCGCGAAGAACTTTATAATTAGGCCCGGTTTAGACGTCGAAGTTCCCTCGCATTTAATGCGTCGCATTAAATGCGACGGAACTTCGACGGAAGTGGTAACTTTCAATTTAGACGTCGAAGTTGCGTCGCATTTAATGCGACGTCTGAAATATGATACCCTGGGTGCCAGAGGTTCTTCTTCGCTCGTTGGGGGATAACGGGGACACGCGAGGATGCGAGGCGGTAAAAGTGGGCGGGGCAAAACTGGGAGGCGAGCGCGAAGAACCTCTGGAACAGTTCGCCGTGTTTTTAGATCGTGCCAAACCAATCAAAATGCTTTATTGACCAAACTAGTCCAGAATCTGGACTAAAGCGTTGATTGGTTAACAGCATGATTTTTTAAAAACAATGAATTTCATTGGTTATATGAAGCCATGTGACCACTGTGGCTTTGAGAAAAACCATCATTCAGAATACGTTCGCGATCGGCCTGATTTAATACTCATATTTACATAATTTGTGTTTATTTTTCCTAATATGCCTTTGATTTCGCAAGAAGATTTTAATGATGCTGTTGATATAGTGTTTTGAAGGGTTTCGCTGGTGTGACGAAGCTGAACGAATATCAGAGTGATGCGCTGTTCCATCTCCGCATCCAGCGCCAAGACGTCTTCGCGATATTGCCAACAGGTTTTGGGAAATCGCTAGTATTCCAACTTCTGCCAGCATTGTGTCGAGAGCGGCATAACATGGGCTACGTAAATTACCCGACGAGCGCAATAGTGTTGGTTATACACTTATATGCCCACTTGTTGCGCTCATCGAATCTCAGATGCAGAACGAACTTCAGATGAGAGGAATTTCGTGTGCGTGTCTCTCTTCTGTCAAAGACCAAGACAAGAAGGCAGTCTTCGACGGGAAATTTTCATTTGTTTTTACAAATCCCGAGACTCTCATGGGAAATGGCTTGAGATGCTCCAAAATCCCATTTACCAAAATAACCTATTTGCAATTGTCGCTGACGAGGCTCACGTAATTCCAAAGTGCATATAAGTCTATAAGAGCTTTTATTTTTAACTCGTGAATATATTATTAGTATAAACTAGCTGTATGAGTCTTGTTTTCATCTGATGACTTTATCTACAGCTATTTTCCTTTATGTAAACAGATTATATATTTTGTCTAAGACAAAGAAGTTTTTGATTTCCTGTAAGTTTTATAATTACATGTATGTACTTTCAAATAGTAAAATTTACAAGAAGCTAGACAGAAGGCAGTCTCTATTTGAGGATAGAGATACTACTGTACACACAGAATTCAAATATTTAATTACCTCATAAGTTATAAACTCACAATATCTTTCCCCTTGACAAGTAAAATTAGAGGGTAAAATATCTTAGAAAAGGATGCCTGTAACTCTGCCAGTGAAAAGGTTAATGGGGATACTAACACCCTTTTAACTGCCAGGGGTGATTTGTGACCTTTATGGAGCTCAAGATTGCGAAACAGAACAGGTTGAGATGGCTGGGACATGTACATGTATTATAGAAAGATAGTGACTGGGTGAAGATAATTATGTCTTTGGAAGGTTTGTGAAAGGGAAGACTCTCCAGGCTACGACTACCCAAGTTGCACAAATAACTGCGCAAAAAAATCAATCTTATGACTATATCCACCTTGCGTGCAACAAAATGAAATCTATTGTGATCGAGAAGACAATGAAAAAGGTGTAAATAGCGAGCCAATTAAAGTACAAGTGAATCAAGTTTATTTTTTGGGGTGTTGAATCATGATTTGCAATTGTGCTTTGTTTTCAAAGCAATTGTGCTTTCAAAGCAATTGTGTTTTGTCGCGATCCGGCCGTGTTATTATAATTTAGCCGACTAGGCTTCATTGATTTTGCTAGCGGCATATTAGTTTTGTCTGCTCAACACCGCTACAGAAAATTACAGATTCTGAAGATATATTTCTCCCAGTGATTTGTCATGTTCAATGCAATTGTAGTGTGCATACTGTGCTGTAGTACTGATCTGAAATGTATATCTGCATAATATACACCTGGTTGAATCCAACACGAGTCAAGTACAAGTAGCCTACGTCATAGTCTGTGAAATTTTGAAAACCACAGACTATGAACCAGCGCCGTTAATCGTGTTCTGTGACGTAGCTACTATAAGGAATTTAAATAGTAGACCATGATTGGTCAATTAGAAAATTTAGTTAATACGCGATATTCAATTGGTTAAGAACTACTTCCGTTTTCAATGTTCGTCATGCATGTTGTTTACCACGAAGATAGTTTCTCAGCCGCCTCAACGTTTCCTTGTAAACGAGACTATTAAAGAGTTTGCTAATACTTTGAAAGGATGACTGTTTATAGTCGGCATAATTTTGGTTCAAGGATGATCAAACAGTCGAAGAGATGCGGGAATCGAATTGTTAATCATACGATATTTCCAGGTAGCCGTCGAGTGCCGATTCTCGTTTAATATGCTGTTTCGTTTTAGCTTTTCAGCTTGTCCTATTTGTCTATTAGAACTAAGTTTGCTCTTCATATGATTTCTTAAACTTTTACTGAATACTCATTAGTTGCTATAAGCATAGACTTGCTCCAAGTCTGCCTCTTGATTGTTTCGGCTTTGTTTAAAGACGGGTTTGCTTCGAGAATACGGGTTTGTTTCGAGACAGGTTCTTTTCAAAACCTTGAAACAAACCCGTCTTTGAAACCAAACCACTCTCGAAATAAACCCGTCTTCTCGAAACAAACCCGTCTTTAAATAAACCCGAAACAATCAAGAGGCAGACTTGGAGCAAGTCTATACTATAAGGCATAAACACAATCTATTGCGAATAATCGGCATAAATTACAGAACACACAATTTGGCTCTGATGCACAGACGCTACTTAGCGCCGCCTTTTTGCGCCCGCGAGCGTCTGTACGCAGGCTAAGTACAAGCTGCACAACCAAAATGCTAGTTGGCCGCACAAACAGAAAAAACTACGTATTCTCAATTTGCCCACCTGATCATGACATATTAAAGTGGTATTAAAGTTATGCTTGCGGAGACTTGTGCTTGCATATTTCGGTTATGCTTATGTACGTTGTCACTCACATAATAAATCCACTAGTGCATCCACCAGACGCAAATAAAGCCGACAAGCACAGGAAATAATATATAAGATGGAGTTAAAAGAGTAGAGTATAAGCAAACGAACTCCCAGTTTACACTGACATTTTGGTATTGTGCTTGCGCGTGCGCCCCTCTTGCTTCACTATACGCCGCCTTCGAAGAAAATGGATCGCTTTTTCTGAACCAGAAGAACAAGCTCACTTACCGTATATAACAATATTACTTAACTTATTAGTACAGTTTTTTTGCAGAAAATGCAATCAACAGAATGTGTACTGCAGACTGCAGTCTCTCAAAGAGCTTGACGAGTTGTGTACGTGTATTAAAATAAAACGCGAAGAAACAAGATCTCACAAAATTTACCCGTCAATATTTGTTCCAGTGGACGTCGACAGCACCACATTTTCTTTATTGTTGGCGGCTTCCAAAGAGAGTGAACGTCGGGCTTGTATTTGGCTACGCGAAACATCAGTCAGGTTGTTGTCAGATCTTGTTGTTGTCAAATTTTGTTAGATCTTGTTTCTACGCGCTATTTTAATTCCCTGCATTTCTTGCAGATAAGGTCAGATCCCGTTGATTCTGTAACTTCACTTTCGAGCAGCTTGCAAGTCGAGGCTGTTCTGACTTTTCGCTGAAGATATTGAAGTAACCACTGTGTAATAAAACCTCACCACAAACTCGGCAATATTTATTATCTACAATCTTTTTTGTTTATTTAGTTGAAATTGACATACTTTTCTCTAAATACCATCACTCAAATGTTTCATTAATCACGGATCAGACACGTGTTAGCAAACATTTTATTGGCTAATGACTGATAGACAAGTCTTTTGGAATGTCAATCAAAACAGTAAAACACGGCGAACTGTTCCAGAGGTTCTTCGCGCTCGCCTCCCAGTTTTGCCCCGCCCACTTTTACCGCCCGCATCCTCGCGTGCCCCCGTTATCCCCCAACGAGCGAAGAAGAACCTCTGGCACCCAAGGTAGAAATATGACACCTGAAACCTAGTCGCCAGAACCATGTTGAGCCCGCCAACACCATTAACCCAGCGGTAACATGTTCGTCGTAAATATTACGAACCATTTCGCCAAACGGTCGGAACTCGGAAAACTGCCGAAATAGTGAAATAGTTAGACTTGCTTCAAGTCTGCCTCATTGATTGTTTTGGGTTTGTTTAAAGACGGGTTTGTTTCGAGAAGACGGGTTTGTTTCGAGGGTGGTTTGGTTTCAAAGACGAGTTTGTTTCGAGAAGACGGGTTGTATTCTCGAAACAAAACAATTGGAGCAAGTCTATGAAATAGCGTGGAAATTGTCTAACGTTTCGAGCGAAAGCCCTTCGTCAGAGAGTGAAACGTAAACTGTGAAATAATAACTGAGTGATTATTTCACTTTACGTTTCACTCTCTGACGAAGGTCCTTCGCTCGAGACGTTAGACTACTTACACGTTATTTCGGCCGTACACCAACCTTTTTACTGAAATATTTTATTTGTGTTTCTACACTGCCTATAGTGTATACGCAGCACAACACGTTTTATCACTTATTTAAAAGCATCTATGACTATTTACGAATGTTCTATGGCAAATGCAGAAATGCTTAACTATATGGACCACAGTATACTGTAGTAAATGTATATGCAATGCGCATATAATAGTTTCAGTCGGCAAATATATATTATTTGTCAGTCGATAAATATATTTTTCAGTCGACAAATATATTTTGTCAGTCCACAAATATATTTTGAAACCTCGCAGCGTACGTTGTTGCGATTGATATTTCGAAATCCCGAATAACGTCGTTTGTCTTTTGGAAAGTATCTACATGTCCGTTTTGACTATCGATGACAAAATCAAATTTACTGGTCTAGGATTGAGAGTTTGTCATGTAGTCTTCTGCATGAACGATCTTCTCCACATACTAAATATTTACATATTTTGAAATAATGTGTGACAGATTTACGAGCATTTTGCGACTGTTTTACGACAAACATGTCACCGCTGGGTTACTGGTGTTGGCGGGCTCAACATGGTTCTGGCGACTACTATCTAGTGCGCACCGTTATTATCAACTCATCACGAGAAAATGGCGCCGCTTCGAGCAATCGTTCTCAAGCAACTTTTTCTTCAAATTAGACGAAATAGACGACAAAGGCAACTCCGAATACTGTCCTACATTTTGAATAGGAAGAAGCAAATGCTCGAGTTATGTTTGGCAATGCTTTTGATTACGTCTTCCAAGCCAGAAACGCCTCTTCGAATCCGCTCATGTCGCCGTCTTGAAAGACCAAGTAATTGGTTGAGTTTTGTTTGGGATAACTACTCTGAGAAACGCTTCAAGAGCACCTTCAGAATCTCCAGGAATCTTTTTACGATTATCCTTGACAAGATTCGACCCGAATTAGAAAAATATGTCGTAACGGAACAGCCAGTTTCGCCTGAGTTTCGATTAGGCATATGCCTATATGCCTTTACAGATTAATCAGAGGAGATTATTTTTACACGCTATCAGAGATGTCTGACGATGTTTCCAGCCTTTTTCCTACCTCTGAAGAACAATTTAAAGAAAAGATGGTTGACATGGAGGAACGATGGCAGTTCCCTTGTTGTTGGTCTGCGATTGATGGCTGCCATATATCAATAAAATGCCCTGCTGGTGGTGCTGAAGCTGCGAAGGAATATCATAACTTCAAAAACTTGTATTCCATTGTTTTAATGGGTCTTGTTGATGCAAAGTATCACTTTATCTGGGCAAGTGTTGGCTTTCCAGGTAACTCCCATGATTCAATGATTTTGCAGTCAACACAACTTTGGAGAGACATTAACAATAAAGATATTATCCCCCCAGTTTCTAAGAGCATTAATGAAGTGGAAGTTGGTCCACTGATTGTAGCCGATTCTGCTTTCCCTTTTACAAATTGGATGCTGAAACCATACACGAATGCCACCCTTACAGCAGAAGAAAGGAACTTTAATTACCGCGCCTGTCCAGGGCAATGATGGTTACCGAAGGGGCTTATGGGCAATTGAAAGGGAGGTTTAGGGTGTTACACATAAAGTGTGAATGCCATCAAGAGACAATGAAAGCGGTATTAGCTTGCATTGTTTTCCATAATTTGTGCATTAAGTACAGTGAACCCTTACCTCCCCAACTTGATCTAGGAACTGATCCAACAACCATGGAACGTAGGGACCGGGATGCTGTCAGGGAGCTGCTATGTATGCGTGTGATAAAGTTGATAATAAAAGGGTTAACAAACAATTGATTTTGTTATATTTATTAACGTGCAAGCTACCACGAGCAAGCCTTCTCTCTCTATGTCCTCTGTCAATCATGCTCTTGTCCAATCAGACAAGAGTACAGTAATAATAGTTAACTAACTCTATCATACTTCCCCCTCCTTCGACGAAATAAAATTTGTATAAATTTTATTCTAACTTAACAAGCGTTCGAACCAAACAAGAAACCAAATTATCAACGTGAATGTTCAAAATTCGATAGAAGGTTACAGCTCTTCTATATTCGGGATAAAGAGTCAGCGTTAGTGTTATCTTTCCCACTACGATGAGTGACGGTGAAGCTGTATTGCTGTAGCTTAAAACACCAGTTGGTTAAGCGGTTGTTTGTATTTTGCATTCGGTCCAGCCACTGAAGGGCTTTATGGTCAGTGACGGCTTTGAAATGTCGGCCATACAGATAAACGCGCAGGGATTCGATAGCCCACACAATTGCGAGGCACTCCTTTTCAGTTGCGGAGTATCGTTGTTCCCTTGGAAGTAACTTGCGACTGAGATAGACAACGGGATGCTCATTACCATCGTCATCTACTTGCGTTAACACAGCACCGAGTCAGGCGTAGGGATGCGTCGGTCTGGAGCAGAAATTCTTTATCAAAATCAGGGTTGTGGAGAACTGGTGAAGAAGTGAGGCTTTCTTTGAGACGACTGAAAGCTAATTCGCATTCGTCACTCCAACAAAATGTTCGGTTGCTCTTCTTGGTCAAGTCAGATAGAGGAGCGGCGATGGTGGCATACGCAGGGATGAATTTCCGGTAATATCCTGTCAAACCTAGGAAGGATCGGACTGCTGTTTTTGTTGTTGGTCTGGGAAATTGTTGAACTGCTGCGGTTTTATTTGTCTGTGGTTCCACTGTTCCTCCACCGACTGTATGTCCCAGAAAATTCACGTGTGACATGGCCAAACTGCATTTCTTTGGATTAGCAGTCAGTCCTGCTTGGCGGAGTCGTTCCAATATTTCTCGGAGGTGGGATAAGTGCTCGTTCCAGGTGTTTGTGAATATGACAATGTCATCCAGGAGAGCATCACAGAACTCTTCGGTACCATGAAGGATGGTATCCATCATCCTTTGGAATGTGGCAGGAGCTCCATGTAGGCCAAATGGCATAGTTTTGAACTGGTACAAGCCAAATGGGGTCACAAATGCGGTCTTCTCTTTCGATGACTCTTCCACTGGTATTTGCCAATATCCCCTTGTCAAGTCGATTGTAGAGATGTACTTCGCTTTTCCCAGCTTATCAATGATGTCTTCCGTCCGAGGCATTGGGTAAGCATCAAAACGCGATACTGCGTTTAAGCGACGATAATCGACACAAAAACGTACTGTGCCATCTCGTTTGGGAACGAGGACGACTGGTGCTGCCCATTCACTTCGAGACGGTTCGATGATGTCCATCTCTTGCATTTTCTTTAATTCTTTTTCCACTGTCTGCATTTGTGACTGTGGGATCCGGTACTGTCGTTGGCGGATTGGTTGAACCTCGGTTGTGATTATTCTATGAGTACAAGTGTTAGTTCGACCTGGGGTTGTCTGGATAACATCAACATATTCCTGAGTTATTCGTCGAAGCTCTGCGATCTTGTGCTCATCAAGATCGTCGTTAATGGTTACGGTATCGGTTGGATTATCACTTTCTGGTGTAGGTATGTCGCCAAATGCACCATCAGTACAGTCATCTTCGTTAGTGGAGCTTGTGCTGGCGTAGTAAGTTACATCGGTTGGTTGGTACCATTCTTTCAACATGTTCACATGGAACGTGCGGAGATTCTTCTGCTTGTCGCTCATGTCAACCTGGTAGTTAACGGAGCCAATCTTCTTGACAATATTGTAGGGGCCTTGCCATTCAGCGTGTAATTTGCTAGTGCTCGAAGGTAGGAGTACCAAAACTTGTTGACCTGGAACTGTTTAACCCGTGCGGTTTTGTCATACCATAGTTTTTGCTTTGCTTGTGCTTGAGCCAGGTTGGTTTGTGCCAATTCAGACATTTGTCGTAGGGTTTCCCGTGTTCGTAAGAGATACGATGACACACATTCGGCTTCTTCTGTGGTGCCTTCAAGGGATTCTTTCAGGACGTCTAGTGGTCCACGAACATCTCGGCCATACAGTAGCTCAAAGGGAGAAAAGCCAGTTGAGAGTTGTGGAACCTCACGATAAGCAAACAATATGTAGGGCAACATCTTATCCCAGATCTTGGGATTATCTTTCGATGCACGTCGCAGCATAGAGACCAGTGTTCCGTTAAAACGCTCGGTCAAACCATCACATTGTGGGTGATAAGGACTGGTTTTAAGCGCCTGGATGCCCAGTTGTTGGTAGATTTTAGCCAGAAACTTGGATGTAAAATTAGAACCTTGGTCGGTAAGAACTTCTTTAGGAATTCCAACTCTAGAGAAAATCTTTAGGATCTCTTCAGCAATCTTCTCTGCTTCACAGCTTCGCATAGGTATCGCCTCTGGATAACGGGTGGCGTAATCACATACAACCAGAATGTAACGATTGCCAGCAGAACTGCGTTCAAGTGGACCAATGATATCCATGGCAATACGGGAAAATGGCTCTGCGATGATGGGAAGAGGGATCAGTTTGGCTTTGTTCTTTTGTTTACTCTTTCTGGTCTTCTGGCACACTTCACATGACTTGCAATACTCTTGGATATCATGGAACATTCGAGGCCAGTAGAAACGTCGCAAAATACGTTCGGTGGTTTTCTTCTTACCAAGGTGGCCAGCCATTGGGATGTCATGTGCCATTTCAAGAACTCGGCGGCGATAGGGTAGAGGTAACACAATCTGTTCGTCAAGACTGCCTCTTTGTGGATTCTTTGTCTGCCATTGACGATACAAGATACCATTTACGTACTTGAAGGAAATGTTCTCTTTGTTACAAGGTACCTCGCCTTTGGCGCATTGGTGCACTTTCGTTAATGTGACGTCATCTCTCTGCAGGGTTTGGAGCTCTGCACCATCATACCTATTGATTACTGGGGCCTGGTTGTTTGTCAATGCCAACACTGGTATGTTTCTCATGGTCCTGATTAGGTTTGGCTGGGATGGCTGCCGTTACGTGGGACTCGTCAGATAGCTGGTTTGATTTTGTTCGACAAAATGTGCGTTTTGCTCTTTTTCTCAGCGCCCGTGGATTTCTGCTCCGCGGTTTCATTTCAAAAAGTTCGTTGTCAGGTTGGAAAAATTCTTCTGGAAATACTAAGTGGTTATCACCGGTTTCTTCGGTTATTTCCGCCAAGGGTATATCAGCCGTCGTGTTGTCGTCAGGTGGACAGATTTCTTCCAGCGATTTTGGCTTGACTTGACATACTATCTCGCGAACACGTTCCACTGCTTCTTGCTTTTCATTACGATGGGTTTGCGCTCTGGTAAATACTGCGTAAGCTGCTTCACTTTGGATTGTTAGTTCGAGGAGATTACCAATATCGCGCCCCAAAAGGACTGGTCGAGGCAAATTTGGTGAAACTCCGGCTATAACGCTGTATTCGTTGTCTTTGACGACAATGTTTATCTTTGCTGTCGGATAAATCTCGACGTTGCCATGGGCACAACATAATTCGACTTGGCTGTCCCAATTTAGTTTCTCTTTGGCGACAAAATCGGCGTGAACCAAAGTTTTCGAACAACCTGTGTCTAGAAGAATCTTGGTGGGTTTGCCTTCGATATATCCATGACATCTAAACTCGTTTTTCAGCGGCACTCGGGTTTGCGGTGTCTGTGCGAAGTAACTTGATCCAGACTTATTATTTGATCGGCGGTTGACAGGACACTGTGTAGAAATGTGACCGGGTTGTTGGCAAGAAAAACAACGAATATCCTTCGATGGGGTTTGATTCGAGTGAAACTCCTTCTGTCCAGGCGTAGACCATTGTTTCGGCGGCGAATGTGATGCGTTTCGAAGGGGTTGTGGGCCTTGTGGAGTCTCCCGGCAATCACGAGCGAAATGTCCAGGTTGATTGCATTTAAAACATGTTGGCGGCCTGCCAATGCCAGACTGGCCTGACGGAATAGCTTTCTGCAAATTCGGCGGCCTCAGTTGGTGACGTTGGTTTCTTTTCTCTAACCCAGATTTGAATTGTCGTCGGTAGAGTGTTCAAAACTTGTTCGAGGATTAAAGTGTTGACCAACGCGTTGACATTACATGTGTCTGAATGTGTCCACTTTGTAAACAAATCACGAATTCGCACTTGAAACTCGCTAAAACTTTCGTTTGGCTTAGGTCGCGCTCCACGAAATCGTTGTCGGTAGGTTTCCTCGTTGATGTCGTAGCGTTTCAGTATCGCGGCTTTAACTTTTTGGTAATCGGTCGAATCTTCCTTCACCATATTCGCGTACGCAGCTCGAGCTGGTCCGATAAGTAAGGGCGCTAATTTCACTGACCATACGTCGTCTTTCCATCTATAAGCAGTAGCGACACGTTCAAACATTGTTAAAAAGTTCTCAATGTCGTCGCTTTGAACCATGCGCTTCAATGTCGGTTCACGGCCAACCATTTCAGGTCGGAAAGCGGTAAACCATTCTCGCCGTTCGTTTTCCAAACGTTCTTCCCATTTGCGTTTTTCGTCATTTTCACGATGCTCCCGTTCAATACTGATCCGTGCGTTGGTTTCTTCCCACATTCGTTGATCATCGTCCCGGCTTTTGTGTTGTTCTCGTAACATCGTTGCGAAAAGGTCGTGGAGCCGTTGCGTTTCTGATTCTTGGCGTCGTTGTTCCGCCTCACGTTCTTGCTTTCGCTCTTCTGCCATCATCTTCATAAAGTCGAGTATGTCATTTGCGTTATTTTGAGAGTTCTCTTCTACAGGATCATCTGGCGAACCTTCCCTTCGGTTCCGCAAGCGTTGGGCCATCACTGATTATTTTCAACTCACTATATATGTTAACACTTCAATTCACTTGAAACACGTTCAATGCGTTTGCTGCGACTTACTGGCGATTTCCTTCAGTCGAACTCAGCACCGCTGCCACCAAATGTGATAAAGTTGATAATAAAAGGGTTGCCTTCTCTCTCTATGTCCTCTGTCAATCATGCTCTTGTCCAATCAGACAAGAGTACAGTAATAATAGTTAACTAACTCTATCACAATGCGCAAGTGTCCTAGAGTTCAAGATTCTCATGTTGGGGCTGAGAAAATCCGTAAAGCATTGAAAGAAAAGCTATGGCAAGAGAGATAAGTACATGGTGTGTGTTAAATGCACAACTTGAGTTTTATTGAAAACATTTTTAATAGGAAAGTTATAGTGAATGTAAGTCGTAGGCAGGGGCAACATTACAAACTATACGATAAAACTAGTTGTATCTACGAAGTAGTTTTAATGCCGGGATTGTAGCCGGCCCTGCATAGCAGGTGGTCACGTTGGGGAGGGTTTTATTCTTGTGAAGGCATGAAAACCTATCATGCCAAAACATGGAAGCTCATCATTCATTTTCAAGTTTTTATTTCTTAAAGCTTTACTATCGCATAGTTCCGTTGAGTATTGGACCTGGCATTGCACCCTTGACTAGTTCTCCCTCGTCTCAATCTGTTTGCTGATCAACTTTCAATATAGCAAATAATTTAACTTTTTACATCTCATTAATTATTAGTTTTATATACTTTCTACTTGTGACAGCCTTTTGCCATTTTTCATCTCGTCTTACTCTGATGAAGGGCTCCGCTCGAAACGTCAGTATCTCGTCACTAAATTCTTGGCAGTTTACCACCTTTTCACTTTGCTATATATATATATATATATATATATATATATATATATATATATATATATATATATATATATATATATATATATATATATATATATATATATATATATATATATATATATATATATATATATATATATATATATATATATATATATATATATATATATTTAATATATATAATATATATATATATATAATATATATATATATATATATATATATATATATATATATATATATATATATATATATATATATATATATAATATATAAATAAATATATATATATATATATATATATATATATATATATATATATATATATATATATATATATATATATATGTTTGAAGAGCGATCAGTAGACATCATGATTTAATAATAATTTGAAGCTGATCTAGATAAAAAACTTTATACAGAATTTTCGGCTGCAGACTGTCAGCCTTCCTCAGTCACTAAAAAGCGCTATATTTACATAAAACGTTAAAACTTGTGCATTTATACATTCTCAAAGCTATTAGTGCACCTATGGGATTTGAGCAGCGGTGTATAGTTCGTTGGAAATTCTTTTCTCTCGTTGATTGCGTCTTTGTCCAAAGTTGAGTGCCAAGACTCTAAAAATAATCGTTGTTCATAATTTGTTATTCCTCGTTCAAGAATTGTCGCGTACTTAGGGTGGATATCATGTCCTGTCGTCTCAGCGTGATGCTTAATAGCAGTTAAAAGTACCAGTTATATAATACAAAGTCCGCAGTCCCACGATAACCTCGGTGGTTTTTGCCGTTTTACCTTATGTGAAAGGTGTTTCGGAACAAATTAAACGGTCATTAAAACGAGCCAATATAAGAACTGCTTTTAAACCATTGCAAACACTTTCCAAAATTTTCAAAAAACCGAAGGACCGTATCGAAGATTTTAAAGTTACAGGCATCGTATATAAAGTCAAATGCAAAGAGTGCCGTTTTACATACGTCGGAGAAAGTAAACGTTCATGGGATTCTCGAGGAAAAGAACATAATCCCGGCAGACGAACCTATAATGAGTCTGCTATTAAGCATCACGCTGAGACGACAGGACATGATATCCACCCTAAGTACGCGACAATTCTTGAACGAGGAATAACAAATTATGAACAACGATTATTTTTAGAGTCTTGGCACTCAACTTTGGACAAAGACGCAATCAACGAGAGAAAAGAATTTCCAACGAACTATACACCGCTGCTCAAATCCCATAGGTGCACTAATAGCTTTGAGAATGTATAAATGCACAAGTTTTAACGTTTTATGTAAATATAGCGCTTTTTAGTCACTGAGGAAGGCTGACAGTCTGCAGCCGAAAATTCTGTATAAAGTTTTTTATCTAGATCAGCTTCAAATTATTATTAAATCATATATATATATATATATATATATATATATATATATATATATATATATATATATATATATATATAATATATATATATATATATATATATATATATATATATATATATATATATATATATACTGGCAACATTAAGAAAATGTATGATGGGATAAAATGTGCCACCGAAAGATAACATCAAAAATCAGCTCCCATTATGGCAAAGTATGCACAGTTCTTCAAGACAAAGAACAACAACTATAGATAGATGGACAGAGTACTATTACGAGTTGTACTCCAACACCTTCCCCAATTACATCTGCCAGAAGCGCTTGAACAAGTTCCCTTACTTGCAACATTATTTGAACTTGATGAAGAACCCACTCTGGCGGAAGATCTTGAGAGAGCCATTGATGCACTTCATTAAGGAAAAGCACCAGGAGATGACAACATTCTACCTGTAAAGACAACATTCAACATGTAAAGACAACATTCTACATCAAACAATGTAAAACTACTTTGCTCGTACCATTGTATATGAATTCCTGTTACAATGTTGGAGAAACAATCCTCCAACTACAGTGTATTCTACAAGATCTACGCAATTCAAAGATAATAACACTGTGCAAGAATAAAGATCAAGGATGGATTGTAACAACCATATAGAGGTGTCTCACTTCTTAACATTGTTGGAAAGGTATATGCCAAAATTGTTCAACAAAGATTAGTAGTGATATGATTTTCTCACTAAGACAAGTGCAAGAAAAGTATAGAGAACAAAACATGCCCCTCCACACAGCATTCATAGATCTAACAAAAGCATTTGATCTAATTAGCAGAGATGCACTATTCAGTGTCCTAGAAAGAATAGGATCAGCCCATCAATACTATAATTGGCATTATCAAGTCCTTTCATGAGAACCAACATGTGTTATATCCTTCAACAACAAGACATTAAAACCCTTTATGATCAGGAGTGGTACTAATAAGGAGATACAATAGCTCCAGTTCTATTTGGTATCTACTTCGCTGTTGTATTGATATGAACATTCAGTTTATGTCCAACAAATTCTGGCATTGCTATTCGAACTCGAGAAGATGGAGGAGTGTTCAATCAGGCAAGGCTTACAGCCAAGATAAAGACAAAGATCTTCAACATTCATTACTTGCTCTATGCAGATGATGCTGGTTTTCCTACTCACTCAGTATAGAAGATGTTATGGATTGTTTCTCCAAAGCATGTGACGAATTTGGACTTATCATCAGCCTTGACAAGACTAAAACCTTGCACAAAGGAAATGATGAGCCTCCATCAATCGAAGTCAAAGGTGAAGAGCTGGAACTTGTGGAGACATTCTGCTATCTTGGTTCTACAGTTAATTCCAAAGCCACACTAGATGATGAAATTGAGAAGAGGTTGTCAAAAGCTTCTGTAACCATGGCAAGACTGAAAGATAGAGTATGGGAAAATAACAAGCCAACTATCAATACAAAATATCAAGTGTATGAAGCATGTGTCCTGAGCACACTCCTATATGCTAGTGAATCCTGGACAACATACGCCCGGCAAGAAAGAAAGCTCAATGTATTTCATCTTCGCCGTATCCTAGAAATCAAATGGGAAGATAAGATCAGTAACGAAGAAGTGCTATAGAGCAGGAGTGTGTGATATCAATACACTACTAACATGTAAAAGAATGGGATGGTTTGGTCACACCACAAGAGTGGAATCCCACAGGATTCCAAATCAACTTTTGTATGACGAACTAGATTGTGATACAAAGATGTATGGAAACGAGATATAAGCTCAATCAACATTGATCTTAAAACAACAGAAGTAATGACTAACAACCGAGAAAGATGGCGTCACTTAATAAAATCAGCTGTTGAAGTAAGACAGCAAAAACATTATCAAGACAGAGCAACTAGACCTCCGCCGCCAAATAAAATCTATATTGGGGTCCAACTGAAACAACAGATTAATATGAATGCCCAAAGTGCAACAGGAAATGCAAATCAAGAATTGGGCTGTATAGTCACATGAGGAGTTGCAAGGATTAAATGATTATTAAGAAATAAGATAATGTTAATGAACTTTCGATAAAACGTGACTAATATTTTATATTTTATATGTTTTAAATGTGTTCATGTTACAATTAATTAATTTTACCTTTTTAAATGAATTTTATATGTAAACGTCTTTGTGCTTACTGCATAGGCATTCGTGAATGACGCAGGCCATTATAATATATACGGGACGTTTTTGAAACCAACGGAAATATTTCTCAATAAGGACCGACCAAAACGGTAAATAACTTATTTATTTTTTTCCTTAATATCCCGGCTTGTTTTTTTTGGTCGTCATCAGTATTTCTAGTGGACAAAAAAGGAAAGTCTGTGCTTTTACCTTTGTTAAAGGAAATTGAGAGTTAATAAGTCTCTTCGGATAAAAAACTCGCTTATATGTCTTTCTATATGTTCAATCTCGTTTGCGTTCATTTTCAAATGTTTTAAGAATATTTTACGGCTTATAAAACGCATTTAAACTGAAATTATGTCGAGCGGTCCGTGTGGGCTCATACGGACCGCTCGTTAGCCAATCAGAAAGCAAGATTTGGTAGGATACGGACCGGAAAAAATAAATATGTATATATTCTAAGGATTTATGTAAAGGAAAATTTTGAGTGTTGAAATATATACATATTAAGTACAAACCGGGACCAGTTGCGAAAAATGCAACATCAAAGCCTTCCGGCTGGAATTGTAAACAATAGCATGGTTACAAAAATGTTAATTGTAACACCTTAATTGAATGCATAAAATAAATATTCATCTAAAATTAATATAAAACGGTAAATTGCCTTCTGTTTATCCGATAATTTTTCTTTCTCCGTATTCGCCTTCAATATCCTCCACCTTTCTCTTTCTTCATTCTCCTTCCATCTTATCTCTATCCATCCACCTCCTTTTCTAGCTTAAACTCCTGCTTCTACGTCCTACTCATACGTCCTTCTATTTCCCCTCCTGCTACACATTCTCCTGCCCCTGTTACTCTTCCTCCACTGCTTCCTCCTCCATCCGTTCCCCCTCTTTGTCATCCTTCTTCTTCTCCTCCTCTTCCTTCTTCTCCTTCTCTTTGTACCTTTCTACTCTCCCTTTTCGTTTTCTCCTAGCCGTAAAGTTTTAGTTGTTGAGTCAGGAGTGAGTACGAAGAGGAGAAGCAGCTGAAGGAGTAGAAAGATAGAAAAGTTAAGAAGAAGAAGAAGGAGGAGTAGGAAAGATAGAACATATAGAAAAGAATATAGTGGGAGGAGGCGGAACGAAAGAAGAGATGGAAAGATAAGGAATGCTTTCATTGGTTGGATTGAAAGTTACAATTAGTGTGAATGATAGAATAACGTAACATGTAGGGAAGATGCGAGGTCCAAAGTATAAAAGTCCATTTAAAAATAAAAATATCGTTTAGGGTTATAATGTTAACAAATAAACTCTGTTTTTTTTAGTTCAGGATGGTTAACATCACCGAAGAGTGTAAGTAACACCTACGTGTTTTAGATAATTCGTTATTCATTATTAAATTATTAATCATTCCCTACCCCCTTGCCAAACCCATTCAAAACTTACCACATTTCTTCATACCTTTATCCCTTAAATCTGAGTCTTCACCTTTCAACTTTGATGGCAAAACATCCCTAAACTTTTTTGGCCTCCTACATGTATGTGCTATCATAGGCTTATCCCCAAACATTTTCTTCATGTCATCCGAAGCATGCAAAATAGGCCAAATAGAATCGATAATATTCCTTACCCCTGACAACGTTGGATGAAAATTAATCACTAGAGGCGTCCTATTAACCTTGGATTTATTCCTACCTCTATACAAAGAAGACTTTTAATTTTGTCTTTTTGCTTTGATAAACTGAGATTCAACTATACCTTGCGTTTAAATCCCCTCTTAATAAAATGTCCCTTCATTTCCTTCAACCGTTCTTCAAAAACGTCATATATGAGTCACAAATCCGCCTAAGCCTTAACGCCTGCCCATAAGGTATGTCCTTCTTGACATGCAACGGATGACATGATTTATAATCCAAATATTTATGTGTATCTGTAGGTTTAGACAACACATCCGTGATTTTCTAAGTTTATTTCTAAGTTTAACAAAACATCCAAGAATAGGAGCTCACTCTTAGACCATTCCCATGAAAACTTAATGGTTTCATGATACAGTAAAGCCTCTTCTTGCTAACATGTTTATGAGTAAACTTGAGAGTATAATGTTGAAGTATTATCACCTGGCACCTTGGGTTTGGTGGAGGTTTTTAGATGATATTTTTTTGCTAATATGTTTACATGGAGAAGACTGAGGCTTTAATTGAATTTTTTACTTATGCAAATTCTTATCATGAAACCATTAAGTTTATATGGGAATGGTCTAAGAGTGCTCCCATTCTTGGATGTTTTAGTTAAACTTAGATATAATAGGCTAACCACGGATGTATTTTTTAAACCTACATATACACTTGTACACATCAATATTTGGATTATAAATCATGTCATCCGTTGCATGTCAAGATTAAAATCATTGATAAAATAAATGTAAATGATCCGACAACAAGGGAGAGAATCTGGGCATACAAGTTAGATTAATTTATACCTCGGGGACTTAATATTAGGGATTTTTTGTTTTTTAATTAGATGGTAGAATATATATTAGCGCTGGGTGTAGTGTTCTAATGGTTTGAAAGATTGAGATTGACCTTGATATACACCCATTCAATAGCGTTGCGCACAGATGACGTATTTGCCAATGTTTGTCTGAGTCTATAATTAAATTCACGTCCTAAACAATAGGAAATCGTTCATTTGGTAGTCAGATTTGGTTTGTTTGTCTGAGTTTTGGTCTATAAATAGTGCGCTTCGCTATTATGTTACGATTCATGAAAACGTGGCTAGAGGGCCAAGTTTTACAATTTTAATATAGAAACACATGGTGAGTAATTTAAATGTCGAAGAGGTATATGTATAGCATAGTTGCTGGACTTGAACAAGATAACTTTATACGCGTCTATAAGTGTAAGGATAAGTATTGTTGGGAGCTTTTCTGGATGCTAAGGGTTAGGAAACAGACCCGACATATTAGCAACCATGAGTATGGATGCAGTGCCAATGAGTACGAACCGGCTTATGTTTATTGCATATACGAAACACGTCACATATTTGACTTGGTTTAAATTCGTGCCTGGTTTTCCTGTTGAAACGTTGGTTTTTCTACTCATAAATTTGGCAGTTTACCAACATTTTAAGTAGCTACATGAAAAGTGTCTATTTCCTTAAGCATTGTTGTCAAAGTCAACGTCCATTAATCGACGAGTTTCAGTAAGACATAGTTTGACGCTACTCTAGCTTCAAAAGTTTTTGAACGTAACTTTAAAAGTTACTGTCCATGTCAAAGTTAGTGTCTTCATCAGGGGTGATCGTTGTAAAGTTAGGATCCCTATTTATACCCTCATAGAACCGATGATGACGTCATCTATTAAGAAGATGCAAATAAGCTTCTGGTAATAAACCACCGTCATCGCGTGGGGGCATGGGCGATGGTACCGCGGATTAGTGGTAATAATTTTGGAATTTTCCCACGCAATCTCATGGTAGGTTACACACGCGTGCTCCGACAAAGCAGAATTTTCCTTTTTTGAAACGAAAACAGCCTTTTGGTGTTCTTTTAAACGCGTACGAAACTGACGTTTAGTCTGACCGATGTACTCCTGATCACAGTCAGTGCACGGAATGGAATAAATAGCGTCTTTCCTCTGTTCCTTTGCAATACGATCCTTAGGTTTTGCAAAAATATGACCCAACGTCAAGAAAGGCTTTTGAGCAACTTTTACGTTGAAACTACCTAAGATTATTTGAATTAGTTCCGTAATCCCTTGAATATACGAACCGCAAAACTCATCACCGAACTTTCGTTCTCAGAGTTTGTACGTTGTGGTGTAACTGCAGGTTTTAAACAGATTTTTATAAAATCATTAGGATAGTTATTCGCCTTTAAAGCGTCGAATACATGTTTTCGCTCACTTTCCCTTGAATCGGAACTAGATGGTATGCCTTGAGATAATAGGGATCCTAACTTTACAATGATCACTCCTGATGAAAACCTAGATTGGAGTGTCCAAACGTTGGGTCATGGACAGTAACTTTTAAAGTTACGTTCAAAAAACGTTTTAAAGCCAGAGTAGCGTCAAACTATGTCTGATTTATCACCTGGTTGCGTTGAGAAATTATTTGTTGAGTTTCAGTAATGTGTTGTTTCCGTAAATATTGATCAAATATGCTGAAATGAACCTGCACCTGAGGAAGTACCTCGTGAGTTCGTGAAGGTGGGACATGACCCGGAATTTACATTTTGTATACTGATGACAGTGAAAACAAATTATACAACAACTATATATATCATTAGAAAGCTCTATTAATGTAGATTTCAAATTTATTAATAAGAATTAGACACATAGGGCACTAGGTTAAGAGAAATTATACAAATGTTATTAACCATACTGGTTTTATAAAAGTTATCTCTTGACACAATATTGAATAAAACACAATCAAAGGTATTTTAACAGAATTCTAGGCAACTAATTGAAATTAATTATAATGGACTGTTTTCTTTATGAACCGACAATTAATTTCACAACAACAGATTTTATAATTTGGTTAGATAATTTTCTCAAAATATGTCTAACTCAAAATATATGGGGATAGCAATAAATGCACCATTAAACTGTTAAGCATTGTGTGTATTATGTGACCAGCGCTACTGTTGTGGTCTAGTGGTTACCACACATGTCTATGAGCTGGGAGACACAGGTTCATATCCTGAGTCGGACCTCCACTCTGGGTCTTAAAAATAATCGAGGAGAAAGTGCTGCCTTTGCAATAATATCAGCAACGTTAAATCGTAGGCCCTCGGAACCCCTATCAATTGGGCTTCTAGCCTGTTGGGGTATTCCGTTCACCAAAGAGTGAGAAATCTAATAAAACTAAAACTATTTCACATGCTGAAAATTTCAATATAAAATATTTAGCTACAGGTGTATATAAGCATTTAAAGTTGTCATTGCCCGCGAAAATCGAAATGGAAGAAAAATGCATTTAAATGTTCGATATCAATGAAATAAACACTAGTGTACATTTAAAGCCTATAATACTCTTGGCTATAGATTTTCCGGGCGGAAAGCGTAATCGAAGTATAAAGATAAGAGCCCAGCTCAATATACGTATATGTATTGCCATAATAATATGGAAACAAGTAAAGTTTTAAAACATTTTTACTGACGTTTCGTTGCGAACTTACAACATCTTCAGAGTGATATTAATTACATGTGTGAAAACTATATATATATAAGTCTACACTATATTTACAAAAGAGAATAATTAATTAGACGGCTAACAAATGAGGTAACGAGGTGACAAACAGAAGGTGACATAAATAACAGCACACAGTTAAAACAGAGAAAGTGGTATGGAAGAGATGTTCTCATTGAGAGACGGTTTGAATTTAGAAATCAGTAAGCTCTCTCGAATGAGGAGTTCAAAGTTGGAAGAAGAACGAGAAGAAGAAATAATAGAGAAGTCATCAGGAGTAATAGTGTGATGGGTAAAATTAGTATGAGACTGGATAGAAGAAAGGGAAGTGGCTGCTCGTTTCATTCCGGTCAAAGGCGATACCCCCATGTGTTCTGAGATTCGCGTATTTATTGGGCCATCTATTTCCTGCAACAATCCTTCCTGCAGCATGATTTTCCTCCTTCTGCTTTTCTCTAGCTCTTTAACTTTTCTCTTTGAATTTTGTATCGGCACAGCATCTTTCTTTGAACTTGCTTCTTTGGACATCTTACCACTTGGTATCTGTGCTTTATCATGACGTCATGTTTTGCACTTGCTCCATCATTGAACTGTAATGCAGTAGACATCGCAGACATTTCCACTGGCGTGGGGTCTCCTAAATTTAGGACATCGGTTCCAAACCAAACTGTTGATACCCTCATTAGCATTTTGTGAGAACCCTGGTGAACAACGCAAGAGAAGGGAATAACACTCATTGGTTTGAACTCTGGCTTCAGTACATCAAGGAATACACCATCCAGGTGATGATCTTTTTAGCAGGGTTTTCTTTCTTTTATATGAGCACCAACTGACTTTTCCAACAGGACATTACTTGTGTCGCCAGAACTTTAATGTCACAGCTGTGATACAATACCGTGCCATAATTGCATTTTCTATCTTTTCTATTTGCTTCTTTTGATCTTGATAGACAACCAGGAGAAACATTATTATCTCTGATTGCCTTGCCATAATAATTTTGTGGTTTGTCAGTATTCTTATCTGTGAGTCTATGTTTCCTGCCAGCAATTGGTAATCCATCGGCTAGTTTACTGTACATCCAGTATATATTTTTCTTAGATCCCTCACATGTGAACCCATCCGCTGGACATGCCCAATACAATACAATTTCATCACCCTTACGCATTCAACCTCTCCACTATCATGGCTGTCCTCCCACTTATTGTAAGCACTAGAAGATAACCGTTTCTTGTACTCCTTTGCATCGTTTGTTCATGTTCTCATATTTTGAACAGTCATCACAGCAGCCATAAGTATTCCAACAACTGTTGTACGCCTTACTGTAATTTTTGTAATAGAGCATTCCATATAGAACCACTAGAACAAGTATGGCTTTTAGTGCATTTGTCTTTGTGCCCGTCAAACCGCACTTTGTATTCCTCTGATTCTTCGCCATACATTTCTTTTTATCTGGTACATTACATACAAAGTTTGGAGTCGAGGGCATAGTCTAGAACTTTACCAGTACAGTATCAACTGATATTACAAAACCAATTCCATAGTTAGCCAGGGTTTGCACAAAACTTGAAATTCCTTGAAAGTCCTTGAATTTTAAAACACAAATTTAAGGCCTTGAATGTCCTTGAATTTATAAAGAAGTGCTTGAAAGTCCTTGAATTTATAAAGAAGTGCTTGAAAGTCCTTGAATTTATAAAGAAGTGCTTGAAAGTCCTTGAATCCTTCTTACTTTAGTTTTTGTGACATTTAGGTAGTTTCAAATTCATTAAACTGGCAATTTTAACAGTTTTTCGTGACTTCTTACTGCTTTCTAAAGCCTTCTTTTTCCTTAAATTTCACTCATCTATTAGTACTATCTATTAGTAATAAAAAAATGAGGAAGAATAGCGTTCTTACTTCAATATCTTATGTTGTTCCAGAGATATTGACGTTTTTGAAAGATGCAAATGAACTTATGACGTCATCTACTCCAAAATTTAAACTAAAGGAAATCCCTAAAATGAAAAATGTATAAAGCATTGACTATACACAGTGCAGTGTACCATTCTTAGTAGCATACATCTGGAACGTTTCAGCACAATCTAGCCGCTATCTCCAAAGATATTCCTCATTTTTAGAATTTGAGTGGAGTAGATGACGTCATCAGGTATCTCATTTACAGATTTTAAAAACTGAAATATCTCTGGGACAAGATAAGACATTGACAAAGTAAGAGCGCTATTCTTGCTTATTTCGAATGCACTTCTAGATAAAGCCCAAATTGGGATAAATGATTTGTGCGTCTTACTGCCCCTTTAAAGAACATCCATGTGGTTATCCCATGAATTTTCAGTGCAAGGAGGTGGCATGCATATTGAATACTTGAATACGCAGAGTGTCGCCAGGGGCGCACATTCGAAATATTTGTGGGGGGGGTGCTTTTCGATCTGGGACCGACTTTTATGTTCGTATCTGATAAATGTACGGATATGTATACCCCCTTCATTCCTTCATGTTCCCAAAGCAATACAATTAAAAATTCAAATGTAATACAGCACTTTATTTTGCGAAAAATTGAGCATATTGTATAACGCTAACGCGCTATAGCTTAAGTCTAACAAAGAACACTTTAATTTGTTTATAATGTATGTGGATTTTTGTAATTATATAAACTGAAACGTCCCTGAGAACTAAGTGTAGCCATGTAAGGCCCGAATGTAATGCAAATGATCTCAAACAAAGGATTTTACTCATTTGCATTAGATTCGGTACATGAAAAGTTCGACGTTTGAATTAAGCCTGGTCATATACATACATGAACATCTTTTAAATTACTCAACACTAATAATGCGACGGGTTTTTGGAAGCTCTGCCCAACGATCAACTAGTTTGTCTAGATAAAGTAAGTTAGTTAGATTGTCTAGGTTAATCGAGTCTGTCAAATCTCTTTCGCATCCAAGGGTCATGAAGTCCTTAAGTCTCTCTTGTTTCATCACTGAACGCATCACTGTCTTTATGAGTTTCAGCCTTGAGAAACTGCGTTCACTTCATGCCGACGTGATGTGTGCTGTCAAGATCATGTGATAGCATATACTACTAGTCAAGGGAAAGATCGTCTGGAATTTTTTCGCACAACGTGCTGCTTCTGCAATCGTTTTTATATCTGGTTTGTTTGCCACTTGGCAGTGATCTCTAAACGTTGTAAGTTCAACATGTAAGACATCTTCGTCAGATTGCAGCGATTCAGGAAGCATCTTTACCAGGGACTTGACCTCTTCCGGTTTTGGGTCTTTGTCGTAAGGTGGAAGAAGAAGACCAACAGCCGGGGCAAGGATGTCACAGGCAGCTTTGACATTATCTGTGAGAGTATGGATTTGGACGTCCAGGATTTGAAGAAAAGTCTTTTCTGTAGAAGTCCTTGAGATCAAGGTGTGCATCGATTTCATGGCATTCTGAAAAAACAACAGCTGCATCTATTTGGTTATCCAAATTATCCTTGTCGTCGCGTAAGTGGCGCAGTGTGGCAATAGTAGCATGAGCAGCTTCTAGAGTATCAACATGTTGATATCGACACTCTGGATTTGCTTTGTCAAAATCTTGGTTTTCACCATAACATATCTCATGAACATCACAATGAATTCCAGGGATTTCACTCTTGGTAGTAGATTCTTTGCTTTGGTCTTGGTATCATCTGTATCCTGCAACTCTTCTAGTGATTTTACAGTTTCTTCGTGAATTGACCAAATTTATAGTACGCATTAAACAGACATTCAGATTAGCTACGAACGCGCAAATCAATTAAACTTTACAGTTGAAATGACAACCTGTAAGACTTATATAACGGAAACGTCGAGTCGAAATGACGACGTGGCACCGACATCACGTTTCGACGAAGTGTCATGAGTCGGAGCATGCATGATAGTAGAAAGAAAATAAGTCGTTTTATTATCCATGGTTAGAGATGCAACCGAAATTCGACATTGAAACAACGTCTTTTCCCGACGTTGTCGCAACGTCGACAAAATGACGTCCTGTCAATGCCGATATCACATTGTGCCTGCGACGTCGCGACCCAATTTCAACCAAAAATCGACGTCATTACAAACGGGCTGTCTGCTTGTTATTTAATCGTTAGTAACTATACGCGAATATATTGTAACTCACTAACTTCATGGCTGCATATAAAATGAAGAGCCTAATTTAGCATAATCAGATATTTTGTAACTAGTTTTGTCTTTCTTGGATATGAATATTACATAATATTTTTCAGGGACGAACGGGACCGAAAAAAATGTCTGATGGATAATTTGGGACCGACTTTTCTAACCGATTCTCAATTTTTTGGGGGGTGTCACACCCCCCACACCCCCCCATAATGTGCGCCCCTGAGTGTCGCAATGCCCTCTCTCACCAATTTAACATGCATGACTGGTATTCATACTTTCTGAATCATTTCCAGATGTTGACAGACACACTTTCTTCTTGCATTTAGAACACTCTATATGTTAGAAGGAACTGTTTCCATTTCGTCGAGCTTGATCTTCAATAAAAGTAAATTTACCTCCTTTGCATTGGTGCAATTGTTCAAATGTTTTCATCAAGTTTTAAAGTTCAACAAGACGATAACGTGTTACTTTCAGAAGGACCTTCATAATATGACTGCCATGGTTGTTTTGCATGGACTGGTTGAAGAATCAGTATTTAATTTCTTCATTGCAGTAGTGGAAGGCTCTTTATGAGGGCTTTCTTTGCTTGGAAAAACTTCGGTATTAGGCCACATCTTGAGTTTCTGGTGAGGTGTAATCCATGAGCATGTCTTTTTCAACCTGATCATTTCTTCGAATATTCCATCGATTAACACCTCTAAAAGTCTTCTTTTTTGATGAACATGGCATTGTAAAACACTATTATTGTATTTTGAAAGCTTTGGCGAACTTTATACCCTAAAATTATCGATAAACACGCTCCAACTTTAAAAGACTCTTTCAAAAATTGTTGGCTCACTGCACATACTTTTCTTTAGGACTGCAAGGGATGCTGGGACTTCTCTTGTTAGTTCCCACTCTCCTCCACGGGTTATTCTAAGCTGGATTTGACGTCACTTCCTTGAGTTGTAAAAATAATTATGGAGTTGTAAGTGAAATACTGGAGTTTGTATACAATTTTCCATACAATTTATATCTCCAGTATGGTTTGTTGCTGATTGCGGTAAAAATAGCAAATGACTTTCCTATTTCTACATCTCATTATTTGTTATTGTTTCTTGCACCTGAGTGGCTTATTTTTGTCTTACGCTATTATTTATTCTATAAAATTCTCACTCAGTTATTATTTCACTTTACGTTTCACTCTGACGAAGGGCCTTCGCTCGAAACGTTAGACAACTTACACGCTATTTCTGCAGTACACCAACCTTTTTTAGATATTTGATTTGTATTTCTACACTCATGCCTACGCAGCACAACACGTTTTATTACTGTATGCAGATAATGTAAGCGTCATTATACACATGAAGCATAAGTATACCCATTTTGTTTACTCATTCGTCATTAGCAGTTGAAATAAGAGATCCTATTGGTGTTTGCTGATAAACCTTTTCAGCAGGCAACTTTTTTAAGCTTTCAGATTTCAAAGCTTCTTTGTGGTATTCTGTTTGTACGTGGTGTTCCATTGTTCTAGATTGGTAAACTGCACCACCTTCTTGGATTATTGCTGGTAATTTCGTTTTCACAAATAGCTTGACAGTGTCTAAATTTTGAAAACATATACTTCACGTACATCTGGAAAAGTGCTGCTTTTTACTCGTCCAATGTTTGAAATTTTTCATGTTTAAATGTTTTTTCCATTATATTCACTTCTTTGTTTTTCTGATGGTGCACACGTGTTTGTATCTGCATCGTTTTAAATTTGAAATTCAGACACAGACTGATCTGACGTAAGTGCTATTTCACTCGTTCTTCAGAATTATCTATCCGAATTATCTATTGTTTATAATCGGAGAATGTAGAGAAAGAAATTACTTCTGCTACTGTAGCAGAAGTACTTGTATAGTGCCAGTAAAATCCATCGAAGAAGAGAATTAGTGTGGTACTGTGGGAGCTTGACTTTGATGTTTTGGCAACATCTCCACTCATATTCGTTCATACATAAATTTCTGACAACACCAGAATTCGTGTAAGGAGAATTATAAAATCTTATACATGCACGTCCAGTGGACGGATTTTTACGACGCTAGAAATGTGCGCCTTCATTACGTACCGGATGGAGATTTTTAGTTTAACTGGAGTTGTAAATTTTCCTTAGAATAACCCCTGCTCTTATCGTAAAGAGAAGCTCAAACTATATAAAATACCTTCCTTTCCTTCACCTTTAGTAAAAATTCGAAATGTAAGGAGGAAACATGATAAAAACAAAATGACGGCCAACATAGACTACCTACTAAAATACCTTATTGCGAAAAAACTACAACAAAAACTACAAGTTTTAACTTGTATAACTACAAGCAAATTTTAAATTTCAGATCCTGTCCTCCCCTAGACTGCGCGGTCTCACCAGCGATCTGCAAGTTATAGGTCAACCAATTCCCCTATGAATGAGTAATATGTAGCTCGACAATCTTCCTCATGTCTAAACGTTTTCTTGTTATAACTTGTTGTGCGTGCGTCGTCGGTTTAACAAAATGTAATGTGACTTTATCGCTACATTTACAATTTTGATGGTTTTTTTAATGCTTTTGTCTAAGGTCATATGCCCACTGTACATGTACAAACAACAGAGCAGTCACAAATTAAACGGCCACTGTTACCAAACAATACAAAAAGTGACGACGAATTCAGCTACGTAACTCCACCAAAGGCAGGTTTAGGAACGTATCGAGAAGAACATAACAGATTTGATTTGTTTCTGTCCACGCAAGGAGTAGTTTGCAAAAAGATAACCCATTTCGGGGGACGTCACAAGTCCGATCGTCCTCCTCCAAAATGGGATCCGGATGGTTTATGGTATCTCTGTCTTGATCCTGAAGTTGGTGTAATACCTGGCAAATGCATAGTATACTCTATTGGGTAAGTTAATATTTTTCTGCGTACGGTTTGATTAATTAACTAGAAATACGTGTACACAACAAACCCTCGCCCGCTTAGGTATACCGGAAGTTCTAGAAACATCAATATAATCATTTTACAATTTTAGATTTTTAATTCGACCGTGACCTATATTTTACAGGAAGTGACGCGATCTTTGTCATCACTTTGTAGAAATAGCGCTAATAATGAGAGATGAATGCAAGATGATTGCTCGCTTAAAATACCAATTTTTTTAATCTGGTATATGAATTTTCCGTAAATCCTCGAATATGTTACCAATCCAACAAAGGATGTTTTGTAATGCTAATTTAAATGCTTTCTCATTTACGTTTTTGTGATTTCTGACTGTTTTTAAAGTCGCGTTTTCTCTATTCTTTGTCAGTTTTATAACACTATATACTAGCTTGTGATCTGTAGATATAGTTGGGTCGAGATGAACGTAAGGTTTAAGGTGAATTAACAAATCTATTTTGTGGGTTCAGTGATTACATTCTAAAAGCTATTTAAAATGCGTAATCCTTGTGAAATGATTCGTTTTTAGGATATCACAATTGAATTTTCCCATAACTAATATATTTTTTCGTTTTATAAAAATATATACAGGTATATGTTCCAAAAGTTGACTAAATCGGTTATAAAATTCATTTTATACAAATTCTAACCATATAACGGCCTCCATTTCGTAAAATCTGAGTTCAGGCTTTGGAAGAACGTTTAGATATTCTCTGTAATAGACTAAGCGGATGTTTATATGGAGGAGGGCCAGCCCTCTTGGTAGGGCTAGCCCTCTTTGGCGAGATGAATTTCATCCCTTGTTTACATGAGAATTTCTAGCCCTCCTAACCGAGCTGGCTCGCTGCCCAAGCTGACTCGCCGTCGAATGGCTATACGGCTGCATTTATTTTCGCACGAAACCCAGAATCTCACTTTTCCGGACAAGTGATCAATTTGTAACTTAAACACAAGCAAACAGGTCGTGTGAAATACAAAGTTGTCCAGAAAATACTGGTAAAGATAAACTTTGTCGCTTGTACGGAGCTTTTATTTCCCAGCACTCCTAGGAGGGCCAGCCCTCTTCAGTGCGTTTATATGGAAAATTTCCAGCCCTCCTAGGCGAGATCTCGGGTTGTCAATAGCGAGATCTCGCCTAGGAGGGTCCTCTTGTCATGTAAACGCAAACAAATGTTTACAAGGAATTACGCTGAGACGCAGGATCTCGGCAAAGAGCGCTAGCCCTACCAAGAGGGCAGGCTAGCCCTACCAAGAGGGTTGGCCCTCCTCCATATAAACACCCCCTCAATAGCCACCTCACGATTATAATTTCTGTCCAAGCAGAAACACATCTCGCAGAAATAGGTGACGATGAAATTACTCATGTAGAGAACTATATCGAATTATTAGACTCGACATGTCTATGCTACAGTTATGTAGCAATAAGGTGATATCGGACAATTTACTTCTTAAACGACGACAATTTAAATGAACTATCTTATATATCAACCTTAACCTTTCATTTGAGATGAGGATTCGTTGTATATAGTGATATGTTCCTACACATCTTTCACATTTCCAGTTTAAGAATTGATTATTGTGTCTTTCATATTCCGAATCAACGAATGATATACAGTTTTTATGAGACCAGTACTAACATTAATTGAAGTATATCGCTTTCTGATTTCTACTGCCGGAATTTCCACATTCTCGACAACGAGATCCGATATGACCGGCGTTGACAGTAACATCTCCATTATAAGAATATAAGTAAAAGAGCAGTTTGTAAAGATGCAGCGTTTGGTTTCTCCCAAAACTGAATCACATAGGCGTTATTCGCTCCCGGTTCAATTAGGCGTCTGCTGTGGCACCAACTCAATCCGTTTCCGTCAGTGCCGATGTTTTAGCATGACTAGCGATATTTTAGCAATATATGTTTTAGCAATAGCGATGCTTCGATTTTAAAGTATAGTACTCTTCTGGTATCTGTGTGTCTTTTCCTTTCTTCATTAAAAGGAATTTATTTGGTAAATAAAATACAAAGCGAGATACAGAGCGGTGAAAACACGAACACACTATCAAATTAACTCACACAGGATGAGAGGCAAACAGAAATTATAATAAGGCTAAAATGAATCTTTAAACCACCGAATTATTCATGTCGGATGAAATTTTGACAAGCTAAACCTCGCTTTTAAATACGTATTTTTGTTGTGCATGTTGCTTGCTCGGCAGAGGAATCGCTCATCAGTCGCCATTTTGAATTCAGGGTAAAGTACTGGGTACTAAATATATTTTTTAAAATAAAAGGCCTTTTAGTATTATATTTAGAAATGTTAATAGTTTTATTAACGGCTCAAGCTCGATGTACAGCGGTAGTTTTCTTTTCAATTTTGACGTCATTGAGTGCTTGTCTTTTGTTCCTTGCACTCAATAACGTCAACATTTTTATCGTTTTTTTCCTGTTTTTGTGGGAAAATTGCTAGTTTGCAGAAAATTGCAATTTACACTTACATGGTTAAGTCGATAAATGCTCTAAGTATAGTTATTAATTATGTATATATATTATTATATATTATTATAGAATTGCTACAGATTGGTCGTTTGATGAAGCTATAGCAAATTACGGTTGCAGAGTTTATTCCTTTGACCCAACCATAAAAAAGCAAGATCATTTTCATACACCGCAAATACAGTTTTTTAACATGGGCTTGTCCGACGTTGATCAAGAGGGAAAGTCTGGAGTAGCTGGAAAAAATGGGTGGAAAACCAGAACATTGGCAACCATTATCAAAGAATTAGGACATAAAGATGTAAGTAACACATTACAAAAGTGTATACTTAATAGTGGAAATATATCTCCCTCGTTCTGCTAACCTTCGCCGAGCTTTGAGAAGGCTGCGAGTAGTGCACAACATTCGTTTCTCACTTGTCAACCACCTATAGCAGTTCCAGCCCCTGTATAATTGCTATTTAAATCTACAATGAGCGATCCCTTTGAAAACATTTTAAAGGCGAGCCATGGCAAATCGCTCAAGCCATCTTAGACTGAACGTTTCTGATATCGTGTTTTGATTGGAACTATACGTTGCTGCGCACAGATATATAAATCTGTACACGAGATTACAATTGAATTGTAATAAATGTTGTCTTTAAGTACAGTATAGGTAATCCATATGGTAGCGCGTGCAATTAAGTATTTACACTACGAGTGATTTTTCAAAACTCAAAATTGCACTAGAGCCGTTACACGAATGGAATTTGGGATAATTGGCCCTGAGGCGAGTGTACTAATCTCGACCAGCGGTTCGCGTTTGCAGGCGGGAGTTTTTTTGCATTGCGTTTGTATGTTTATATTATATATAAAATATGGGCGCGTATAATACTGTATGGTGATCAAGTAATAGCAATTCCAGCGCTCACTAACTATATACTGTATATAGTTTTATACTAAGCCTAATCCCCTCGCAAGCGAGGGTGATACTATGATCTCGCCACGGCAGGGATGCATTTCTAGTGTAATATTAAAGTTGGTAGGTCCAACTCCTTATAAGGAAGTAATAAGTCATTTTGGGTGATCCGTTTGCATCCGACACATAAACAGGTTTTTACGAAGGGCACGCATGTTTGCGTAAGAAACAATCGTTTATGGTAATTTGTGGCTTTGTCGACAATTGTTGTGTTTTCGAAGTCTATATGCTGTGGTTTTGCTTATTTGCATGTTGAGCTATTTTGGAGTTCTTGTCCTGTTTATTCACTGCTTGTTTGTGTTATTTAACTCTCATTTTTAGAGCCCTGTCAGTCTGTCCAATGTAAACGAAATCGCAATCTATGCAACCGATTTTGTAAACTACTCCTTTCGTTTGATCTGTATGAGTTTTATCCTTCGGTTTTGGGAAACGGTGGGCTATAAACCTATCAATACTTTGAGCCACTTTGACATTTTCGCGTCGTAGCACTCTGGAAATTCTTTCGGATATTCCTTGAATGTATGGCAGTTACAACAAAGCTAGATTGCAAACTACCAGGAATTATGTCACCTTCGTCAGAGAGTGAAACGTAAAGTCTGACGAAGGGCCTTCGCTCGAAACGTTAGACAACTTCCACACTATTTCATAGACTTGCCCACTAAATCTGCCTCTTGGTTGTTTCGGGTTTGTTTAAAGACGGGTTTGTTTCGAGAATACAACCCGTCTTCTCAAAACAAACTCGTCTTTGAAACCAAACCACTCTCGAAACAAACCCGTCTTCTCGAAACAAACCCGTCTTTAAACAAACCCAAAACAATATGCTTGAAGCAAGTCTAACTATTTCACTATTTCACTATTTCGGCAGTATACCTAATTTCGCTTTCCGAGTTCCGACCGTTTGGCGAAATGGTTCGTAATATTTACGACGAACATGTTACCGCTGTGTTAGTGGTGTTGGCGGGCTCAACATGGTTCTGGCGGCTACTATCTAGTGCGCACCTTCTCGTTCACGTGTTCTGATATGTGATACACTTGTTTGCAATCTATCTCGTCTGTAAAACTGTGTGAACGTTCGCTTGCTGTTGATATCAATACTGTCATGGATTCTAGTACCAGCTTGTTTGACGTATTTGTGTTCATTTGTTTCATAAATATATGATAGATTTTGGTAAGCATTTGATAGATTTTGATAAGCATTTGATAGATTTTGATAGTCTCTCGATAAATATTCACAATTATCCACCGTGGTGTGAATAATTGGGTCTGTGGCGATGTATTCTAACATTTCCTCGCCTAATTTTGCATCTGAAATGCTAACCCGGTGAGTCAAGGTTGTAGCGATAACACGTGGGCTATCTCCTCGTGTTCTGAACATTGTTTTAATTAGTAAATTTAGTTTGTTTTCCCGGCCGAGTAGTGAGGCGGTCTGGGGACGAGGGAAGATCGAGAGATCATTCCCACAGAATTTTGACTACTGAGGTACCTTACTGTAATGCAGAAAGTGATTTAAAGTAGTACAAAAATAAAAGGAATAGTTAGCGTGAGTTCATTCAAATAAAAGTAGCATCTCAAAGCGCGGATGCGAAACAGTCAAAATTCTCTAACGAATAAACTTAAGAACTCGCTACCTGAGAGACAACTTCAGTTGAGTGCAGAATCCAAGCCATCGAAGCTGTATTTTAAGGACAACCGACGGTTAAAGAAGCGACTAACCGTCCTTGGAGATATATCCACTTCGAAAAGGCAAGGCTGTACAAATAAGTTTAGAACTTGTCTTTAACGAACAAACTCAAGAACTCGCTACCTGAGAGATAACTTCAGTTGAGTGCAGAATCCAAGCCATCGAAGCTGTATTTTAAGGACAACCGACGGCTAAAGAAGCGACTAACCGTCCTTGGAGATATATCCACTTCGAAAAGGCAAGGCTGTACAAATAAGTTTAAAACGCTCTGATTTATTGATCATTTACTGTTTGTTTTGATATCTTGTAATATCTTGTCGTTCGAACGCGTGGAGCTCGCATGAAAACGAGGCGCTACTAAATTGGATACTTCAAGAGTCGATCAAGCTAAATCGACCAAAATGCCACCGAAAGTAGATATTAAAACACTCGTTGGGAAGAGAGACAATGCAATCAGTGCTCTTAAAGAACTGTTAGAAGAATTTGAAACAATTTTTGCAGTGGAACCACAACTGGAGAGGTTAGAGAGTACATTTAACCTAATCGAATCAAAGTACAGGAGCATCAAAAAGCAACAAGAAGTCATAGCTGACAGACTTGTCGATGAAGGTGCTATTGAAACAAATGAAACAACATTAGCAAATCAAACTATTGGAGAGAAAATAAAGAATGACTATTTACAAATAGCCAAAACGTATGCTGCCTACCAAAAGAAGCTCAACCCTCCTGAAACATCTCCTGGAACATCTCCTGGAAGTTCAGAAACTTTGGAAGCCATGACCTCTGCAGTAAAGAAAATGGCAGAAACAATGATGAATTCAAAGCCAAAATCTAGTGGTCTCGAAAGATTACCCGTTCCAACATGGGATGGGAGGCGTAGATCATACTCCACCTGGAAAAAGGAATTCAACCATTGGATGACAAAGTATTCACAAGACAAGGACGAACAACTTCAACGTTTCAGAAAGGCGATGCCAAAGGGATTTTGGTGGACGGAGCAAGTGAAAACCAGCAAGCATATCGAACGAGCCTGGAGCATCCTAGATGTTGAGTTTGACGACAAACGAAAGCTAATGGATGAACTGTTAGCTGGAATTAACAATCAAAAACAAGTGAAAAGGGATTCCAAGTCATTCACCCGTTATGCCACACTTATATCTGGCTATGTGAATGACATGGAAGATAATGACTGCTCTGTGACGTCATCCTCAGAGGCACCATTCTTCATGTCGCAACTTTTGTCAAAGCTCAAGCCAAGAGACAACGCAGACTTTGGTAGAGAAATGAAAATAATTGGGAAAGAAGAAAACGTTGCAAACCTCGTTGATTGGCTACAAGAAGCAAGTATTCGGTCAAGAGGAAAGCAAGACAATGACGAGGAGAATACTGAACGGAGTCCACGAGGAAATTTCTATAAGAAATCTGACAACCATGCTGCTAACTACAATGCAAAAAAAGAGGAAGCATGCCCATTTGGCTGTACAACGAAGCATCTGCTTGCTGCTTGTCCTAGTTATCAAAGCTTAACGGTGAACGAACGATGGGAAATTGTTAAGAAAAATGAAAGATGCCGCAAGTGTCTGAGAGCATCACACCACACTAAAGATTGTTGGAAATCTGAGGGAACCTCTTGTGATAAATGCAAGAAAAATCATCATCGATCTTTGCATAATGATAAAAAAGAGCCTTTGCCACCAAGTTTGAACCCACATGCAACACCATTCTCCAATCAAGGAAACAGCACCTCAAAGAACAACAACGTTCAAACGAACACAACTGACGAAAAGAATGAAGTAAAAACTGTTGCTGGGTTGTGCCCGATCCAGAAAGTTAAAGTTATGGATGCAAGTGGAAAGCTTATTGAAATCCTTGCGATGTTGGACACTGGTTCAAACACAAGTCTTCTCTCAAAAAGTGCAGCCGCGCAATTGGGGTTATCTGGACCCCCAAACTCATCTAACCATGAATCTTGCTGGAGGAGAAAAGAGATCCGAAGTTTCTGAAATTCTCGAAATCACCGTTGCCTCGTCTGTAGAAGAAGATATCAAGAAAACTCTACAGGTGCACACCGTCAGGAAACCTTGCAGCAGTGTCCGGACGATATCTAGAAGATCTGTAGAAAGATATCCCCACCTAAAAGCCATCGCAGACAAACTACACCTGTCAGGTGGTGCTGTCGACCTCCTACTAGGAACTGATTTTGCTGAAGCGTTTGTCGATGTTCACACCTTATTAGGCGATTCTGGGGAACCTATTGCCAAGATGAACTGTTTTGGATGGTATGTTCTGGGACAGTTGGATCTGAAGTCGATGAACAGCTCGGGAATTCAATCGGTGAACGTAGGCACGATGAGCATCGTAGAAAATGTCAACAAACTGCTTCAACAGGATCAGATGGGATTGAAACCAACACAGCTTTGTATCTGCAGTGAAAATGAATTACGAGAAAACAAGTTCGTAAAGTCCCTTTCAGAATCAACTGCTTTGGTTGATGGAAGAATCCAAGTCAAGATGCCCTGGAAGGAAGAAGGACCTCCTAGACGCAGTAATTACGACATCGCCTTAAAGAGAATGTACTCAGCCGAAAAATCATTCGAGAAGAAGGGATGTAGCAAAGTTGTTGACGAAGAAGTCCAGAAATTAGTTGATCAAGGCTTTATGATCAAGGTATCTCTAGAAAGCGTCGACCACACTCAACCAGAATGGTACTTGCCTCTTCAAGCCGTTTTTACGCCAGAAAAGACTACGGCGGTTCGACTCGTTTTCGACTCATCATCAAAGGGCCACGATGGGCTCTCCCTGAACGATCATCTGGAAAAAGGGCCAAACTACATCAATGAACTGCCAAGCGTTCTGACAGCATGGCGATGGGATGAGGTGGCTTATTCAGGAGATGTCCGCAAGATGTTTAACCAGGTTATGGTACATCCAGAAGATCAAGTCTACCACAGATTCCTGTGGAGAAAGAAGAGAAGTGACCCACCTTCCATTTACCAGTGGTTAAGGCTGAGTTTCGGAGACAAACCAGCACCCGACATCGCATCAAATTCCATCAACAGCCTAGCCAAAGCTTCACAATCCGAGTTCCCTGAAGCAGCAAGAGAACTCCTAGAGCACGCGTATGTGGATGACATCGGAGGATCTAGAGCAACTGTAGACGAAGCCAAACTGGTCACAGACGGAATTGACGCTATCCTTGGAAAGGGACAATTCCAAATCAAGACCTGGCATTCCAACCACAAAGAGGTTGATCAATCCAATGGTGAACGCTTCACAGAGTCTACTTGGTCATACATGGGACAAGGAAAACGACAAATTCACCTTCAAGAAACGCGAAATTGTCGGACAGTTTGAAGCATTCTCCAAGAGAAATTGTTTAGCTCTTGTAGCCCAGCTGTGGGATCCCATTGGCATTGTCTCACCCGTTACGATCAAGTTCAGAATCAATTTACAAGAGCTATGGAGTTCGGGATTTGGTTGGGACGACGTGTTGCCAGAAAGTGTCCAGAAAAAGTGGAGGGAAAATCTTCAGATCATAAATTATCTCCTCACGTTCGAATTCGATCGAAAGCTAAAGCCAAGCAAAGCAGTTGGTCTTCCAGAAATACATGGATTTTCTGATGGAGGAGAACAAGCGTTTGGTGCGGTAATTTTCCTCCGCTGGAAACTCAGTGATGGTAGCTTTCACTGTGTCCCTGTCATGGTCAAACCATTTGTTGCACCGTTAAAAAAGAAAAGCATCCCAAGATTGGAACTTTTGGGCTGTTTAGCACTCTCCAGAATGTGTGAGACATGTCGAAAGACACTGGATTTCGCAACAATTAAAGAAAGCGAAAGAATCCTTTGGGTCGACTCAACAACCGTTTTGTCATGGGTTAGAACCCCACCAAGAGAATTCCGACCTTTCGTGTCAGCCAGAGTGGCCGAAATTCAGGAAACAGTTGGCACTGAAGATTTTCGCTACGTCAGATCAAGCAGTAACCCAGCTGATGCTCTCACCAGAGGCATTGAACCTGGACAACTTGCAGATTGGTTAGATGGTCCGTCGTTTCTCAAGCTGCCTGAATCTGATTGGCCTCGGTTCCACGAGAATGCTCGAAACAACGAAAGCATTGAGGAGACCAGGAAAGAAAAGAAATCTTCAGCAAGTCACCGCGGTCAGTAGAACAGCTGGTTAGAGAAATTAATGCCAATTTAACCACTGAAGAAAAGACGGATAACCCTATCCTTTCCTGTTTGTTGGCATCATGCTCCTCGTTTTCCAAAGCTCGGAGAACTCTGGCTTACGTCCTTCGATTCATTCGAAATGCAAGAAAAAAAAATGTACAAAATGGTGCAATTTCCGTCGGTGAATTGAAAAACTCAGAAAACCTCTTATTCAAGTGGTGTCAAGTCAACATAAACGTCGCGACCCTTGACAAGACGTTTTTCGCTAAAGAAGATCAAGATGGATTACTCCGGGTGCACGGGCGTCTTGAATATATCAGATCCCTCCCAGATGATATGAGAAATCCAGTCATTCTACCACGAAATCATCCCTTTGTTTACCTGCTCTTGTGTCACCTGCACCAAAAACGTGGTCACTGTGGTTACAAGAGCCTGATGCACGAAGCAAGAAAAAGATTTTGGATAGTTGGACTTCGTGGAATGTCAAAACACCTCACCAGAAGATGCATTATTTGCAAGAAGCTGCGCAAGAAACCTCTCGATCAGCTCATGGGCCAGATTCCAAGTCTCCGAGTCGCAGCAGGATTCCCAACATTCTCCAACACTGCCTTAGATATGTTTGGACCACTGCACATCAGATTAAACCGGAGGACACTTCAAGAGGCACAAGTAGTTATATTCACCTGTATGACGACTAGAGCAATTCATCTAGAGCTGGTCAGTGATAAGAGCACAGATACGTTCCTGATGGCGTTCCGAAGATTTGTTTGTTTGCGTGGGCATCCGAACAATTGTTGGTCGGACTGTGGCACAAATTTCGTTGGCGCACAAGGATACCTCAACGAAATCATGCAAAACTGGGATATCCCCAAGATTCAGAGTGTTCTCTCCGAGGAGTTCACTTGCGATTTTAAATGGCAATGGAATGTACACCCCACGCAAGTCATCAAAACGGAGTCGTTGAATCTCTTATCAAGTCTGTCAGACAAGGCTTGAATTCAACCTGCAAGAATCAAGCGTTTACCGAAGAGCAATGGAGAACATTTATCACAGAGATCAACTACATGATCAACAGCCGTCCTCTGTATCCGAGTTCCGACAGCGTTTGGGAAAGTCCACCAGCAACTCCTAATGACATCCTGATTGGACAACACAGTGTACCACCTCAACCAGTGCCAGAAGACAAAACCAACCCAAGACATCTCCTCAGAAGTACTGAGAACAGAGTGAAAGAGTTTTGGAACTGTTGGATGAAATATTTTGCACCGAATTTGTTACCGCGCAACAAGTGGTTCCGAACGAGAGAGAATGTTGAAATTGGTGATTTGGTCCTGGAGCTTGACCCGAAGCTTAAGAGATGTCAGTGGAAGATGGCGCTCATTATCGATACTTACCCAGGAGACGATGGTCTGGTCAGAAAAGTACGAATAAAGACGCCTGTCGGACAGTATGATAGACCCATCCACAAGTTGTGTCTTATCGCTACGAAGCAGGAACTAAACGCTGAAGACGAGTAGGATTATAGGAACAATATTCCTGTTCATATTAGAATAAAAGTACATTTTGCAGAATAACTATGAGCAGTCGTTGCTCAATTAAGGTTCTTAATTTCCGCACTGGAGCGGAGTGTTCTGAACATTGCTTTAATTAGTAAATTTAGTTTGTTTTCCCGGCCGAGTAGTGAGGCGGTCTGGGGACCAGGGGCGGATCTAGGTCATAATCTGACTGTAGCATATTACGGAAGTGTACCAATTTAGGGGGGTACGGGGGCATGCCCCCCCGGAAAATTTCAGATTTTAGAACCTCTGAAACCCAATTTCCTGCATTTTGAGCATATATTTTTAGGTAATTTTGCAACATGTGAAGTTGAAATTTTAAGAAGAAGTAAAGAATCAATTATGATAACAACAATATTATCACATGCATGTTAACTTCCAATAAACACTACAAGCAAAATCAACTACTTCAAGCAAGATTTTATACAATGCAGATGCTTGATAAATTTATTTTCCTGCACAAGACAGTAAAATTAATTTACTATGCAGCCCCTGCAAGACATAACATTCACAAGAAGGCAAAATCACTACCATGGCTGTTAATGTACAGTAGCATTGGTCAGGAAGCACAAACAGTTCAACAATTTGTTGGTACTGTACTGTATAGCAGTCTAATATTGGTCAGGAAGCAAAATTAGTTAAAAATCAGGCACTTCCTAATCCTAACTGTAAAATTATTATAGCATCAACTCAAGTCAGTTTTAGATACCAACCCTAATCCTAAAACTGACTTGAGTTCATGATGCTACATATATTGAGAAAGGGCCCAAAATCATCTCAGTATAGCAGCAAGGTAATGGTTGTAGGAAGCACAAATTGAAACAGTTCAAAATCATGTTGGTCAGAGCAGCACAATAGTGACCAGAAAACATTGACAGTTGAAAATCATCTTGGTAGAGCAGCAAACTGTGGTCAGGATTGGGCAAAATCAGTTAATAATGGCTTAAATAATGTTACCGGTAAATAAATATGTTAAACAATGGCTTAATGAAAAATTCTTCTTGATTAATTGGCACTTTATTTGGGTTGGCAAAGGGAAACATAATGATCTTTAGTCGTAGGAATTACTGTTGTCTTGAGATAGTCTATATGTAATGAAGCACATAAAAAGGTGTATTTGCTCAATTTGAATATCATCCCATTTTCTTCTCTTGGCAAAATGGTGCAGTTGAACATGAAAGCAAGGGAATCAACCTATTCTTGAGGGTTAATATCATCTGGACTTTGTTGGCTCTTAGAAATTGGATAGTATGATTCAATGGGAAGTTTAATTGATCACACTCAATAGTGAAAGAAGACATACAAATGAGAAAAATTGAGAGTTATGGACATTATTGTAAACTTCTGCAACAACAGCCTTTGATCGATCTTCTCTTGTCAAATGACAAGACAAACACATAGCAAAGGCATTTGCTTCATCTGTAAATGCATTAATACACTGCTGCTCAACCAATGGGTGGGATTAAGTATAAATTGAGTATATGCATTACATATGCAGTTCAATGCTTGTAAGACAGCAGAGGTACATATATGACCAGGGACTCGCTACCACACAGTAATTATATAACAAGCATTGTAAAGACAATTACCATCTGCTGTTGTTCTCTGCAGTATATACAAGATCAAAGGAGCAAGTGGTATCACAACACATAATAATATGCAATGCTCAAATTCAAACTTCACATACATAACAGTATTGACATCGTAAATGTCGTACTCGCAAAACGAAACTTATTTACATTATAATATTATAATACACATGACATATTAATGCATGTAATTTAGCAGTGTAATTAGCAGTGTAATTAGCAGTGTAATTTACAAATCGAATACTCAAGTTATTCAAGTATTAATGCTCTCTAAATCAAAGGGCCTAAGACTCTCAACAATATTTCGGCAGTAAACCAACAGTAGAGTTTTCGATTTGTTTTACACAGATTCATTGGCATATTTAATCATATAATTATTATGCATGAGTATGATCGCTTACCGGCTGCGAGGGAACTGAACATGCATGCAGATAATCCTTCTTCTTCCCAACTTCTCGCGCAATAACATGCTCACAGCACCGTTTAAGGATGATTAGTCTATCTGACTCTTCCTCCGGAGAATAACTTTACATCCAATGTATTCAATAGGGCAACAGTTGTTGTAAAACATTGTTAATGGAGCCATTGAAGCTGTACGAACTATGCACGAATGTAGCGCACTACATGTAAATATCACATCATTCAAGAGCTGCGAGCATATGACGTCGGCTACAGTTGGCTACAGTCAACTGTAGCCGACGTCATAGAAATCTGGCGTTTGATTGGTCTGCTACATTTTCGCTACAGTCCTACGGCAGCAGCTACGGGTAATTTTCTCGTATGACTGTAGCCGACGTCACACTTGCAACACAGCAAATGCGCATTTAGCGTGATGCTATGTAGCTAGACATTATATGCGGGCAAGCGCTAGCCAAGAGCAATGCAGGCTCTTGGAGGAAGCAAGGCAAGCGCGGGTGTGACAGGAGCATGCCCAATCGCGGGTTAATGATCAATATATCGCGCGTAAAATGACCAAAATGGCTTAGAATGATACCACAGAACCTTGGAAAAGCTGTCTGAAAAGTGTTATTGCAATTTAAATTTAAATTTAGTTATCATTTTCTCAAAATCTGTCTCAAAATCTGACTGTAGCATGCGCTACAGTTGCTACGGTCTAGATCCGCCCCTGGGGACGAGGGAAGATCGAGAGATCATTCCCACAGAATTTTGACTACTGAGGTACCTTACTGTAATGCAATCTCGTTCCCAGAGCCTCCGCCGCGCCACGCAAACGGAGGCTCTGGGATAATCCACACCGGAAGTGTTTTGATTGGTTAACTAAAGATTGCTTTTAATTAGATAACTCTTAATATTTACGCGAGTGTTTCACTGTTTCGTTCAAACGGTATTGTACTTCGTTCTCTTATGGCAGAGTTTACACCAAAAAAGTTATCTTCGGACAAACTTTTAGTCGTGTTTCCAGAAAAGCTCAAAAAAACTAGTCCACGTTTAAATGGATTGATATTCTACGTGAAATGCAAGAGAGGCGCCTGGTCTAAACGTTAAAGAAGACTCTCAAGTCGCATAATCCAGAGAGTTATATCCATCCATGGTGCAAAAAATTGCCTCAGTTATTCTTGGCTCAGGAAATGCGACCAAAAAGTATCTTGATTTCTCCAACAAAATCATCGGACGTAGTGTTTATATTGCAGAACAGAAACGAGAATACAAGCCATCGAGAATCAAAACAAAGATTGATCAAATCGAGGATCAAATATTTTCCCACGCCCGTAACGTCTATCAGTGAGGCGAGTTTAACGGTAAATCGGGTTTATTTGGTATTTTTTACACAATAATTGTATTAAATTGCTATTAAAATGTTCTTACTTGTTAATTTTGTCGACAATCAGGACAAATTACAGGCAACCAGAGGGCAACCACAGTCAACGGCCTTCCGTATTGATGTAAACACGGATTCGATGCCTTTCTGGTCTGGTTGCCTGTAATTTATCCTGATTGTCGACAAAATTAACAAGTAAGAACATTTTAATAGCGATTTAATACAATTATTGTGTAAAAAATACCGAATAAACCCGATTTACTGTTAAACTCGCTTCACTAATCGACGTTACGGCTCCACGCCGCGTAAACTTGTATATAGCGTCAGGTGTGTCTTGGTCGTTTATAAAAATATGTTACCGTTAATTTTTGTGCTGTCAAGTCTTTTATTGTTTGAAGTTTCAACAATCAGCCAACACCTATTAATAAATACACAATGCAGTGTTTATCGACCTTTTTGATTTCATTGCCGCGAGTTACATAAATTCTAAAATCATATTCTTTTCTGTCCCAAATCACAATTGGTTGCTAATTTAAACACCAGACAACAACTTTTTTTCAACATGTTTAGGGAAGATTCTTGCCGAAGAACTCGATATTTTAATATAGCACAGATAGTTCTCACGTCCCAGAAACTACGCTCGGTCTATTACTGGCGCATGCTCTGTTCAATCGACGCCCTGTTTTCCGGCCATCTGGCGATGGATTATCCCAGAGCCTCCGTTTGCGTGGCGCGGCGGAGGCTCTGGGAACGAGATTGACTGTAATGCAGAAAGTGATTTAAAGTAGTACAAAAATAAAAGGAATAGTTAGCGTGAGTTCATTCAAATAAAAGTAGCATCTCAAAGCGCGGATGCGAAACACCTCGTCTTTCGCTTCGATTACATAAAGCAGAGATTGTCGACGACACGTGGGCCGTCTCCTCGTCTTTCGCTTCGATACATAAAGCTCTCTGACGAGTCAAGAGATTGTTGACGATGCGCGGGCCGTCTCCTCGCCTTTCGCTTCGACTTGAAGTCTTCAAGTCGAAGTTTTGCCATGGCGAATCAAGAGATTGTTACTAGTTAAAGTACCACAGAATCTAGCCATTTTTTATCACTACGAAAACCACCTTGTCTGTTATTCAGCAAGCTGAAACTAGCTTTTACGGAGCCGTTTACGGCGTAAACAAATCAATCATCCCGACGAAATACTCGGAGTATTTATATAACATTTAATAACAGCGTAGATAAAGTCAGAGAACGAGAAACTGTAGAGCATTATAACAGAGACTCACAGTATCATAACAGTGTATTTTATAAACAAAGACAAATACGCTGCGCTTACCGTTGTATCACTGTCACACGAGTCAACTTGTCTGGCAGAAATATCCTGAATGTTAGACCTTTATTTTATATACAGGCTCGTCTTCCCCTAACAGACAATGAATCCTTTCTCCTACACCATATATAATACTGTAAGTCCACAAAATCCCTGTTTCGAGAAGGTATATTTATCGCCCACTCCTTGGCTCCGCCATTTTTGTGTTTCGATAATCAAAATTCAAGCACGCGCGTGCGCAGTAGCATGTTAACATAAAAACCACACAACTTATATTCGTGACATATATTGTATTATTTACAATTTGACACGTAAAAAAACCCATCGATAACTCACTTAACGGTCTGCCCTCATTGTCCAGGAACTTCACATTCACTTTTCTACTGACAATAGTCATTCACTTTTCTACTGACAATAATAAATTGAAGTTCCAAAAGACTACGAAATAATATTGTCGCCCTCCCGGATGTTAACACGGTCACTCACTCTCTCTCTCTCTATATATATATATCGTGTGAATTTTCGCCACTCATCACAATACAGCAAAGTTTAAAAAACTTTGCACTAAAAACGAAAACATACGAATTCGTTTCTAATCGACCCAAAAAATACACAAATAGAATAAAACAGACCATGTAATCAAGATACACTTATTTTATTAAAAATATTTTATATTAAAGAACTATTATTGTTCAAATCATGAAATAAGCGTTTCATTAACGAAATTAAGTAGGGCTACTTGAAGTACACAGGGAATGTTCGCTAGGTTGACCAAAAAATCGCTGGCTCACTCCTTTTTTCGCCGCCATTTTGATTCACAATGACAGAGCCAGAGCTAGCGGCCTAGAAAAAAATATGTTGGCTGAGGACCACAAGTAATATCAACACGTCCAACATTCAGAAATATATTAATTAGTCTTCGAACAGTAGTTTTACGGCAAAATTGAATTGTCCCATGCTACCGTAAGTTTTTATACATCTATCTGCCTGACTATCTGCATCACTTCTTTCACCAATCGACTTTCAGATTCAGATGCTTCACTTGTTTTGGTAATGATTTGCTGCGGCCATTCGTTGGGTGCACTTAACCACGTTGGACCTTTCATCCAGGAATCTTTGTTTTGTAACTCTCGCGCCGCTCCTCTACTGCCGATATCTGCAGGGTTTTGATCAGTAGGTGACGTGTCTCCAAACGGTTTGCTTCTCGTTAATCTTCCTCACGCGATTTGAGACGAACTGCTTGTAGTTTCCTTGTCCGTTGATCCATTGTAGACACACGGTTGAATCAGTCCACGCATAAACACTTACGATTGGAAGATGACTCAGGACTTTTCTCGTGTTGTGGAGAAGATAATTAGTAACCATGTGGCAGCTGACTAATTCCAGTCTTAGTGGTATTGTTAAATCTCGCTTCGCTAATCTTGTCTTGGACACCAAAAAACCCTGGGAAACTTTCTCATCTTGCTTGACCACAGCCAGGGGCGTAAATGTGGGGGGGTGTGGGGGGGGGGGGGGGGGGGGGGGTGGTACACCCCCCCAGACACATGCTCCAGTCGGTCTAAAAATGAGGGCAGTCGGTCTCAAAATTATGCATCGTTTAATTAGATGCAATTCTAACAGTGACCGATTGACCGACTAAATATTTTCGGAGACCGACTTCAATCATGGCAAGAAATTAAGATTATGATGAGCGCTATTTCAATTGGAGTTTACTCGTAAATCGTATTATCGTAATACCGGTAATTATAGACTAATAGTCTACAATATATTTCGCTGAGTCGAAAATCCCGCTTCAGCGACTGTTGGACAGCGTTCTTCATCATTAAAATATGCTCGCGGCCTTTAAAATATGCATGCGGTATTATAATTTGCTTCGAATGTTAAGTCTGCTGTATTTAAGCCTTACTTGATTAAATTTATATTATTATCACTGTCATACGGATAATCAGTCATACAACGAATTTCGGCTGTATTTACGTATCATTGATTAGTCGGTCAGTCGGTCTCATTTTGAAACTACACCCCCCCAGCCAAAATTGATATGTACGCCCCTGACCACAGCATGGATGACAGCACAACACCCGAGAATGCTTGCATCTTGGAATCCATGAAGAACTATTTCTGTAGTGAACATTCTTTCTCGAGGAATGCATCTCGGCATGGTAAGCACACGAGGTAGATTCTTTAACCATCGTACCCACCGATTCTTCAAATCTTTTGGTAATTCGGTATCCCATCCAAGCTTCTTGTCACAAATGTCGCGGAAGATAACTTTGGCAGTTAGTAGGATAGGGGCAGCTAAACCCAATGGATCATAAACTCTGGCCAGGTTCGCAGCACCACTTGCTTGGTTGGTGATTCTTCTGGTTGCGGTAACGAAACTGACGTGTCTTCTTCCGGCTTGTTCCATCCTAATCCAAGGAGTTTAGTTTCTGATGGTTTAGTTCCTAAGCTTTCCTTCGTGTAGGTAGACTCTCCATCTTCTGTGATATCACTCTCTAACTCCACTGCATTCGAATGCCACTTGTGCAACACGAAACTTCCTTCACTCAGAATTTCCTTGGCTTGTTCCTTCATTGCTTGTGTCTCCGCCACAGTGTCTCCTCCAATGTTGATGTCATCGACATAAGTTCCTTCGTTTAACTCTTCAACGCAGTTTGGGTATTTCTTCGCATACTTCTCCAGATGAACTTGCAAGGTACCTCCAAGGAGGAATGGACTTGGTCCCAACCCGAACATGGCTCTGGTCATCCGGTAAATCACAATGTTTTTGTTTTGTAAGTCGTTTATCCACAGGAATCTCATGGCATCTCGCTCAGCTTCTCGTATCACAATTTGAAGAAACGCTTGTTTTATATCACCAGCTAGGAACACAGGTTTCATCCGACTTCGCAGGAGGATATCAAGGATCTTTCTTTGCAATGGAGGACCAATATGATTAAAACTAACACATATGATTAAAACTAACATAGGTGAAATTTCAACTGTTTTCTCTGATTTCCTGATCCCTGCTAAAGCTGTGAATAATTATAATACCAGATATGCTGCCAAAGATAACTTTTACAAACCAAAAGTTCGGACAAACTATGGGAAGTTTACTTTTCAATATTCTGCAACAACATTATGGAGTACTATCCCCTATGGATTGAAAAACCTTTCTAGCAAATCATTTAAGATAAAATATAAGAAATTTCTGCTGAGCTGTCAAGTTTAATTTTATTCAAACGTAATCGAAATATATTTTCTGTCTGCTTGTGTCAACTTCAATTTAACTATCATAATTACAAAAAATCTTACTGGGTATGAATATTAATATAATATTTTATAATTAACGAAAGAGCAGACAGTTTTGTTTTTTTAAGGCAATCTGCCTGGTCTTTCGTCTTATTTATTACTCATTCTTTAACATTCTTTAACATTTTTGCTTGATTACTTCTTGAATTAATCACTTGTAAGAAGTAGTCAACTCGAAAGCTTATGCTACTTTGGCTACTTCCCACTTATTTCGTATTTTTCTCTTTTTTAAAATTAATGTAAATCAAATTTTCTAATATTCGCTATAATTCTAATCTCATGTACTAATTACACAGTGTGAAATAAAGTTAAAAGTTAAAAGTTTATGTCTAAGCAATCATTCAGGGAAGGAGAATCTTCATCAACCTTTGCGGAAGCATCATAAACAACACGTGGTTCGCGAGCATGCAGAATCCACCAAAGTACAGGCTTGTGAGGGATGTAATGCTATCGCTTTGGCTGGTGTTTCTGGTGCTACTTCAATGATCCCTTCATTCCTTTGATCTTCTGTGATGTCATGGTACTTTTCCAACAGGGTAGGTTGCTTCTCAAGTCGTTTCAACAATGTATGGAGCGGTATCCGGTTCACAAATACAATGTGAACTGTTTGATACGATGTTGCGGCTTCACATCACGACATTATGGCATCTGAGTAAGGCAGTGTGCCTACATGACGTTATGTTACGACAGAACTGCTGGACATTACGTCTTACTACATTACGTTCTGCCTACATAATCTTATGTTACGTCAACACTGTTGGACATTAAGTCTTGATTACATTACGTTCTGCCTTCACAAACGTACGCTCCGACGTCGGAGCATCATCTGAAATGGCGTTTCAGCCCTTTCCAAAGCTGGAAATTTGCTGGAAAGGTCAGTTAATTTACTAAAAGAGTCAAGAAGTAGTGGAAGTACTAGTGGAAACGATTTAACGGTTGAAAATGACGAGTTATTACAAAGTAGAGCAGTTGCAAACTACAGGTTTGTTGTTTTCCCGCCTAAATTATTCTGATAAGCCAAAGCAGTCAGTTTAGTTTATAATTGTATTGTTTTGAAGCTGGAACAGGTAAAATTCTTAGACATTTTGTCCAGAATGCGCATAATTTTTGACGAATAGAAAGATACTGACAAGTGCAACTTTTTACATTGGCATTTTTGTTGAGGCAAACCCGAAAAATCATAGCTCACCTTGGCAATTGCTGAGGCAAATAACGAGGACTATCATCATTAGCAATGTTGTACTTTATGTTAATTTTCGGGAAAATGTAAGCCAGTTATTTGTTTTTGAAGGAATATATTTCCTGGTCCTCCAGTAGCATCCCACTCTAGGCAGTCTACCTCATCATCTACCAGCATTCAAAAACAAATAACTGGCTTACATTTTCCCGAAAATTAACATAAAGTACAACATTGCTAATGATGATAGTACTCGTTATTTGCCTCAGCAATTGCCAAGGTGAGCTATGATTTTTCGGGTTTCCTCATCAACAAAAATGCCAATGTAAAAAGTTGCACTTGTCAGTATCTTTCTATTCGTCAAAAATTATGCGCATTCTGGACATAATGTCTAAGAATTTTACCTGTTCCAGCTTCAAAACAATACAATTATAAACTAAACTGACTGCTTTGGCTTATCAGAATAATTTAGGCGGGAAAACAACAAACCTGTAGTTTGCAACTGCTCTACTTTGTAATAACTCGTCATTTTCAACCGTTAAATCGTTTCCACTAGTACTTCCACTACTTCTTGACTCTTTTAGTAAATTAACTGACCTTTCCAGCAAATTTACAGCTTTGGAAAGGGCTGATTGCTCTCCAACAGCACGAGCAACGTCTTGTTCTTCGGCGGCCATGTTGTTTAGTTATATTACCGTTGTCCGTTAGTCACCAGACTCCAAGCCGAAACATCGTATCATTATTGACCCTTTCACCGCGTGACGATAGAACGCCATTTCAGATGATGCTCCGACGTCGGAGCGTACGTTTGTGAAGGCAGAACGTAATGTAATCAAGACTTAATGTCCAACAGTGTTGACGTAACATAAGATTATGTAGGCAGAACGTAATGTAGTAAGACGTAATGTCCAGCAGTTCTGTCGTAACATAACGTCATGTAGGCACACTGCCTTACTCAGATGCCATAATGTCGTGATGTGAAGCCGCAACATCGTATCAAACAGTTCACATTGTATTTGTGAACCGGATACCGCTCCATAACAATGATTGTAATCTTCTCTTGGCGACATGGTGGTTTGTTGGTAGTTGAGGATGACTGGCTTTCCATGGCAACGATGTCTCGTACTTCCCATCTTCTCTTTGAACAAGTTGTTCCTTGAACTCGCTGTATACACTCTCTTGGTCACCTTCTGCTCGATCTTCCAAGTCCAGCATGTCCAAGCTACAAAGTTGCATGTAGTCGTCATTGGAGTTTCTAGCAAACATCAAGTAGGAATGTTTCATCTCTCGTCCTGGTGACATTATGGTCCACCCCAAACTAGTTTTCTCAGCAACAGGAATTCCAACTTTTCCAATTCTAGCAGGCGTTGTTGTCTTGATTCTTGAGATATCACTTGCTCCCAAGATTAAGTGAACTGGTAACATTGGCTTTGTCTCATCATCGTTCATTTTAACTCCTTTAAGATGCTCATGAGTATCAATAAGTTCCTCGTACTGTGGGTTAGGCAGTGTCAACAGTACATCTCTGTCAACTCGACTGATTTCAGATCACATCTTGAATTTTCCATCAACACTGGTAATCTCAACATCATAGACATCTATCTTCTTGGTTGTGGTGTATGTAGCATCATTTCAATTGTTTTGAATTCCTGTCTCACTGGCTGTTTCTCTGTTAGGTTCATAAGCGTTGTAGAGGCATACGAATTTCCAGATCCAGTATCCAAAAGGGCTCGACATCTTACTCCTTCCACTTCGACAACTACCACTGGGTACACAACATCTTTTCCATTAGATTGACACATACACGTTTTATGAGGGGGTTGATCATTATCTTGACATGCTTTACGAGGGGGCTGACTTTTATCACAAATTGAGGTGTGATGTCTTCTTTGACAGTTATGGCACTGTACCTTGCTTCTGCAGTCACTTGCTCGATGCTTTTCTCCTGTACAGTTAAAACAGCGTCGCTTGTTGCTTAGGATCTTCTTTCTTTCACCAACGTCGGTAACTTGATCACATTCCACAGATTTGTGGCTCTCTCCATCGCAGTAGACACATTGTCGTGGTTTCAACTGATCCCTTGTTGTCAGTGATTTCTCCCTTCTACCGTCCTTCGATCCATCCTTATCTCCTGGTTGTAACGGGTTTCGCTCAGTCCATTGTCTCAAAGCTTCGACCAATTGTGTAAAGTTCCACTTTTTCCAATCAGTTTCAGTTCTTATTTAGGTCACCACGAATACCTTCGAGTTTGTCCAACGTCATTCTCACATTTCCAGCTACATCACCAAGCTTTCCAAGCGTCTCCAGGGCTTGAACATTGCTAAGAAGGTTGTCATAAAAACTGTGAATCTTTCCTCTTGATGTACTGTTGATAATAGGCAGGGACAGAATTTGTTGAACGTGTGCGTTTACCACTTCGCTTGCATCTCCATATCTTTGCTCCAACATCTTTTTAGCTCTTTGATAACCTTCGCTATTTGGGGATCACAAGTTCCTTTAAATATGAAAACTTCGCTTCGTCCTTCATTGTTGTTATATCAATCTGCGTCGCAAACAAACACCAAAATCTGACCCAGTCAAGATGTGTCACTTGAAACTTCGATATATGTAGCTCCGGTAACTTTCTTTGGATCCGTTTCTTCTCAGCGATCTCCAACTTCCTTTCTTCTAGACAATGCAAATTGTTCATCTCGATCTTGCTTTAATAACTCCGCCTTCTCTTCTTCTTGTCTCAGTCGCGCCCTAATTTCAGCTTCTTCTTGGATTTTCTCGTTGCGTAATTTTTCCTTTTGTATTTTCTCTTCGTTTATCAGCTTGGCGTCTAATTCCGCGATGGCAGTCTCGTATATATGACCAACTGTTCTTTTCGTTGACTGGCCCATTGGTCAATAGTTTCATCATCTTCGTCAGAGTCGATTTTCAAGCATTGAATGACATGAATCAAGCTATACGCATCATGATTAGCGCATTGTCTGTTTACTTCGTCTGTCACGTTAGAATCCAATATCCCTTCGGTCTGTCGATTGAAGTACGCTAGTTTTCGCAATAACGACTGAAACATTGTCTCTTTCGACTCGATTTCGTTAGGGACATCACTTGGTTGTTGATCGTCTTGTGTCTCAGCGTCTTTCCTTTGTTTTCTTGTTGCCTTCTCGTTGTAATTTCTATCTAAATACCAATCGATTTAGTCCCAAATCACAAATAGATATTATCCCGTCGGAGGTGCCACTTTTGTGGTGAATAGCGCTTGATTCCCACAAATAATTAGACAGAAATTACGGTTTCTTGGTTTTTGATGTATTTATTCTCTCGTACTCGCACGCAATGTTCTCACACTCACTCTCTCGCAATAACTCACTAACAACATATTACGAATCCCACCGATCTGCGGAATGGGACCGAATTTACGTATCACTGCCACGCCCCATTTCGTTGACGAAATGGGGTGGGGCAGTGATGCGGGTCAGCTTGGGACTGGAAGTTCTTTTGCTGCGAAAGTATGGCAGAATTAAGCAAGCGTGGAAGGTTGTATAATCAGGGAAAGGCTATTCAGACTGACTTGCGAAGACAAATAATTCAAGATATTGTTGAACAGGGAGGAGACTTTGTTACAGGTTTCTTTCCAGGACGATTCTCTACTTTAGCTGAAAAACACAGAGTGAAATATGACACGATACGAAAAATTTGGAAAGACTTGGTTTCCAACGGAGATATTAATACAGAAGTTGTAAGACACGCTGCTGGTGTGAAGCACATTCAACAGGAAGATGTCCAGCTTGTAAGATTCCTGAAGACTGACAGAGCGTCAATGACTACTGGTGAACTTTATAAGCACCTGGATGAACATTGCAACATTGCCGGCGGAACATCGAAATCAGCAGTTCATCGAGTGATACAAAACATGAACGACGAAAAATGGACATATAAAAAACTGACACGGCCCATTGCAGAAAAGTTCACCCCAGACAATTTGAATTACTGTCAGCAGTTTATAAATTACATGTCTACTGTTGATCCTAATAAGTTAAAATTTTTTGACGAATCTGGAATAAAGCTTCCTGATGTCGGTAGGCCTAATTACGGTCATTCATTAATCGGTACCCCGGCTGTTGAAGTTTTGCAATATGCCAATTCTGCAAATATTACTCTTAATTTAATGTCAGTTGAAGGTTCGAGTAATGCGCTTTCGTTTCTCAACTTCTTTGAAGAAGCAGCTCAAATTTATCGTCCAGATGGTAAACCAGCGTTCACTTACGGAGATCATATAGTATATGACAACGCTGCAATTCATCATCACCGAGCTGGCCAAGCCCTTGGGTCATGGCTTGATGACATCGGTTGCACCGCAGTTTATTTACCGACATATTCGCCCGAGTTTAATCCTGTTGAATTTGTGTTTAACAAACTCAAGACAATATTGAGACGGTTTGAATACCGAGAACTTTTGAAGGACAGCCTACATGTCGGTGTTCATGAAGCACTAAAGGAAATATCGCATGTGGATATGATAGGTTTCTTTAATTACACAGGTTACATTGACGTTTAGCGTTATTAATAATATAGTTCCATTATTCTGACTGCTTAATACTATTCTAACTGCTTACTGTATTAAAATATAGGTATAATTGGATACAATAAAACAGATGTGAAAAAATATACAATTCATATAACATGTGGCTAAAATTGTATTGTTTATTTTTTGTCATAATATATTGATCGAGTTAATCTTTAAATAAAAGAAACAAGTACTGAGAGCTAGATAGAAGTATGCATGGCTAGTTTACTATAATACTATACGTTTACAATTTTCCCACGCCGCTATTTTTAGAATATGATGACCCATGTGTACGCAAACGTAAAACTATTATATTTCAATGGTAATTGTTCAACTCACAGTAATTTTGTAAAAAAATAACTCAAAACAATAACACAACATATCTAGCTGTATGAATACTAGTAAAAATAATAGTAAGCAGGGTTTTTTTCTTCAGCTGCGAAAGCACAATACATTTGTTCTTCACCTTTTTTGTTTACATTTAATGTAAATATAAATATATGGTGTCAATTTCAATCATCGCTTACAAAATTGGCTGCTTCCAACAATAAAGAAAGACCGTTATCTTGTTCGGGTTCGATGTCACGTTCATGAACTGTAGAACTGCATGTCTTCAAACTTTCATCTATTCCCAAATTTAGATAATGATTTTCTTGTTCCAAAGATATCGGCTCATCCGACACAACGCGACATTCAGCGGAAGTTAATGAGCTTGCACTTTCATCTACACGGCTGTTTGGAAGCACGCCCTTACCGGGAAAACAAATGCCCTTTCGCTCCCACAGTTTTCGTACAGGATTAACTCGGTGATCAACCACGCATTGTTCTCGAGTTATAACAAAACTGTCATCATATTTACTTAGTATATTCTGCATTTCACTTTTGGCAGGGACTTTGCCGCTACACATACGCTCCAGCTTTCTGATGTCCGTGTTTACAACAAGCCAGTTAGGAACTTCGACACCTGATGTTGTCTCCCGCAAATATTTGGAATGGTTGCTGTTTATCAAATCCGCTTGTACTTGTGCGCCATATGTGTTGAGACTGGAAGCGAAACTTCCCTTCTTAGAGATAATGTCATCTTCAATTTTTTTCAATTTGGTCTTCGCAGCCTTGCAGTCGGACGCAACCGATTTATAATACTTTTCCTCATCAGGATGTCTTTTTATGTCCTTACAAATCGTAGCAGACACACAGTTTGCAAATAAACACATTGTTTTATTATGACCAGAGGTGTGGCAATTTGAACACAACGGCCTCTTATTTACTGCGATTGGCGCCTTAAAACTCGTCTCGAGTTCGGACAATTCATTCTGTTTTTGTAACACTATTTCACGCTGTTGTTTCTTCTCTTTCTCAAGCATTTTAAAAAATTTTTGCGTTGGCGTCTGATAATCGGGTATATCGACGCCCACGTGATTAAATTCTCCCTCTGGACGCCTTGGCTGTGTGAATACTTTGTGCTTCTTCGTAACATTTTCAGTGGGAACTGTTTTACTTTCGCCAACAGGACTGGGCGACAGTGTTGATCTAAGTCGCTTTTCTTGTCGAGAGTTAACATCAGTTGACTCGGACGAAAATGCAAGCTCGCTTACTTGAATTGTTATTCTTTTTAAATTTTCTCTTTCTGTTTTGGCTGTTTCGATCATGTCTATGAACGAATCAATGTCATTTGATGGCAAGTCAATCCAGTCGCCATCGTCAATATATTTAAGACCTATTTCGCGCCTTCTCAGGTTTGGAAATCTTTCGATAATTCGTAGCCGTAGGGATTCCATTGTAAGGGCTTTAACCTCGTCTGTTTGCATAAAAATCTTAATCCACTTTCCACGTTCTGATCCTCCAGGGCCCATTATTTTGAATTCGTATCTTTCCATTTTTGAACTCCACAATCTAATTCGTTTATAGTTCGTTGTGAAATGAATAGTGCATGAAGGCGAGGCTAGGAAGGAATTCGAGTAAATTCGTCAACGAAATGGGGCGTGGCAGTGATACGAAAATTCGGTCCCATTCCGCAGATCGGTGGGATTCGTAATATTAAATGTCAAAATTTCGTCACGCCCACGCATCACTCGTCGCTTACGCAAACATATACTTCGAATAATTAACAAGTTCACGACAATATATATATATATTATGTATATTTATAAAATAAGTCGTGTCTTACGCACGCTGTGATTGGTCAGTTACCGTGTTTATATCAGGCTTTAGTATAAATTGACAAGTTTATATCACAAATCCTCAATTTTGATTGGCTATCACAGGAGTTACTATCCGCTGATATAAACCTCTGGGGAAAAAGTCGCCTGATTTCGAAAGAATATTTACTTTTTTCCCATGAAAAATGCGAAATAAAAGTTATTTCTTGGGTTAGAAAGTTGTAAATTTATACTAAAACAATTAGACAACTCACCCTTGTTTTCTATGAGCGATAGTCAACTCGGCTACGCCTCGTTGACTATCCGCTCATAGAAAACGCGGGCTCGTTGTCTAATTGTTAAATATAACATGGATGGATTACGCCATCAATTAGCCATCATACGCCATCAATTAGCCATCAATTAGACATCACGGCGCCATCATACGCTGTAAGGAGAATTTACGTGTTGATAAAAAAGATATTTGTACATTTTATTCGCTTTCTACGGGTTATTTTATAAAAGAAATAGAAAACATTTTTATCCGTGTTCCCATACGTTATATAAACACTCGTGGAAGTTTGGGAGAACTCGAAATCGCGTGGAAACACTCGCCCAACGGGCTCGTGTTCCCACTATGATTTCTCGTTCTCCCAAACTTCCACTCGTGTTTATATAACTGTATGTAAACACGGAAAATGTTTTCTATTTCTTAAATATATATATATATATTATATATATATAATAGGTAATATTTGGCATTTCACTCGATCAAACTATATGTTGAAAGGATTTATGGTTTACGAAAATTTGGAATATATACATTTTAAGACCAAACCGGGACCAGTTGCGAAAAATGCAACTTAAAGGCCTTCCGGCTGGAGTTGAACCCACGATGCTAGTGCAGTGCTCTGACCACTGAGCTACGGAAGCCGTTGCCGAGAACCTAGTCACGAGTTCTGTATATATGGTGGTGGTAATGCCGGGATAAGATTCTGGGTATATTACAACCCAGAACCCGGGATAAGATTATGGGTATATTATATACGGCTTCCGTAGCTCAGTGGTCAGAGCACTGCACTAGCATCGAAGGGTCGCGGTTCAATTCTAGCCGGAAGGCGTTTAAGTTGCATTTTTCGCAACTGGTCCCGGTTTGGTCTTAAAATGTATATATTCCAACACTCGAAATTTTGTTTCACCATAAATCCTTAGAATATCTATCTAATATGTAGTTATGTGAATTCAAGTAATACACTTGCAAGTTAGCCTATGATAGGACAATTTCGTAGGGAAATTGATACCACATGACATTAAAAGCTATAAATCTGGAATTACCGTGAAAACATGGCAAACTTATAAGCAAGGTGTGCACATATACAGGTAGTAGGAACAGGCCTGATACTTTACATCAAGATATTAACGTAGTGTAAATTCAGTGTTATTGCTAAACGCATACCTGTATCTACGTAATGCCGAATAATTCTTACTGCGCAAGGACCATCTGGGATAGATGCTTTGCAAATATTAAATTGAAAATGAAGTATTTATTTTAATCTTACAATTTTAGAGGCTCATCGATATTGTGAAAGTGGACATAGAATCTGATGAGTGGAAATGTCTGCGTCAAATGTTGGCCGATGGAACCGCAAAAAAATACGTTAAACAATTTGACTTGGAATTTCATATAGCAGGTTCTGCAGCAGGTCTTCGCGTGAACTACGGCATCATTATGTGGCTTGACCGACAAGGTTTCAAAATTGCTTATCTTCATAGGAATATGTACTGTCCAAGTTGTTTTGAAGTGACTTTCATCAACACAAACCTAGTTAAGTTACCAATTCATTAGAAATTGGTAGAGTTGTCGCTGTAGTTTTTAGTATTAACTACTTCTTATACTTTTTAAATGTACACTTTCCCATTCAAGGTTAATCACCATGTTAGTATAGTTTCAACGAAAATTTGATAGTTCAAAATTTTTGTAATATTTGTGTTCTTTAAAAAAATGTGTTCTTTATATATTTATTTGTGTTCTTTTGATATTGTTGCGTTCGACGAAGGAGAACGCATTCTAATCTTGCATGTCATGGGTTAGCTGTGCTTTACAGCTAAAATAAATCAAAATAAGTCTTCTTAACCCCGACAAAACAGACAAGTGGAAAGACGTGTTGCTGATGCGATAAAAAATTGTGTAAGCAGAAAAACGGTAGCGTGTTGACAGAAGGGAGCGAAGAAGCGTATGAAAACGCATTCGGACTCCGCAGTCAACTACTTCATGAAACGGTGAGTATAGATTACCATAGTTAGGGCCTGTTTATATGATCCCGGTCTCGGCTTGTATATAATTTACTGTTGTTTTCGCAGTTGCGTTTTTATATGGAGACCGGGACATCCCGCCTGACCGGGATCCCGGTTGAAGCAACCGAGATCCCGGTACACCGGGACAGATTTTTTCCATATAAACGCAACATCCCGGTACACCGGGATGAAGTGAATTGAAATTTAAAACGTCGTCTGACCAGGTAAAATATCCAAAAAAGTGGTAAAATATCCAAAAGTGGCAAAATGAAAAAACATTCGTTGGGATACTTTTATGCGAATAAAATTATAGTTTGTGTTTCATTGAGAAGTTATTATCAACGTTTTCACGCATCCCGGTCACCCGGGACATCCCGGTGTACCGAGATCATATAAACACGGGATGAAAACACGTCTCGGGCACTGAATCGGGATATCCCGATACACCGGGATCATATAAACAGGCCCTTACACAGGGATTATTTTATCTTGCAGTAGTATTTAGTAACTGGAAATAAGTTATACGCAACACCCATCGCCCGCTTATACTGTTTGAAACTTTTATAGCATAGTTGCTAATTTACTACTGTAATACATGCAGTACTGTAGTTCTTTACTTGAATTAGGTATTAGCCCATTTATTTGCAAAACTGAATACATTTGCAGTGGACAATATCCCTGAGAGCTTTCTTTCTGTTGTTTGAATTTAATTCTTCCATAGTTCTTCCACAATTCTTCATCAAACTAAATAGCGTAACTTTTTAAATTTTTGGGTGCAGTACCTGGCACCTGCACTGAACAGAATATAGTGGGGAAGTTTACTGCTGTTTCTACCATAAATCGATAAGAAAGAAATTACAGTACTTGTCTCACACTATTGATGATTCATCAAGGCCGGCGAGAGCAAAACCCGGGCCCAGGACTGACATGTGTACCCCTCCCCTAAATTTCCATGAGATGTATGAATGATCCCTTAATTGCAAGTATATATTTTTAGATACCTCATACCTTTATAACGTTATTGTATGGTACAGTAGCGGTACAGCATAATGTACAATTATTCGATGAGGCTGAGCATTATATCAAGAATTATCCAGACCGAGGTCAATGTTATCTGCCAAAGCAGATAACTTTGGTCAATGTTATCTGCCAAGGTCTGGATAACTCTTATTATTATATAGCTACTAGTAGGATATGAGTTATCTCGCAATTTGATTGGCTCCTCTACTACTAGGTTATCACCTCATATCCAGCAGTAGAGAATAAACAAGATGGCGGCATGTTTTTTTAGGTCGAAAAAAGCTGAAATCGATGGGGTTTTATAAAGAAACCCCGAACTAACTAAGCCAACTAAGTGTTTGGCTATATAATAAAACAATTATACCATTCGCTCTCGTCGTATATGAACTAATAGCCAACTCGGCGCTTCGCGCCTCGTTGGCTATGAGCTCATATACGACTCGAGCTCATGGTATAATTGTTAAATATCATGCGTAAGCCGAATCCAATAATTGTTTTATTATACATTGTTCAAGATAGTCTTACTAAAAATATACAAACAAATTTACTACAGGCATTTTTTATTTTGTAATTTTTGCACGCTTGGGCGTCATCAGCGTTAAATAATTTTTGTTTTGGACACCTCCGTGCAATAATTCACAGTATTCAACAGAAATAAGGTCGCACCTGCCAGAGATTGAGAATTCACTGGAATTGACCAATAAGAAACGAGAATGAATTTTGAATGTATAATAAACGTTTTAGCCAGCGGAATTGGGGAACAGTGTTGAGATGAATAGGTACTTTGTGTTACTGGTAGGTAACGCATAATGGTTGCAACATTTATCATTGGTCTGCAGAATACAGCAAATATATAGGCATCAATTTGGTTTTAATAAGACATTAGGGAATAGGGATTCTAATCTTTCAACTAATCAGTTAATAGAAACTCTCGGATTGGTAGCATGCTAGTTAAGAAATGTCTTTAAGGCATTTTACCACCATTTCTAAAGAACAATTTTAATCTCAATGAATCTGTTCGTTGCATACATGTAGGAGCATTATCTATTGCCTTAATTGACAATACTGCATTTGTAGGATTATTACACATATTCATATATATGTACAATATGTTACAAAAACTAATTATAACTTGAATGTTGTATCAATTGATACAACTTTCAAGTTATAATTAGTTTTTGTAACATATTGTACATATATATGAATATGTGTAATAAATTTATATTTGTAATAAATAATAATTGTAATTTGTTAGGAAACAGGACCCCATCTCCCCCCGCGTCTATCCCTATCCGGCCGGAAGAACTCGATTCAGTGGAGCGCGGTGATTCCTGCGAAGGAGGCTAGACCTCATCAATACCAGTGTTAGCATTGAACTAATTATTGAACAGGCTATCCTGTATTAATGTTATTGTATTATTCTCGTTATTTTTATTATTATTATTAATTAATGCCTAAACTTTTCCCAATCCCAGAGTGTTGTCAGACTATTGCGTATACCGGTTCCAAAAAATTTGACGAACCTATTATTCTGCTGGAAAACCTCTATTGCTTTCATAATATTAGTCTTTCTCCTCAGTCTTTTTAAATATAGTGTTTTTTGTTTATCCCCCTGGCCCATTTCAATGTTGATTTCTACACAGAAAATTGAACGAGAAGTGGTTTCTTGCAATTAGGAACAACATTGCACAGCGGGGCAGGGGATTTTTCTTAATTCAAGTGTGGATGATCTAGCTGACATAGTACTCGCTAGTTGTTCAATCCCTAACAAAATTTCTGCTGAGTGTCAACAAACCCAATGTCAATATAATCCAATATAAGCTGTATTTCACATTGCAAGCCTAGGACCAGTATTGTCCAAGCCTATCCACAGACACAATATTAAACTTGTGGCCCACTAGGCCTGCATCTATATACTGTAGGCCTAACATGTTCCATATGGACATTCAACAGACATTCAACGTTTCGAGCGAAAGCCCTTCGTAGTACTCAAGTCTCAAGACAATCAAAGAATTACTGTAATAAACGATAAAGTAGTGAAGGCAGTGGCTATTCGTATGGTAGCAGTAAGGCGGTAGTCTTTTAGAATTCAACGAAATGCTAATCCTAACATCACCAAAATACTAAACCTACCCTAACAAAAAAAATATTTGAAAAGGCATTATTAATGTTTATCGAACTCGACCGGAAATCGCGGGTTGGGAACGAACGCTTTGTTTATATCTCCTGTATTACAAATAACACACACTCACAGTGCACTATTATTACCCATTATTTGAGAAATACTAATTTATTTGAGGCAGTACGCAGCTATCGGAACGATGCATGTGATTGGTTGAAATAAATTGCCATTGTTCTTTTGCAATATTTTCTCATTGCCGCCGCTACAACAAAAGAATCGTCAGTGACTCTCTGTCTGCGGTTTCTCACGAGAAAGTGGGAGACCGCACACCGTGAGCATCGTGGGACGACACGAGAGAATATATCCGAGTAACAGGACCTCTCTCCTCCGCAGAGGTTCTTCAGAGATATTTCGGAGGTCGGAGAGATTAATGGAACGAGTCAGCTGAACACAAACATTGCAGGATCGCGGGCGGAAAAAGGCAAGAGAAAGGGAAAAAAGAACCTCTGCCAGATTTCTGTCTCAATATGGCGGCATCAGGGGGGTTACTAAAATATTTCCAAACTGGGATTACGAATTACGGGGTTCGCTAGTTACATTGCAAATTTACAAAATGTCGAATATTTTGAAGTTCTTTAACGATTGGAAAAGTTTGTTGACCAAATGTCAAGAGCAATATTATTTGAACCAAGTGGTTTAGGCCATCATTATCGCATTAATATTATGCATCCGAAATGTTCATTTGATGCGAAGATGAATATAGAAGGAAAGGAAATGCTACAGGAGTTGGCAGCTGAAGAAATGCTTAAAAATTGAAACTGTTGGATATGAGTTGCAAAGTATGTACGACGTGTTTACCATCACATTCAAGTAGGATGTTTGAATTTGCATGGTCACAAATCAGCGAAAATAATTTAAAAACCAAGTAAGTTACTTCATAGTTACAGGACCAAAGATGGACCATATATGCATGACAAAACAACGTGTGCACGAAAACGACAATATGAACAAGAAAACGACAGAAATCTGTCAGAGGTTCTTTTCCCTTTTCCCGCCCGCAATCCTGCAATCTTTGTGTCCAGCTGACTCGTTCGACAAATCTCTCCGACGACCTCCGAAATATCTCCGAAGAACCTCTGCGGAGAGAGTAACAGGACTGACGATAGAGTCGGGTCAACGGAGTCGACCGAGACGACGGTATCGACGGTGTCGTCAGAGTCGAGAGAGTCGACAGGGTCGACAGGGTCGACAGCAGAGTCGACAGAGTCGACAGAGTCGAGAGGATCGACAGGATCGACAGGGTCGACAGAGTCGAGAAGGTCGACAGAGTCGACAGAGTCGAGAGGATCGAGAGGATCGACAGGGTCGAGAGGATCGAGAGGATCGACTGGGTCGACAGAGTCGAGAAGGTCGACAGAGTCGACAGGGTCGACAGCAGAGTCGAGAGGATCGACAGGGTCGACAGAGACGACAAAGTCGACAGAGACGACAAAGTCGACAGAGTCGACAGGGTCGACAGAGTCGAGAGGATCGAGAGGATCGAGAGGGTCGACAAAGTCGACAGGATTATTATATAACAAGACGCCCGCTAGGCGTTAACTCGGGCTACTTGCGGTTAATGTTGTTTTGCATAACATACAATAGAATAGACACAAATCAATGTTCTCTTTGCAAATTCCGCGATTTGTAGCCCTACGTAAGGTACAGCTCAGTAAAATATTGTGTAAAATACTTATACCTGACAAGCTGTGATATTTGACTCTCAGCCAGTATATTTACGACACGCTGAGCGTACCTGAGTCGAGTTACTCGTGCTGAACTTCCATCTTAATTTACTTCAGATTTTAATTTAATTGCAGATGTTCTTGCTCATAGAATGACGCCTGCAATATAGTTGATATATTATCAGCAAAAACGCATGCGTTCGGAAACCAGAGCAATTACATTAGAGCGCGGTTTGAATAATATTAGTCTGCGAGGCAGTGAGTCGCCACTCGCCCGCAGTTCTAATTCTAAATTACTAGACACATACCTACTTTCCTTTTCTCATTCGCCTTTTATCCTCCATCCGCCTTTTCGCATCTGCGTTTTACCCTTATACCCGACGCAATTGGCTTTATATTTCCATTCGAAATCTCGGGGTGAGATTTTGTCTCACATTTCTCCCGGGTGACACAGGTTTTGCTCGAAATATTTTAATATCACAAATGCTTGCAATCAAATTTTGTCTATGATTAAGATTACTAGCCAGCAACATTCCTTATGAATTTTTGGAGTTTTGTGCGAACACTCGAGCAATAGCGACCAAAGAAATGAGCACAGCGCCTGGTTTCGCAAAGCCTATCGGGATGATGCAATTTGTCGACCTGAAAAATAAAAATAATAATAAAAATACAGGAATGCCAACCCGAGTAATAATAGTGGTTTATTAACATATTCAATAGCAATATGCTAAATTACAATGTGTGTACAATATTAAAATTGATTAAAAATTTACAATGCATATATCTTAACACACACTACTATCCACTCCATAATTACAAAGTAAAAGTTATTAGTAAAGATTTATGAAAAAATTAGCATTGTCCGAGCAAAGTATCCATAGGCATAGATGAGTCAGTTTCAAAATAAAACTTGTCGCTGTCCGACAAAGATTTCGTACAGCTGCATGCCGAACGTAGTCTTTCGACCTTTTGCTCCTCGCTTTCAACTCGGGTTTGCTCTTGCCGCCTTGAACGCCTTCCTCTTCCGCTCCTCTTAGCAATAAATTGTTTTCAAACTCACTTTTTTCAAAAAACTATATCCTTTTGGAAAAAAACACCTTTGAATACCGTTTAAATTTTTGCACTATTTACCGGCCCTCTCTTCTCCGCAGAGGCTTATATATTTTTATTAGAAAAGCGCGGGCGAGGAAGGCGTAAAAGCGCGGGCAAGGAAGGCGTGCGGGAAGAAAATCGGAAGCGCGTTTCCCGTCTTCCCGTCGTCCACCGCGCGCCTCCGATTTTCCTCGATCCACTCCCCGCGCGCTTCTCCATTTTGCCCGCACGCCTTCCTCTGATAAAAATAAGCCTCTGCGGAGGAGACAATTACCGGCCCAAATTTTCCGATGTCGTGCAATTGCAACCTCGTACCCAGGCTCTTCTCTCCCTACCCCTCGCGGGGTTGGTGCATATTTTCTCCCGCGAGGGGTAGGGAGAGAAGAACCTGGGTACGAACTACGAGGGGTGATTTAGCCTTTCTCACGCTATGCGACCAGGCCTAATCCGCCATTTTTGGGTGGCAAACCGCGTGGGGACCGAGTACGAAAACTACTAAAAGTTCTATTTTGAGAAGACGAAAGGTGATAGTTTTGGCAGATTTTTTTTTCTTTTACTGAGAGAAAAGTTTAGATGAATGAAATCACTGACAATCATTTGAACTGTGTTTGGGCATAGTACAAGGCTAGCGTGTTAGACAAAAGGTTTTTTTCATGTTCTTTTCCAGCTAAAGTTTTCTTCAAAACAGACTGCAAAAATTCGTTATATAAAGAAACAAACCGTATAAGAATTATGAAATAACGTTTATATATATCTTTCAATTCTTATTTCTGTTTGCTGTTAAGTAATGTGCAGATATTATGTGTTGAAAGTTTGAAAACTGTGGTTTAACAATGGGAAGTCAAGTTATTTTGTTGAAAGTTTAAAATTGAAGGCTGTGTTCAACAAGTGACATTTGGCAGATAATTTAAGTTTTATCTTGGTCTTCTAGCACAACAAAACCTTTTCTATATATTAATTTCCAATAAATAATTGTCTGGACAAAAAATACAGTAATCAGTTAATGTAAGTATAACCTTATTCCAAATACACTGTACATAACTACAGTATAAGGTAAATAAATCATATGTATAAAAGAAACATAATTTTGAAGTCAACTTAAGTGATATACATGTATGGGTCTCGTTTTTAAAACCGTATTTTTCTAAGATATTACTGATGCCCGTTGTGGATGGCCAATCAGTTCTTAAGTTTAGTTTGGGCCTGATTAGGAAGAGACTGAATTGGGCATGGTCCATGAGTATGAATCCACATTGGTCTCCATTAAAATCACTATTTAAGCATTTACATGAGACCAATTAGACCTATACTGATCCATTCATCCATAATGATTCAAGCTGATCTAAAGTCAGGCTGAACTGGCAATATCTTGATATCATGAATAAACACAAAAATAGGATAGTTAACATAGGTAGCTGGTAAAGAATCTTGTTATTCTGAATTCTTATGATATAATAATATAATTCTTACGACAGTCGTAGCTCTCGATAACACGTCCACACACCATGACAACAACACTATATGACACATTATCACACATTATATGTCATACTGGCAAAAACACGGACACTAATTGTGGAGCCCCTGGCACATGCCTATAGTGTCCTCCAGGTATCTATTTGTATAGTACTATTTATCAGCACAATTAATAATTTGCCACAAATTATTTGCACTCATGAATCAACCATGCAGTAACATTATCCCCCAAGAATCTTAATCAATCAATTTAACTTCAGTGTGGGAGAAAAGCCAATATAGTATGTGGCTTGGGAATTCAGTACAAGAATTTATTTTGCCTACAGTTGAAAGCCACAACTTATTATTGATCCCATCTATAATTAGTCCGGGCGGTGAGTGAGGTAGGTATCACCTGAGCGGGTAATTTACGGGAGTAGGATTTTCTAGACCAGTTTTTGACGAAGAACTCGAATCTGGATGTTATTCAAGGCAAGGCTGCTTTTAAGAGTTATAGCGCAATTTAGCCTAATTTCCGTGTAAAATCGTTAGTTTTAAATATTTTGTTATTATTACTAGGAATCCCAGAAAAACGGGTCTACTGGACCAGTTTTGTATGTAGAATCCAACTGGCGAGGTACTTTTTACAAAAAAATAACTGAGGCTGTATTTGACTATATTCTGAATATAGCCTCGTTTTCATGCAAATATGTAATTTGAAATAAATCGTGATGCTTATGAAATTAACGAGAATAACTTTTCTACATTTGGAATAGACATCCATATCTGAGTGTTACAATATTAAATATACGAGAGGTGTCTCAAAATTAACATTTTCTAATTGGTTAGTTACAGTAATTTTATTATTCATCATCCGAACTCGAGCTGTATGCGTTAACTTCTTCGTATCCATCATCACTTTCCCCATCACGCTCGACAAGTAGCTCCGGAACGTCGTCAGGATACGCTTCAACGATCCAATCGGTCTTTAAGTTAGGGAGCCAACCATGGAACTGTGGATCCTCCAATGCCATAATTGCGTACCATGCCTTTCTCCAAATTCTAGCCACATGGCTGTGTGCTTTCGCAGACTGCTGTTACATGGCGGCAAAAGGGAAATATCAACAACATTGTGCTCTTTGCTCATCTTTCTCCAGAAAATAGCTGACCTTGCCTCGTTCACTTGTTCGGTTTTCTTTTCTCCATACAGGAAGCACACATACTTTTCAATGGCACCAAATATCTCGTCAGACGCATGCATCTCCGTCCACAACCGGCTGAAAATGTCCAAGAACACTGGATCTTTGCTCTCTTGTTTCCAGCAGAAGGGCTTTCCTTTGCGTAAAAAACGTGCAACATAATAATTTCCAGTAAATGCATGATGTCCAACCGATGCTTTCTTTTCCTGATTGGTAAGACTACACGAGTTCAGGTGAAGGAGCTTTCTTGTCTTGCCAGAACCGTTGTCGATGTAGACTTCCACATTCCTGATTGGTTCCATTCCAAGTAAAATGATGAGAATATCGATATCACCAGAACTTGATCGTACTACACAGGTTATTGGTTGGTCATTACGATCCTTGCAAAATGCTGAATCAAATACGCAATTTTAGTATCAGCCTCCTCGTGGTCTGTTGCTAGTTCCCTTACACGAAAAGAACCGTTTTGCGCTATCTTGAGGCAGGCGTTCCCCCTAGCGAAGTATATAACACGCTCTCCCAGTTGATTCCTATTTTGAACCCACACTTCTTCGATAAGCTCAAACAGTCGCTCTTTGTTGTCACCGTTGCCAAGAAACTTCTTAAAATCAGCAGGTACAAGCACATTCTCATTATTGATCGAACCTTGTATACGTATCACATGCAACGTAGACGATGTTATACTGCCTTGGAAGATCTGAGAAGAGTCGTAATGCAACATCTTTAAACGTGTTTGGTATCTTAACCATGCTACGAATAATGGCTGCGAGATCGAGAATATAGACTCTGCGAGCATGTGGATCGTCGGGCACTATAGTTGCGCATCGTTTTCAATCAATGAAGTTAACGCGGCATTGAACAGCTTGTTTTTGGCGGTTTTTCTTCTGATTCTATCAAATGTTGCCATCGATAGTGGGACTGGTGCAAGCGGGTAACACAGGGCTTTATCGATGTTTATCGCAGCATTCTGTTGTTGGCAGCAAGAAGACAAAGAATGTCCCGCGGAACAGTGATTTCCTTAGATTTACCTTTCGCAGACACCTTTACTGAGCTTCTTACTGACGTCCGTAAAACTCTTCCATTGAACTCGTTTTATGGGACTGAAATAAAGATCTTCCTCGGAACTCTCTGAGTTTAATCGCTCAAAGAATTTGTTTCTTAACAATGTTCCACGCTCTTGAACAGACAAAAGGCTTTCTGCTACGTCGTCTGGTAAGGAGCTACCAGAGGCAAGGTTGTACAATTTGTCGTGGTCCAAGTCAGTCCTGAAGGGATCAATAAAATCATTCTTCAACACATTTACGATGTTGTTGACGTTGTTCTTCGATTTTGTAACACGCTTGCACCAGTCCCACTATCGATGGCAACATGCGATGGAATCAGAAAAAAACCCGCCAAACGCGAGCTGTTCAATGCCGCGTTAACTTCATTGATTGAAAACGATGCGCAACTGCCCGACGATCCACATGCTCGCAGAATCTATATTCTCCATCTCGCATTATTCACGTAGCCGTTTAAAGATGTTTCATTACGACTCTTCTCAGATCTTCCAATGCAGTATAACATCGTCTACGTTGCATGTAATAGCGACAAGGTCAGTGGCGGAGAATGTGCGTGTACCTGCTGATTTTAAGAAGTTTCTTGGCAACGGCGACAACAAAGAGCGACTGTTTCAGCTTATCCAAGAAGTGTGGGTTCAAAATAGGAATAAACTGGGAGAGCGTGTTGTATACTTCGCTAGGGGGAACGCCTGCCTCAAGATAACGCAAAACGGTTCTTTTTGTGTAAGGGAACTAGCAACAGACCAGAGGAGGCAGACCAGACCAGAGCATGTTGCAAGGAGCAGTGATTACCAACCAATAACCTGTGTGGTACGATCAAGTTCTGGTGATATTGATATTCCCATAATTTTACTTGGAATGGAACCAATCAGGAATGTGGAAGTCTACATCGACAACGGTTCTGGAAAGACAAGAAAGCTCCTTCACCTGAACTCGTGTAGTCTTACCAATCAGGAAAATAAAGCATTGGTTGGACACCATGCATTTACTGGAAATGATTATGTGGCAAGTTTTTTACGCAAACGGAAGCCCTTCTGCCATAGAAACAAGCGAGCAAAGATCCAGTGTTCTTGGACATTTTCAGCCGGTTGGGGACGGAGATCCATGTGTCTGACGAGATATTTGGTGCCATTGAAAAGTATGTGTGCTTCCTGTGTGGAGAAAAGAAAACCGAACAAGTGAACGAGGCAAGGTCAGCTATTTTCTGGAGAAATATGAGCAAAGAGCACAATGTTGTTGACATTTCCCTTTTGCCGCCATGTAGCAGCAGTCTACGAAAGCACACAGCCAGAGCAAACTATGGGGCTAGAATTTGGAGAAAACCTAATCATGGCATTGGAGGATCCACAGTTCCATGGTTGGCTCCCTAACTTAAAGACCGATTGGATCGTTGAAGCGTATCCTGACGACGTTCCGGAGCTACTTGTCGAGCGTGATGGGGAAAATGATGATGGATACGAAGACAACGCATACAGCTCGAGTTCGGAACTAGAAAATGTTAATTTTGAGACACCTCTCGTATATTTAATATTGTAACACTCGGATATGGATGTCCCTTCCAAATGTAGAAAATTTATTCTCGTTAATTTGATAAGCATCACAATTTATTTCAAATTACATATTTGCATGAAAACGAGGCTATATTCAGAATATAGTCAAATACAGCCTCAGTTATATATTTTTCTAAAAAATACCTCGCCAGTTGGATTCTACATACAAAACTGGTCCAGTAGACCTGTTTTTCTGGGATTCCTAGTAATAATAACAAATTATTTAAAACTAATGATTTTACACGGAAATTAGGCCAAAATGTGCAATATCCGGCTATAACTCTTAAAAGCAGCCTTGTCTGCCTGAATAACATCCAGATTCGCGTTCTACGTCAAAAACTGGTCTAGAAAATCTTACTCCCGTAAATTACCCGCTCAGGTGATACCTACCTCACTCAATTCGAGGTTGTTCACTAGTAAAATATTCAGTACATATCCTTTAATTTTAGTTACAATTACCACCACAATTACACAAGCCTGTGCAAGCTAAACATGCCTTCATGCAGTACAGCGACCTCTACATGCACTTATGCAGCCACAGCGGATAAGTTCGATTGCCTGAGGGAGTGTTTTCCACTTCGGAGTCCAAGAAAGGCTGCTTCAAAAGAGTTTGCGCCCAAACGTAGCTCCCTTGCAGCACAAAACGCTTGGTGTGCCGCAGCAGAGCTTCTCTTGTAGGGATGCTGTCAAGAGCTCTGAATTTCTTGGAAAACAGCTCTTGCCTTGCTTGATTGACCTCCGTTAGGTTGCTGGTCCGGTCGTACATAAGAATGACAAATCTCTCGCTCACAGCCATGCATTCATTATAAATATCGTTAGGTAACGAGGCTAGGGTTCGCAGTACTGGTGTTAGCTGAGGGAACACGTTCCATACATCCCACGCAGTCTTCTTCCCTCTTCCACCGAAGAAAGAAACCGTGTCGCGTCCAGTTAGTGCATGGAACAATGGTAAAACAGACGCTTTATCTGGTCCTAGAGTTGCGGCAATGGTATGCACAGGAATGTTCCGTAGATATTTTCCTGAACCGTATCCAACCCACAGCTCATCCTCCGGGATGATGTTTGCTATTGAAACAGCCAATACAACCACGGCGGTATCATTGGTTTTGATCATGATTCGTTTATAACCACACAGGCTAGCATCCACGACGTGTTCCATTAATCGCGTGTCTGCCTCTTCGTGCCTACATGGCTCAAGGATGGTTATCTCCGTTCTGCCGGTAGAGGACAAGACTTGTTACCATAGGTTCTGTAGATCTCTGTTTTCTGGTATTGTGTGAAACCGCGTGGTCTGCTAGCAGTTGGAACAGCTCACTCTTATTGTCATCAACACGTAAGAAGCCTTTCCAGTAAGAGGGGATCCATGTTGCTGGCATAACCTTTCGCCTTTGACCAGAGCCTCTCTTGGCCCTCACCGCTTTCTTCAGGGAGTCGTCTCGATATATGTCCCAGACCAGATCCACTCTTCTCACTGATTCTAGCTTCTAAGGATTAAAGGGAGAAATTTTCTTCAAAAGTATTCGCTGTTCCCAGAGGCAGCATCTGGACGATTACAGCTACATCCAGTATTATGATGGCATCAAAGTCGGCTGCTCTACCGTTGTGTTGGTACTCTCAAGACATTTGATCAGATCTGCTTTTTCTCCTCGTCTTATAGCTGGCCCATTTGTGAGAGGGAGGGAAAGCAAGGGCTGGTTTTCAAACTTGAAGAACTCTCCAAGATTTCCATCCTGACTTTGGCATGCTATATATAGCCTAGAAAACAGAGCACAATCCTCAGGTATACTACCTCTGCTTTATCTTTGGAAACGGTCTTCTTGTGTGAGATAGCGAATGTATAGCAAGGTTGTTCTTCTTTATGGTGTCTGAAATTGGCTTGCTTCTGCCAATAAATCGTTCTTGGACGAACATCTGAAATTGAGTCTTCCCGAGCTCGATCACCTTCAACACGGTTGTGACGACAGAATCATCCATGACATCTCTTGTGTGGATTGCTGATAAAGTCTGGGCTGTTTTCTCACGGATTTCCGAGATCTTCAAAGGTAGAGACGACACTCGTTTAATTTTCAGCGAAGGCTCGTTGCATACCTGGTTTCTGCTCATGATGATTAATCTGATATTCTGGAGATGATGTCATTTCTTCGAACTCTTTTACCATTCGCGCTACTTCTGGTTACGCAATCATCCATCGTCTCAGAGCTGCGCGGTTTTCTGTGAGCCCAACTGCGCCACCGTCTCCTTTTACCATCGCGTTAACCTGCTCGTGTGCATCGTTGAGAGCTACGGACGAGAACAGCCTTTGCGTCTTGTGTACCACAACCGACCCATTAGAAAACTGCTGGAATACCTCTGGATATTTGACTGGAAGCTCGGTCATGTCACGGATATGCACAGAGAGCCACCTTGAATAGTTTGTGTGGTCCATGGAAAATATCCGCGGTACAATCTGTGTCAGGGCTTGGACATACAAAGAAAAAGCTCTCACAAGCTGCAAACAAGAAATCTCCAAGTCTAACACTCTTGACCACTAAAGAAAATGAGGGCATTTCTTTGACATTTCTATCTTCCATTCATCAAACGATTCTGCTTCCTTGTCGACGCTAACTCTTACAATATATTCCTCATACCCTTTATCTTGCAGTAGGTGAAGACTCGCTGCAGTGACCTGGTGCGCGCGTGTTGTTCGTGTTACATGACTTGCAGTCAAGAATGAATTTGTAACCCCTGGTGTTGCCACGCCTGCCCTCGACAGGACCTCCGTCCATCTGCTTCCTTTCAGCCATTTGCCTAGTGCTTTGAAGCCCGTCATTTCGATATATAATACCACATGTGATACCTAGCATTACCACAAAACTATCTTCTCCGTTACTATTTGGTAGATTCATTAAATTTGTTTTGCGAGGGCGAAGAAAAACGTCGGCAGGAGTGAAATGATTGCAGACTCGCAAGATGATAACGGGGCTTGCGAAGCACGATATGCTGCCCATGACACAGCACAATTTTATCAAGTTCTTTGGAGAGAAGTTCTTTAGTGTTATCAAGACAGTCTCTTTCTCGATTAATTCCACGACTTGATGTGATGAGATTGTATCCGTCCAGTTATTTGTGGAGCAGATTGGTCACATTTGGGAAAGGTCGCGGGGGCTATATAACTCACAATTGACATGATACACAATCAAATGCTATCTTATAATATTAAAAATACGCCGTAGAAATTACATTTTTGTCTCAGCCTCGTTTCCATGCAGCCCAATGTTGAGGTATGGGGTTCGCGGTTCAGAGGCGAATTTGGGCTGGCTCCATATCAGGAAATGTTTGTCTCAGACATGTTAGTAACTTGGTAAAATTTCGTGCTTGTACATGTATCATAAAACGAACGATTCGGCCATTTCTTGGTCGTTAGCAGCTGGACTAGTAGTCAATAGCGAGATTTTGACGCTGTCGTTTTGCCTCCAAAAATGCAGGGGTGGCGCCAAGGATTCCCCGACGTAGGGGCTAAAGTCCCCGACATGGCTAACGGATAATGTTATTTCCTCTGGGGGGTTCGTGGGCATGTTCCCCCGGGAATTTTTTGATTTTCTAAGCCTCTGAAACGCTATTTCTTGCATTTTGGCGGCAGTTTTAACAAAAAATTAAAATATAAAACAGTGTACTGTATACGAAACTAACTCTAACAATAATATTACGCAAAAACTAGATGACAGTGAGCGCGCGAAAGAACAACAGAGGTGATAGATTTGTGCCAGAGATGAAAGTTGATTATATTTGACGTTGTTTAGCGAAACGTTTGTTAATGCGTAAAAAAACTAATAATAATAATAATAATTACGATGTTTTAGTGGGAGGTCCTACAACATAAATTTAAAATAAACCTAAATTACAATATTTAAAAATATAAACTAAGAATACATTAATTAGAGTTAAAATTGTACCTACAATATCAATATCCAATTGCTAGAAATACGTATACGCAACAACCCCTCGCCCGCTTACTGTTTGAAACGTTTAAATTTATAGCGTAGTTGCTTACAGTACTTATTTTCGTTCTTTTACACCCATCGAGATGACGTCAGTATCCATGTTTGTCCGCTTTTACCTCTAATTCTTGCGGCCATAACAAAAGAAAATAGCTCGTTTGCAGGGCAGGTTGGGAATATATAGTCGTTTTCTGGACGATCTTTTTAGTTAGGGTAAGGATTGGGGTTAGGATTAGGGTTAGTGTTAGGGTTAAATAACCCCAACCCTAACTAAATGCAACATGGTCTCTCCCTTAAATTAACCTATTATCCTTAAGTTACAAATTGCTCTGAATTAAGGATAATGGTTAATCTAATGGATCATAAGAATCACGCATGCGTTTAACAGTCAATTACTAATCCCACATGTTTAGTCTCTCTTATTAGCCTACAGACACCAAGTATGGGAGACAAGGGTGCATGCAGGGTAGGTATAGTTATGTCGTAAAATTTTCTAGGCAGGGGTTAGAGTTAGAAAACTCGCTTGGCGGGGGGCTAGTGTTAGGGATGGGTTAGGATTGATGTTGTATTGGGGTTGGATTCTAACCCTACAATTACCATTAGATTAACTTATCCTTAATTCAGAGCATTAATTAACCTGCAATTTGTACCAGCCGCTCATTTGCAATCATTTGTAAGTTAAATTTGGTTTGTTTGTCTGCATTTTGAGCTATTAATAGCAGCCAGACGCTACGCTATTAGGTAAAATAGCCCATTCATTTGCCAAACTGAATAGATTTTCAGTGGACAATTTGAATTTAATTGTTTCATAGAACATCAAACTAAATAATTATACAGCCCAAACTTTTTAATTTTTGGGTGCAGTAACAGAATAGTGGGGAAATCTACTGCTGTTTCTACACTCAATCACTAAAAAAATTTGATATTTCCACATGAAATAATCAACTCAGTCGTTAGTATAAACAGACACCAAAGGCTGTTGAAGGAAGAAAGTGCATCTTAATTATTATGCAATGGGTCTGCTTTTTAAAAAAATCAAATTTGTTCAAATGTCTAGGGGTCTATTCAAATTGGGTTTAGCATGTATTAGGGATTCTACCCCGATTGTTGGTGTGGATGATTATATAAAGTAAGTTGATAATTCTACCCACATTAGACTGGTGCGATATGGAGCTGGCATGCAGGGATGTGGAATGTGGATAACTTGTATAATATTGATGTTCTTGGTAGGTCTCAATGCAGGGAAGGAAAACTGATCTTTTCTAAGTGGGGACTTGCAACCGATCGGTTAATGTGCAGGATTTATACAACTTTTGAGTTAGAATTAGTTTTTGTAACATTGTACAGTACATATAAATGTGTTTATATTTGACTGTAATTTGTTTGGAAACAAGACGCCCATTGATATCAGTCTTAGCATTGAAGGGGCTATCCATAAATATTATTGTATCATAATAATATATAATAATAAATCCCTAGTGCAGATAACATATTTTGATGGTTATTAATACAAAAGCCATGTATGTGCAACAAGACATGGCATTGTGTACATAGTATCTAAATTACATTACCATGCGCATATATAACCAATGTTCAGGATCACATTCCTAGCTCGCTTGTTGACATTGATCTAGCTGACATCAATTTCTGCTGACAATGAATGTCAACGTACCTAATGTCAATATAATCCTATATAAGCTGTATTTTACATTACAAGCCTAGGACCAGCATTATCCAAGCCTATTCATAGACACAATAAGTTATGCCTAATATAAGCCTAATATGTTCCATAATGGATGGATTAAACACAGATCTTACCATTGAGCCATCAAGACTCCGAGGAGAGAGAATGAATACAATGATGTACTAGTTCAATTGATATATCTACTGCCTATACGGCAGTCACTATATTATATTAGTAATGTTTGGATGTGTTAATATATATACTGCTGTAGTGAATGCAAGCTGCATAGGCAGTACCGTATACCTATATTAACCGAATGTATTATGTTGAATTGTAACCTTCACTCTCCATATGAATCTCGGGAGCTCAATAGTTAGAAGCAATCAAGTTACAGGTTCGATTCCTGTGCGGGAATCATTTTCTGAGTATAATGAGCTTGACAATCATCTATGTATGATCTGTCTAGTCCAATCTCTCCCTTATTCATTACAGCAGTGTATATATTAACACTGACCAGCATGCTAAGGGGTCTGAGCTGGCATGATCCCCCAGAAAGTTTTTAATTTTTTAAGGCTGAGAAGTGCATTTCTGACGATCTGAGAAGATCGTTTTTTTGCGAAAATAGGCACCATGCAAGGCATTTCTAAAATACGTAATATTACAAAGGGTGCATCTGCACATCAACACCTAAAAAGTTATAATCAAATACATTAATAACTCAGAACTAAAACTGTTTGCGTATAATTCAGGCCAGGAGCGAGCGACGAAAGTGCGAGAAACATCTAAGGGGTCCTAGGAATCATGCTCTTTGAAATGTTTTTTATTTTCGAAAGATCTGAAACGCTATTTTCTGCATTTTGAGAGAAGCAGTAACCATCAGATTCAATAACCCAGGCCAAACAGCCAAACTAAAACATCTGTGAGGAACGGTCTATCTTAAAACCATTGAATAAATGGCGCTTGTGCAAACGCCTAAAGTAAAAAAACCCAGAAATTTATTTTTAAATAAATTATAAATTTGGTAAATAAATGCAGAGAATGGTATAAGGTCGTGCAAAAAAGTGTAGCGGCGCCGCTACACTTCCTACGCGCCTGTAATTATATAATCTGCAGCAGGACAACATTTTAAACTGCGTTGACATATATCAATTGAAGAAATAATATTATAATATTTAATTTAATAAATTGCAGCTTGTTGTCATGAAACATGGTTGTTTTTAGTTTCAACAACCGGCAGAGCAGTGGGAAGGTAGGTAGTTAAAACTTTATTTCTACGCGCTAACCCCATACAACTGAAGTTGGTTTCCAAGAGGGGCGTGATAATTTACATGAAATTGTAAAATATTAAAATTATTACATGATAGTACATTATTATAAAACAGCTGAAAATTACAAGATATTAAAAAAATCGAACTAACGTAACTACAAAACTACAATACAACTAAAATGGCCACAATGTCTTTATATAATAAAAAATCTTAAAATACAAATGAAACTCATGAGATTTAGAGCAGGATGATTGAAGAAATTTCCCTGTTGAAGGAAATTAACGATTTCTGATTTCTTAATTCGCACGGTAAGCTGTTACACAATTTGCTACCACTGTAGCTAAAACTCTTGTTAAAATAATCAGTATTTGGTAGCGGTATATGGAAAGCAGTTGATGCTCTGAAAATGTTTGTTAACGTTTGTGGAGCGAATCCATGTACGATTTTAAACATAAGCTTAGCTTTAATAAGTGCTCTACGCTCAATCAAAGTCCTTCCATCCAAGCTCATTTAGGGCCAGCTCTGATTTACCATGCGTATTTGTACGATCAGTAATAACCCTTGCAGATCGATTATGCAGCTTTTGCAACCGATCTGATAAAGTTGAACCTATGGAGTCCCACACTTCGCAACAATAATCGAAGTGCGGCTGAACTAGCGCATTTGTAGACTGATACGAGTGCACTACGATTTACGCAAGGTCTGAGCCGTTTAATTTCTCCAATTCCAGAGGATACACGCTTTGTTAGATTTTCAATGTGATTATCGCATAATAGGAATTGGTCAATAAGTACTCCAGTGATTTAGTGAGCTTGTTAGCCAAGAGCCACTCCCTGACATTCTTAAGATCATAATTAAGGGCAATCTCTGCTTCACGTATTGATTTGCCAGATGATGTTAATGTAGTATCATCTGCAAACATTCTAGCTGTTGTATGTTTAAGACAATCCGGTAAGTCATTTATATAAAGTAAGAAAAGAAGTGGCCCAAGAATTGATCCTTGGGGCACTCCACATCTTACTATTTTTGAGCCAGACAGTTTACCGTTAATATAACACATTTGTGTTCGATCTGACAGGTATGATTGAAGAAGGTTTAACGCTATTTGATCAAAACCGTAAAAAACAAGGTTTTTTTGATAAAATATCATGGTCAACAGTGTCAAACGCTTTTCTTAAATCTAGAAATACAACAAGTTTGTACAATCCACGATCCATATTAATGAACCATTCATTAGTGCTATCTAGTAAAGCAGTGTTCGTAGAAAGTAAGCGTCTGAATCCAAACTGACGTTCAGATAATAAATTATTTGACGAAAGATAGTCATACAACTGCTCATAAAGAATTTTTTCAAAAATCTTGCTAATAATAGGCAAGATTGAAATAGGGCGATAATTATCTAAAATAAAAAAGGAAAGAAAAGTAGAACACAAAATCAATCCAAAAACTGGATACCTGTTTATTTTGGTATTACATTTTTTAAAAGTGTTTAGGTATATTCAAGTTTAATATGTTAGGTAAACAGATTTGGGCATTTATAGCTCACACTGAAAGGGGGTTTACGGGCTCCATAGACCACCAATTCGCGTTCCTGCCACGCCTACTCGATGCGTTTTTGGTCAATTCAGTCGTGTACATTTGGGGTGGCAGAATTAGACGGTCGAAGAAAAGAAGGACATGAAGAAGAACAACAACAGCAGCAAAAACAGCAGCAACAACAACAAAAACAACAACAACAACAACAACAACAACAACAACAACAGAAAAAACAACAACAACGACGTACGTATTCCATACATGGAATATGGCCCTGACGAGCAAATACATTGCCCTCGTACCAGTAGGGTGAAATATTGTCGTCCGCGTGAAAACGAAACTAAAAAGCGCTATCGGCATTGTAAGCAGTAAATGATTGGATTATAACCGACCTCAAAACAACAAAGATCCTAACCCCGCCTAACGAGTTTTCTAACCCTAACCCCCCGCCGCGAGTTTTCTAACCCAACCCCCTCGCGCGCCATTTCCGCCCTATGACCCCCCAAGAGCCCCAAGATGGCTGCTAGCTGGTTTGCAAGCTGGAATCCTGGATTCTAGAAATGCATGGCTTGGTCTGGTCGAACTATACTTAAGAAGTCGTAAACCACATAAGAAGCTGGGACCGAATTTCCGTCGAAATTAAGAAGTCTATTTAAGTTACATTAATCCTAATTTTAATTTTAATACTAATCCTAACAAAGCAAAGAAGAAAAAAACCCGGGGAAAAAACTTGAAAAAATGAAGTTGAAAATAATTGCCAAGCCAGTATTTGAACCAAGATGTTCCAGCTGTCCAGCAAGACAGCTCCCATCCAATAGAACCAATACATGGTCGATTAGAGATGAATTTTCTTGTCTTGACAATATTACTCGTCATATTTTAGGTCCAACTCAAAGCTATCCTTAAGCCTCTTATCCAGTCATCACACGATCTTGCTTGCAGCTCGCTGTGAGTGGGTTAGCATTAGATAACATTCGTCTTTCATGTTCTAAATCAAGGGAGGTCTAAGACAAGCTTTTCTAAGCTTAGTGGATGACATCTAATGTTGAATCACTCGCAGAGAGTTGCGATCATGCCTGGATTCTTTATGCTTATTTATTTATTTATTCTTTATTTTAAGGCCCCTCTGAATACCAGCTTTGACTGAATGCCAGAATGGGCTAACCTACTAAAATAAATCTATCCATCTTTCCTTTTGTTTATTTACCAATCTTCAAATTTGTCAATTTACGGCTCCTTGAAAATTGAAAACTTGGAAATTGTTAAAATATTTTTAAATAAAATAGCAATGAGCAAATCCAGCGAGTGTCACAGTTGAATCCTTTCTCAGCTGAAAAAGCTGCTCCGTTAATCCACTATAATGAACATCCATTTTGTCATCTTGAAGTTACGTCTTCACTATAAAATGTTCAGAGAGAATTAAAATTTGTCAGTCAATGTTGATCTATTGTGATTCGAGGAATTGCCTGATCTTTGTTGTCTTGGGGATTTCTCGCCGTGGCATGACTATTTTGGCTAGTATGGTATTTGAAGACTTTTCTGAGAATAAGGGCAAGGAGGATTGACACAAGAGCAAGTGACAAAAAAACAATTCCAATCAAGGTAGACGTATGATGTTCTTCAAAACGTTGCTGTGTTATCAATGAGATGCCAACAACTGCGAACAGTACAGCGAAACATAAAGAACAAGTTGATAACAGACAATATTTGATGGAAGGCTTCGTCTGATAGTTCAGATCATTTAATCCTGTGACTGTTGCTTCTAAACTCTCTGTAGTTGGATTCATATTCATCATCTGCCAAGTGTTTTTTCCATCCAGTGTAAATCTTGTTATTAAAGAAAGAACTAAGTATTGTCGAGCACGCGGTGAAATATTACGACCTTGCACTACGCACGACTTTGAACTATTCTATTCAGAAGGAACACGTGCATGCAGGTTTAAATACGATAAGCCGTTTAAATTCCGAATTTCCGAGGACCAGTGCAGTCAAAGATACATTAATAAAAAGATAAAGGAATTACGGATTACCATATTTAGATATGATCGTGGTGAAAGGGCAGGTCATGAATTAATAACATAAAGGTTTTCATATACTTGGAAGAATATCAGACCGAGGTCTTGACAGTACGGACGGCGGAGCCCGTAGGGCGAGGTCTGTACATGGAACACCGAGGATCTGATATCTCCCGTAATGACCAAGCTGACGAGTTTAATAAGAGGTTTATTAAAGAGAGCGTCATGGCCAGATATTGAATAGTCTGAGAAAACAGACGTCTAAGCGAAAAGGCGTCTGTTTTATCAGGCTAGCTATTGAACAGAACTCACCGAAAGGATAATAAAACTCACTTTCTGAGTGTTCATCCTCTGATTGTGGCATATATTCATGATTTAATTAAAACACTGGAAAAAATTTGTATACTTTTTTGGCTTTTTTAAAAATATTTTGTTAATATTTGTTGTAAGAAATCCCGTAATCCGGACCGGTCCATTGCGGAAGTAACTTATGCCATATGATAAGTTGCTTTATAAAATAACATTTTGAAAACTTGCGCACTGATTGGCTAAGAACCATGTTTCTATGTATAATATGTAAACATGGATTTTTCCCGCCATTTTTATAAAATGGACTGCAAGACGAACCTTTGCTCACAAACAGCTAAAATGTCGATAAATATGTTCTGTGACAGCCAACAAGAAGAAAAACGATGCTTTTCTTCACAGTTAAGAGCGTTTATGTTCATTTGAGCAGCCGACGACGCTGTCCAGCGTGACTAACGAGAATGTATATTTTCATCATTTTAATAAAAGAATCTTATTACTTATTTCCTTAGTGTTATTTTATAAAAGAAATAGAAAACATTTGGAAACACTCGCCCTACGGGCTCGTGTTCCCACTAATTTCTCGTTCTCCCAAACTTCCACTCGTGTTTCTATAACTGTATGTAAACACGGAAAATGTTTTACGCGAGATTGGAGTAGAGAGACGATACATAGACTATCGTCATTACTGAAATATATAGTGACTACCGCATAGGCAGTACATATATATATTGTCAAATACATATATATTGTCAAATACATATATATGGAAAAAGTGACTGCCCCAACCGGGAATCGAACCCTGGTCTCTGAATCAACGTTTCGGCGCTCTAACATTTGAGCTAATGAGACACGGTCAGAACAGTTAGTGATTTTGCCATATACATATTAAATTCGGTATTTGACAATATTAAATCCTCTCTAATATTAATTAAATATATATATATATATATATATATATATATATATTCCAACACTGTATTCCAACACTCGGGGTTTTCCTTCACCGTGGGTCCTTTCGACGTGTGGTTTGGTCGAGTGAAATGCCAAATATTACATATATATATATATATATATATATATATATATATATATATATATATATATATATATATATATATATATATATATATATATATATATATATATATATATATATATATATATATATATATATATATATATTACCTATAATATTACTTATATTATATTATAATATTACCTATAATATTACCTATAATAACCCAGAATCTTATCCCGGCATTACCACCATATATACAGAACTCGTGACTATAGGCTCTCGGCAACGGCTTCCGTAGCTCAGTGGTCAGAGCACTACACTAGCAATCGCAGGGTCGCGGGTTCAATTCCTACCGGAAGGCCGCTAAGTTGCATTTTTCGCAACTGGTCCCGGTTTGGTCTTAAAATGTATGTATTCCAACACTCGAAATTTTCCTTCACCATAAATCCTTTCAACATGTAGTTTGATCGAGTGAAATGCCAAATATTACCTATATATATATATATATATATATATATATATATATATATATATATATATATATATATATATATATATATATATATATATAGGTAATATTTGGCATTTCACTCGACCAAAACACACGTCGAAAGGACCCACGGTGAAGGAAAACCCCGAGTGTTGGAATACATACATTTTAAGACCAAACCGGGACCAGTTGCGAAAAATGCAACTTCAAAAATGCAACTTCCTTTCGACGTGTGGTTTGGTCGAGTGAAATGCCAAATATTACCTATAATATGCCCGGAATCTTATCCCTGCATTACCACCATATATACAGGGCTCGTGGCTAGGCTCTCGGCAGCGGCTCGGTGGTCGGGGCGCTGCACTAGCATCGCAGGGTCGCGGGTTCAATTCCGGCCGGAAGGACTTGAAGTTGCATTTTTCGCAACTGGTCCCGGTTTGGTCTTAACATGTATTAATATCACGTTTGCGAGTTTTCCCTTTGTCTTAACGGGTTGATTTAATCATTAATACACCCCGATTGAAGTTGTATTAGAACTAATACGACCGCGGCAAACCGTGACGACAGGTAGTATTACACTAATACGACCTAAGGTAGGATGAACCCCAGTAGAATTATCAATGTAAAACGTCCTGCCATCTCGAAGCATGCAAAGACTGCCGCACCCTTTCGGGAAAACTCGCAAACGTGATATTACAAAGTAATATCATGAAATGAGGCGTATTAGCTATTAAACCGCGCCCGCTCGATTCGGGTCGTTTAGTAAAATTACTATGATGAAGGTCATTACTAAATGACCTTCATCGAGCGGGCGGTTTAATAGCTAATACGCCTCATTTCACGATATTACTTATAAGTATTCCAACACTCGGGGTTTTCCTTCACCGTGGGTCCTTTCGACATATATATATATATATTTGTGAAATTCATTAATAATTCATGATGCTTTTGTCCAATCCACCCTTGTACTTGGCCTAATTAGTATTCTGTATCAGATGATACAAAATACTAATAAGGCTTATTAGTATTCTGTATCATCTGATACAGAATACTAATAAACCTAGCTATTATTCTGTTATTTCTGTATGTGTAAAAGCAATAAACTGAAAATCTTATACTTAGCTACACTGGATACCATAAATTAACTATAAAACACTAAATATATAGCTTTTCAAAACAGAATCATGACAATTTTACTACAAATAGTAAATATAAAACAATTATTAGTCCACGTAAAACATACTTCAACGCTCTTTATAGCTTCTGGTACCGCATTCTATTCAATCTCTGATCTATGCGAGGTTTCCAAGTCAGAATCCTGAAATATCAATACAAACAGCATTAAAAGCCCGAGAGATAACAAATATCAGCACTGACAAGATATTGACGAATACACTTCACAAATCAAACATTCTTACCTGCCGATAGATTCGATAGTGACGATAAATTCACATGCATTTCTTCTCATGAAATTTAAATCTTGATTGATTTCGGTTCATGACGAAAAGCGAGATATCATAATTAAAGGCTTCGGGCTTCTGTTAAGTTTCTCATGAAATTTCTTCGATCAGAATCGTTCTATCAGAGCAGGAAAACTTTCAAAGCATGTTTTGTTTTTAACGAACCAGGACCTCACGGCTTTCTCAAACTAATTTGCATGTGTAATTAATTACATAAGTTGTCTCCCAAAAACAATGGGTTATTTCAGTGAGGGTTAACGGAAAAGAGAATTATAACAATGAAATCAAAAGTAATTTGAATATTCATTTCACAAGCAATTTACAACATTCGCTTCCGTGTTGTATCGGATATACAAACTCGATACAACACGGCCGCTCATGTTGTAAATAGTACATATATATATATAAATATATATATATATATATATATATATATATATATATATATATATATATATATATATATATATATATATATATATATATATATATATATATATATATATATATATATATATATATATATATATATATATATATATATATATATATATATATATATATATATATATATATTATATATATATATATATATATATATATATATATATATATATATATATATATATATATATATAAATATATATATATATATATTATATATATATATATATATATATATATATATATATATATATATATATATATATATATATATATATATATATATATATATATATATATATATATATATATATATATATATATATATATATATATATATATATATATATATATATATATATATATATATATATATATATATATATATATATATATATATATATATATATATATATATATATATATATATATATATATATATATATATATATATATATATATATATATATATATATATATATATATATATATATATATATATATATATATATATATATATATATATATATATATATATATATATATATATATATATATATATATATATATATATATATATATATATATATATATATATATATATATATATATATATATATATATATAAGTAGTGATACCCCCCATATGGAGTTCAAAGGGATGCCGCTGCATTAAATATTCATTGCGAATTTTGGGATTACGTCATGACTTCTCGTGAACCTACACGACCTCTTAACCCTAATTATTTATTCAGATTACGTCTTTAACCTTCACGATCCCTAACCCTAGCTCGTGTACCTGTAGGACCTGTTATTATCCTTTTAAATCCCCAACCGATGCCATTACGTCGTTTATTTAGGCAATTCCGATTAGCCGCCGACTCCTTCCGATGATGGTATCAAAAGGTCAACCTCGTACCCAGGGATAGGAGGGGAGTGGAGCGAGGGAAGAGAAGACCCTGGTAAAGGCTGGTCACGTGACTCCATGGATATTGGGATTATTTTGTAACCTGGCTTATTCTCGCTTATATCATCCGCAAACTATCATGTGCCATGACGACGACAACGAACAACCTGATACCCCTGAACCGATGGAGAACCAAATGGGCGAAGGCAGCAAAAGAAAGCGTACCGACACCGAATCTCCAGAAAAGCGCCATAAACCAGAGCAGTATTTTACCATCAAATCGGTCAAGCAGGTCAACGTGAGAAAGTTCAAGACGACAGGTACCGACTATACTGTTCAGTTTAACGATTTAAATATTCACGGGGTTTTAAATATTGTACCTGTACTCAACCGTGCTTTTAAGCATTTGTTCGATCGTTTGACTGTCGGTATGGCCCCCATGACCAAGTTCGCCTAATCCTCAACTTCCACCAGTTAGACCGACCTATTTCTCTGCCATTTCTTGCCCGAGACCACTTGACCCCCGAACGTTTCCTGGCCGCTGTGGAACGCGTTGTCCAATCCAACGATCAGTTTACGTTAGATGATTCGGTCAACGTGAATGTAGTCCATGTCGAAATGCCTCATGGTGGTGTAGAAAAACGGCGGGATGTCGTCAATCTACAAAGCTACCTCAACAAGAAACGGTGTCTTATTCAAATTAAAAACAAAGATGAACTCTGTTGTGCCCGAGCTATCATGGTCGCCAAAGCGAAATTGGATGATGACCCACAGTACAAGAGTATCACTAGCCATTCAGGAACACTGTTAGGTCGACTAGCCCATGAACTCCACGAGACTGCCAGTGTGCCCCTGGGTTCCTGTGGGATCGAAGAGGTGAAAATGTTCCAATCTGTCCTCCCTGGTTACCAACTCAATATCGTCTCCAAGGAACACTTAAATGCCATAATTTATTCTGGTCCAGAGGCAGAGAAACACCTGTACCTATATCACCACGACAATCACTACCATGTCATCACGAGTATGCCAGCCTTCCTCGCCCGCAAGCAATACTGCCATACATGTAAGAAAGGGTACGACAAGGTAACCGACCATCCGTGTGGAGATCTCTGCAAGCTATGCCATATACAGAACTGTCCAGTCGTCAAGTGGAAATTCTGCAAGGACTGTAACCGTTTCTTCAAAAGCGACGAATGCTTCGCCCGTCACAAGGACGCCACCGGACAGAAGAAAGCTCTTTGCACTTCCCTGACCAAATGCCAGAAATGTCAACGTGTCGTGACAAGAGCCAGCATCAACGATCATCGCTGTGGCTTAGTACGCTGTTCCGTTTGCCAGAAATACGTCAAACCCGACAACCATCAGTGTTACATCCAACCTGTTGAAACACGAAACCCCAAAGCAGCCCAAGAAAGCCAACGCAACGATTTCCTCGACGAAGATGTTGCTGTGGACAACGACAATGGTGGCGACGAAAGAGATCAGAATCTGATGTTCTTCGATTTCGAGTGTACACAAGACGACGGCCAGCACATCCCCAATCTCTGCGTGGTTCAGAATGAAAGTGGCGATGAGAAAGTGTTCTTGGGCCCCAACACCAAAGATGAATTCTGCGATTGGTTGTTCCAGAAAGAAAATGCCAACAGTTCCTTCATTGCTCATAATTTTCAGGCCTACGATGGATATTTCATTCTCCAGTACCTCTACAAAAATGGTATCGTTCCTGAAGTTATTACGCGTGGCGCTAAAATCCTCTCCCTTACCGTTCCACAGTTGAACATTAAATTCATTGATTCTTTGTGTTTTATACCCATGCGTCTGGCTGACTTTCCTAAAACTTTTGGCCTCACCGAATTGGAGAAAGGCTTCTTCCCACATTTTTTTAACCGCGCCGAGAACCAAGACTACGTTGGACCACTTCCAGACGCCAAGTACTATGATCCGGAAGGCATGAGTACTTCCCAATACGCTGCTCTCCATGATTGCGGGCATGGCGGATGGCGACATTGTCTCGGTGCGCGATGTAGGCAAGCATCTTGAACGCAATGACCGACTGTTTGTTTTCGGGTTTGTAACCACAGGGAGGGATGACGGCAATAGTGTTCTCTTTGAGGAATGTCTTGCGGAAAACCAAATTGCAGGCTGAGGCGATGGTCAAGCATTGGGCGAAGGGGTCTATATCGGTCACGTTCTTGAAGATTTCGCGGAACTCGAGGCAGCAACGGCGAAGAATATCGACATCTGACTGACAGTAACTCAGGATTTCTTCTTGGAAGTCGAAGACGTAGTCTTGACTCTGAAGGTTGTCGTACCATGCGTAGAACTTCTCGCGATCGCCAGGACTCATGCCTTCCGGATCATAGTACTTGGCGTCTGGAAGTGGTCCAACGTAGTCTTGGTTCTCGGCGCGGTTAAAAAAATGTGGGAAGAAGCCTTTCTCCAATTCGGTGAGGCCAAAAGTTTTAGGAAAGTCAGCCAGACGCATGGGTATAAAACACAAAGAATCAATGAATTTAATGTTCAACTGTGGAACGGTAAGGGAGAGGATTTTAGCGCCACGCGTAATAACTTCAGGAACGATACCATTTTTGTAGAGGTACTGGAGAATGAAATATCCATCGTAGGCCTGAAAATTATGAGCAATGAAGGAACTGTTGGAATGAGAACCAATCAGATTGCAGAACAGCTCATATACGGTGGATGGCTATATTATAAACAGTATATATATACAGTTTATAATATAGCCATCCACCGTATATGAGCTGTTCTGCAATCTGATTGGTTCTTATACTAGCAAGCTATCAGCTCATATATCACTAGTAATGAAAAAACAAAATGGCGGCGTGATTTTCTCAACCTACTGCAGATGAAACTGGTTGTTTCTTTAACGCACAAGAGCGTAAAACCTGAACTGAGAGGAGTAAGACTAATATTCAACAGAAAATACATTAACCAAGTGCAAAATTTACGAAGTTTATGATGCAAAATCCACTTTAAAAATCTTCTTAAGGCCTTGAAAAACCCGACTGAATTGTGAATTGTTTTGTCAGACAAAATAAAAAGGATAAAAGTTAGCTAGCAACACATATTTATTACAAATATTATGATTATTATTCAGTAAAGATAATTAAAAAGTAAGTAATAAAGCATTATAAATGAAAACTTTGTTATTTTTAGGTGATACACATCGAAAACAACAAAGCGAGATTTTCGCTAATGTTTTTTTAGCTTTCACGTCCTCTTAAAAGCCCAAATATTCACAACCGTGATACAATAACTAAAAATTGACCCACCTTTTGGCTTTTCAAAGGATCTTTTTTTCTTTATTGAACCATCTCAACGAATTTTTGGCTCTCAGACAAAATAATGAAGCTGTTTTCAACTCAGCGAGAAATCTTTCATACGTGACAACATTACGCATGACGGAAGTAGATGTGGCGGAAGTTCGTTGCTTTCAATTAAATAATTTATTCACTGCGACATATCAACAGTTTGCCGATTATTATCTTAAAATGTTTTGCTATATTATAAAACAATTATACCATTCGCTCTCGTCGTGTATGAACTAATAGCCAACTCGGCGCTTCGCGCCTCGTTGGCTATGAGCTCATATACGACTCGAGCTCATGGTATAATTGTTAAATATATATGCAGTATATATATACAGTATATATATACAGTATATATATACAGTATATATATACAGTATATATATATATATATATATATATTTTCGCTTACCTCAAAACTGGTCTGCTACAACTTGTTTTCTTCTGCCTGAAGATTCTTTTTACAGATGAAACAAGTTATATATATATATATATATATATATATATATATATATATATATATATATATATATATATATATATATATATATATATATATATATATATATATATATATATATATATATATATATATATATATATATATATATATATATATATATATATATATATATATATATATATTATATATATATATATAATATATATATATATATATATATATATATATATATATATATATATAATATATATATATATATATATATATATATATATATATATATATATATATATATATATATATATATATATATCAATCGAACCATGCCAGTTCTCTCCATTAGATCAACCTCGTACTCCAGAGTCTTATCTCCGCTCTCCGCCCGCGGTACGAGGTTTAAAATATTCTATTGGATCATATATAAAAAGAATCGTTTTATCTTGCGAACTCTCAGCTTAATTGAGCTGGCCTTCATATTTTTATTCGAACGAATGCTTGACGAATTGTGTACGTAAACGAAAACACCTCAAGATCTAATTCCCCCTCCAGATAATGCGATCTAAGTTGATCTAGGTATAGTGATTTGGTACAGTAGCATTTTTCTCATGAAAACTCTATGTGTATGAAAAGTTTTTTTATTTTTCAGCTAAAAGATTAGTTACACAAAATCCATTTGGCTTGGGACCTTTATTTCTGTTCATTGAATTTAGGCGTAGATACAGCATTTGTCATGGGGAGTCCAATCAACAAGTTCATCATCTTTGAACCACAGTTTGATCTCACGTTTTGCACTTTCAATTGAATCACTGCCATGAACAATATTTCTAAACAAAAGACAAAACCATGATTACTTTAAAGCAATGTCTAGTTTAGATAATAACCCAATCCAGGTCTACAATTTATTCTTCAGGTCTGCAAGTACAGCTTAAATGGCCTGGCACCTGCTTATTTACTACAAGAATTTAAGCTCTCTTAATTTCCACACCCATAATACAAGACATAAAGATCAGGTTCGCCTGCCCCAGGCAAAAACCACCACATACCAAAGCTCGTTTAGATACAACGGAGCAAAGACCATCTTGCTGAGACAAAACTTTATCAAATTTAATGAAACAAACTTTATCAAATTTAAAATGGAACTTTGCAAGTATTTTAGTATTATATAAAACTTAAACTTTATTGGTCTCTTTATAGAAAATTGATATTGTTTTTAATTTAGTTCCTAGATGTATTGTTTAGGGTTATTGTATCTGTTTATGATTAAGTCAGGGCTCCCTTTAAACCAGCTATGCTGAATTGGGCATCCCTGAATAAATATTGTTATTAAACATTAGACATTTGCTTTTTGTGGATACTAATTCTGAGATACTTAAACTATAAAGCTTGAATTGGCTGAATTTCATTGTTTCATAAGACATAAATTATTAAAAAGTAATTCAATAACACAAACTGTTTATTTTTTGGTACAGTACCAGCAAGTGCAATGAATAGAGAAGTGTGAATGTCTACTAGGGTTTCTACTATCGAATATTAAGAAATAAATATCCTAACCCTAATTCAAAACCTAATCCCAATACTAATCCTAAATAAATATATGTTATTGACTGAGTGTGAGGTCCGGATAGAAGGATATTGGTCGAGTTCTATCCTTCTAGACCGAACAAGCCTGGCCAATAAGTTATTTATTATATGGCTTAATGGCTAAAACTAATACAGCACTGGTTTTAATTTCACTTTAACTTTTAACTTTAAGGGACCGGTCAAAAAGTAACTGCTAGGATGGGCCGGAGGGAATTTGGATGGGTAATCATGAAATTATTTTCATCAATTAGGGTTAGTCATTAAGTGTTTCTTGTTCCAATGGACGGGCCATGAAACAAATATAGTCAATTGGCATTCATACTATATTACTATACAATTTTCTTAAAAGTAAACAATTTCAAAAAAAATAAATTTATAATATAAAAAGCAAAAATTTATAAATCTTGTTAATGTTAATAGTTTTCATGATTATCTTACACTGCCGAAGTCAACAAAAATATTAAATTTCAAAAATATTTTTAAATAAAAAAATTTCGGCAGTGTGATATAATCATGAAAATTACCTCTTCATATTTCTCTGAGGAATGGTGGTATTGCAATTGAGGTACTTTATCAAATATTACATTCTTCGATTGCAAATCAATTTTACCAAAACATTGATAAGTAAATATGTGACTAATTTATTGGTTTTAGTTTATGGAGAAATTAACGATGGTCTGTTCGAAATGATTGACATAGCTGTATAACAGGGTTGGTCATGAAACGTTTTCAATAATCTGTAATGGGCCATGAAATTTTGTCGAGTTTCTCAGGATGGGCCACCAATTTTTTGGGGGAAAAGTCATTTATCCCTCGGTCTCAAGTAACTGCTAAGGAGGGCCGGGTCCCTAACATTGCCAAGTTGTTACTCAAACTCGTGCTCAAGCCCCGGCGCCTTAAAGAGCGCTTGTGGCTGATTTCACAGTGTGAGTGGTTTCCGACAGGATATATTCGTAACTAAATGCAAACACCATATAATATATTATAGGCATTCGAATCGTCGACGATATATTTTGAACTACTATATATTAAACCTCATGCTACATATCAAATGAAAGCCTGATTAACAGACTCTTATATGTCCAGGATGTCTTTTTAAATAAATAAAGAAATGCATGTAAATATCTTATAAATAGCGAAAAAAATAGCGAAAACCTATGGGCCTTCATACGTCATCTTGAATTTCCGCAACCGCTGACTTTATGAACTTTATTATATTTTATGAACTTTATGGAAACAAATCTTCATTCAGCGTGTTTCTATACATTATATTATGGTCTTACTATAGCACTGCAAGTTGCCCCTTTACTCCATATTTCGAATAAACCTGCTTGGAATTTACGCGGGGAATGAAATTTACTCCGGTAGGGATTAGAACCCACGCCCCAGGACTTTCGACCTTGGGCGGCACTTTGCGCAAATTCCCGATATCAGTATAATTCATGCTTGAATTTATCATGATTCACAAAACGATCCTCAAACGTTTTGCCGCACAAATTCACGTTTGTCTGACTTTGAACGAGGCAGTTAACATTTTTCATTGTATAGGTTGTCTATTGGATATATATACCTGCTTATATCAATGCAGAGGTCCCCTCTTATTGTGCCTGGGTTGGACTTGGCCTAAAATAATAAACAAAAACATTAATGAAGAATGGTTTCCTTCTGTTATTTAGTGTCGTATTCGCAAAAGTAAAGCCAGCACTTGCTGTGCACATAGTAAAATATTCAACCAATAAATTAAACTTGAAAATGTACTCACAGGATCAGTTTCACCAAGCAACTGACGTCCAATCTTTACAATATCTTTTCCTTCCCATACCTTTGTTTTATTACGCAATATAATTAATAAAATCATAAAAAATTTAAGCAATACTAATATAAGTGAATATTACTGTATACCAACCTCGTTCCCAGGGCATTTTGCCTCCACGGTGGAAGGTCGGCGAAAATGGCCCTGGGATCGGCTGGTCACATGACACCCAGAATTTCTGGATGTTTAGATATGATAATTTTTGTGGTCTTTGTTCCATTGCCTTTGTCTAGCAAGCTTAATAATCCACCATACATCCATGGTTATCTCTTACAAAAGGTATGAAGAAGCATATATCCAATTTAGCGAAAGCTATCACTTTTAATTTGCTGTAAAATTTGAAGACAGCATTCAGATTTAGATGAATAAATTATACTCGGCTGAATTAATTGCGTTTTATGACAAGCCAATCGGATTATAGAATGGACCAGCCGATCCCAGGGCCATTTTCGCCGACCTACTGTCGTGGAGACAAAGTGCCCTGAGTACGGGTTGACTATATACAGTATTACTATAAACTAATTATTTTATAAAATATATTAAATCTTAAAAGTCGCTTTTAAGATCTAAGCACAATTTCAATAATTTAAACTTTGATTTTTAACCATATATACTTTATAATTCTTTATATCTTAGTCTTATATTATTTTTTGTACATATAATTAGTTTTAATTTTATTCACAGTTTGACTTAATTTATTGCGTGTAATAATAGATATATCAACAGGTCCTTGATTGATACCAGCAATTTATATTGCTGAAACAAGTTTAACCTGTATAAATATATTATTATTATTATTATTAGGTAACCCATCTAGTTTTTTCATTAGACTCAATTAGTAAAAATTAAGGAGTCAAAATATTTATAACTAATTATATTTATATCAAATCAAATTGCTGATATTGGTCTTTTTATTTTACTTTTGGCATAACATCTTGGTCTAAATCGTATAATTTTCTTTCCAATTTCTTGTATTTATTATCTGTATGAATCTAATCTAAATAACTTACCATTGGAACTACAGGTCCAGAAGACGAGAACTTAATTAGACCATCAAAGAAAGGCTTCTTGCTTAATTCTGCATAATGTTTCTTAAGTAGGTCTTCATTGGCCTAAAATGATGCAAATACGTAAATGATAATTGATAGATACACAAGTAATATGAACCAGCAGTAACAATGTTGTAAATATGTCTAAGTAACCTTGGTCAGTCGTTTTCCTTTTACAATATTTTGTTTTTAGGCAGATTTAGAGAAGATAATTTCGTAAGCAAAGGTTTAATACCTAAAATATTATACATAAAGCAATCAAGAGTATGAATCTTTAATTCTGCACTCGCATTCGCTATTATATACAAAACAAACAGGGGAAGGCCTTTAAGTATAACGTTTACAAATGTTAATAGTTTTATGGTATCTGCTCTTGTACTCGAGAAATAACGTTTTCATTGTAGTATTTTATGTATTTTCGAGATTATTCGACGGCTCAAGATTGATGTACAGCGGTGGTTTTCTTTTCAATTTTGGTTAACCTTTCATGTTACTCCATCACCAAATGAATCGTGGTATATAATCGTCATGAAATAACCGCTAACCCCAAAACAACTTAGATCCTAACCCTAACCCCCCACCTAATGAGTTTTCTAACCCTAACCCCCCGTCTTAAGTGTCTTCCTAACCCTCCCACCTCGATTCCCTTGATGTTATCCAGTGATGTTTATATTGGTGATGGAGTAACATGAAAGGTTATCCTCAATTTTGACGTCATGAGTGCTTGTCTTAGCTTTTGTTCCTTAGTACTCAAGTGACGTCATGAAATTAAAAAGAAACCCCCGCTGGACCTCGAGTCTGAGCCGTCGAGCAAACTCGAAAATGGCGGCGTCCAGAAGAATACAATACGCAACATGTCCTCACTCTTATAATGACTATAATGATCAATCAACCATTCCTGTTAAAATGATGATAATGTTCAATTTAAGAGTCGCGCATGCGTATAATAGTCAATTACTATCCCACAAGCTTAGTATCACTCACTAGTCTATAAATGTACAAGCTGAAATAGGGGTTAGACATGGTGGGTTTGTCCTGGGAGCAAAAGTCACGGGGGGTTAGGATCTTTGTTGTGTTGGGTTGGGTTCTAGCATTAAATTAACAAGTCGCTCTTAATTTGATCATTATCATCATTTTAACAGGAATGGTTGATTGATCATTATAGTCATTATAAGAGTGAGGATATGCTGCAATACGAGAATGAAAACATTATTTCTCGAGCAGATACCGTAAAACTATTAACATTTCTAAACATTATACTTAAAGGCCTTTTATTTAAAAGTAATTTATTTGCTGGGTACAGTTCCCCTTTAAAGGTTGGTGATAGTGTGTATAAATTCTAACTTTTCGAGCGAAGGCACTTCGTCAGAGAGTGGTTTACCATGATTTCCAGGAAATCTTAATAACAGAGGGATATAGTAGACGGGTTAGTTTTTGTCCGTTTCAGAAATGGGATGTGACACCTTTAAAAGAGGGCTTCCGACAATTGGAAGATATAGACATTTTGTGAACATTTCTAACTAACAACTATTGACAAAACCATCACGCGAGAAATTTAAAATTATATCAAGAAAAAATACCTAAAATAAAATCATTTCCCAGATCTGGGAACACCCGTTGAGTGTCAGGGTAGTGCTTTGCGCGCTTGTTTTCTTCATGGCGGTCATTTTACGCCTATTTCAGTTCACAAACGAATCCGTCGATATTTGATCAATCCTTCTTATAAATTATCCATTTTCAAGTTTTCTAAGAAGTAAATATACCTGAGTGATCAATTATTGTGATATTTTTCGTAAAATTGATAATTTACTATAGTAATCTTTTCGATACATAGAAGCTGCTACGAGCGCTTCGCCTCCGAAGCGTGGAAGGCCGGGTTATGCTGCTGAAACAGCGCGAATAAGTTTGCGAATGGAAGTGTTTGATGAGTGACTAGTAAATAAATATATTTTGTTTCTTCTGATGTTTTGCAAAGATTCAGGAACTAAAGCCAGCCGGGCCAGCTTGTTCGTCAGAAACGGCGTAGCCCGCAGTGGTTCACAAACAACCGAACCGCAACTGTACATTCAAATCGTCTTGAACATTAACTTCATAACTCCCCGAAGTCAGGATCGGACTCCAATTTCAACATTTCCAAATAAATCTAGAGTTCACATGCAAATTATAGTTCTAACGATGCGAATGCACTGCAATCAATTCGTATGAAAACAAAAACACAAGCGCGCAAAGCACTACCCTGACACTCACTCTTTAAGTAGCTTCTCTCCTAGCCTCTATAGTCGTACTAATAGAATTGGGGAAAACAACATTAAATTTAGCAACGCTTGTCCTGATTTGTGGAGAGCTAAGTCCCCCCGCTTTCTACGCCTCTGATGGTTAGAGCATCTCACCAGCAATCAGAAGGTTACACTGATTCCTGTCAGTGTTTTAGTGGTAGCGTCTGTCAGCCTTATCTCTGCAAAATATTGATTCATGAGACGTATGTAGAGTCTTACAATCAAACTTTACTCTCTGTGATTCGTAAATCGTATGCGATTGACATAAATTTGCCCCCCAAAACATGTATATGTAACAAGATGATTTTACTTCATAGTAAAATTATATTATCACATTCATAATGGCTGAATGACTATTTCTTCCTTTGTTGCGGTCAAAGTTCAAGCATTTTGTTAGGTTCCTTCCTGGAGTTTACCGTTGATTGGCTCAATATTTTATTTGTTTACAATCCTTTGAAATTATTGAAATAAAATATGCATTATTTTCGACAAAATTAAGAGAAACCGAAAGTCGGATATGTGAATGACCAACGTAATCGGATCATGTGAACAGACCTTAATATACCATGTCAAATATTTTTTTGCATTGATCAATTTTATATTTTCCTCTCATTTTTTCATCGTTCTAAGTCAGCTAAAGAACACACATGTCAAAATGTATGCCAATTTGGTTAACTATCACCTACCTTTCTAAACGCGGTTATTTTGGTTCATTGGCTACATGCATACTGAAAGTAGAGTTAGAAGGCCTGCGCAATCTATTTATTAGTTGGGACTCTGCAGAGATTCTGCTCCATTAATCTCTACTCCGTTTGGGAGAGGGCGTAGAGGGAGCAGAGACGCGGGCTCAAATCAAACTTGGCGTGTGCGTGGATCTCATGTGCCTGGCGCTTCTCGATTTTTAATCTTGCGTTAACGTGTGCCGTGTTTTTTTATTCACGACTTCATCAGTCTTGTACGACCGATTTTGACTGGGCATGAGAAATATATTTAAGCTAACGGTCGCGCAATTACTGTTTAATAAAAGATTATATAGAGTTTTGCCTTGTTACACGCTAGGAAAACTAAAACCAAATTATTGAACTTTCTTTAAATTACGCTGATTGGAAAGTCAAATAAATAAGTGTGAGATGTACGAGTTCTTCCTCCAATTACAAAAAACCGAGAAGAACTGAAAAGACAAGGCAAAGCCGAGTTTTTTAACGATCTTCGAGGTATTTTGAAAATAACCACACCCAGCTATATCTACTGAAGTCCTAGATAATAGGAATGTCCTCTCGTAGCTTAATTTGACATTTCCCAATATTAATGTGACCTAATTTTCACGATTAGAAAACTTCAAATTCAAAATTAAGATTTTCTGACGTGGACTGACTTTGCCTGTAACCACGCCTGGCTAGATCTGGTCTAACGAAGTTTCAAACGCACAGGGTAAATTCACCGACTCTAACAGTCTGACATTCACCAATATAATATGTATGCTTTCCTAATGTTCTCTCAACGCAAAACACCTTACTAACATGGGATTGGAAGGCGATAATGAAGAGTACATGTTGCCACACCTTCATCTGTGGTTTCGGACATTCAAAATAAATGGTATAAAAGTCCCTTAGTGTTAGCTCATACCCACCTATGAATACCTTTTCATGCCTGCTAAAGATAAAATCAAAGTACGGTGCCATTTAAATCGCAAAATGAATAACATTCTATCAGATTTTGAAAACAGATGGAAATCAGTGTGGTCAAATGTAATCTTGAATATCATATGTGATATATGTCAACATAAAACGGTAACCGAATTCTCCAATTTCTGCAGCCTTACATTCACTTGCAAATTACTAAAATCCACATAACCTTTTTAAAATATTTTTAAAGCTAAAAACAATACGTAATTCAAAAACTCGTAATTCACCTTCGTAAACTTTATGGCAACTAATTTGAAACCTTTTTGTTCAAATCGCTTAAAGATGTCAGCAACCAACCGCCGTCGAACACCATCAGGTTTGACCATAATGAAAGATCTTTCTGCCATAGTGATTGTCGATCGATTTATCCAACCTTAATTCCAAATTATAAAATAAGTTGACAACGCTAGCAACAAGCATGAACTGCTCAACTCGATAGCTATGTACCTCTTTTATATGAGGGTTGTTCCAATTTCAAAGGATTGTAAACAAATAAAATATTTAGCCAATCAACGGTAAACTCCAGAAGCCCAAAAATAAGCATACAGTCGACATTATGAATGTGATTAAAATAATTAAGCTATGGAGAAATGATCTTGTTAGATGTATGTTTTGGGGGGAAATTTCGTTCAATCTCATTGACGATGTATGAATAGAAAAGATAGTAAAGTTTGATTGTACGACTCTGGATACGTCGCAATCAATATTTTGCAACGAACAATATGGCAGACGCTACCAAAACACTGACACTTTCTGTTTTCTTTCTTGACAAGAGGTCTTATTAAATAGAGATAGTTTAGTTTAGATGTGTAGTTAATTGTCCATGGAGCTTCGTTCCTCGTGTCTAACAACCCGCTTGTTAATTTCAAACAGAAGATAGCGCCAAGCACAACGAACAATACCCATCTACTGTACAGCATAATCTGTCACTTATTGTTGACTTCTGATCTCACGGATTATTGTTGTAATATCAGGGAATTGGATAACATTTATGTAAGATAAATTATTATATTATCAAGGTATTTTTCCTAATATAATTTATAAATATATCAAACTTTTAAATTTCTCGCGTGATGGTTTTGTCGATAGAAGTTAATTAAAAAACAATGTCCGCCAAATGTCTAGATCTTTCCAAAATTGAATAGAAAATTATACCAAATATATAAATGCTGCAACATTCCATCCAGAGAAGGCTTATTTGCACAATACCGTTTTTATGTTGTCCCAATATTTTTTGAGTTACAATTATAGTTGCAATTTCGGGACCTTTAAACTCAAGTGAGACAAAATTTATTACAATTATCACAAGCACGCAGCATGTTTTCCACGAGGGGGTAACATTTTTGGCATAATTGGAACCAGATAATTTTATAACTGCTTTCATGTTTTGTGAAGGGAGCCGTTGGAAAGCAGTCTTTGACACTGCTGTCCCACGCGAGGAAAACGGGGTTTGAAGTATAATCGATAGAGGTACATATGATATGCGATTTCAGATTTTGGAGATTTATAATGTATACTAAATAATAAATTATACTGCAAGCTGTGCTAAGTTTCCAACAATGACCCCAAGTTGAAAACAACAGCATGTGTCTAGATATTTATAAGAAAATCAAAAGGCCCTCAAGTGACTCATGGAGGTATAAAGCGGGGAGTTGTTACAATATGCAAGTTCTGTGGCTGAATATACCTGTAATACCTGTATGACGTTGCAGCTTAACGAATCCCGAGAGACTGTTGTAAAGCTGTGGTCACCACCTATCAAAATGAACACATTTTGCAATTGGTTGATTAAAACAATAAAATCAACCACAAATAAACCAATGACTATATCCTAACCACTTTTGTTCCAAGTCGCAATCACAAAACCTGTTCATCCCCTCCAGAATCTCGCAGGGATCGATTTCTCACCGAAAGTTTATTTATTTACTTATGAGAATGATAAGATTAGGTGATGATGTAATTTTCTTTAGATCGATTGATAGGGATGCTTGGAATTGGTCGTTCACGTTTCTAAACTTAATGTTCTCAATCATGCGGAGGAGATCTTCTTCGAATTCTCTCATTTCAATGGTCTGTGGAGGACATTTTCTTGAATTTAAGCCAAACTTGGAGCAGCCGGTTGCGTTGTTGTTTCCGGAGGAAGAAGTGGGCTTTCCATCTCATTCTCTTTATCACACTTTCTACTTTTCCAATAAGGCTTCTTCGGTAGGCGTCCTAGCTTCGATGGCAAGGCGATGTTTTTCATTGAATAGTTGAATCGGGTCTTGTTCATTTTTAACCAATATCAAGGCCAACTAGAGTGCACAACTGAAGATCAGGCGCGGAATATACCAAGACAAATTTTCAGATAAAATGTTGGCTATAAGGATAAAAGAGTGCTCAATACTGTAAACGGTAGAGCAGGTATCTGGTAAACTTAAACTCCTCGGTCCTCGGAGTTTCACGCTTTACACGATCATATATATATATAACACGATCATATATTATATATATACAACAAGAGTTGTCTGAAGATCGATATATATATACTGTATATATATACTGTATATATATACTCTATATATATACTGTATATATATATACTGTATATATATACTGTATATATATACTGTATATATATACTGTATATGTATATATATATATGTATATATATATATATATATATATATATATATACTGTATATATATACTGTATATGTATATATATATATGTATATATATATATATATATATATATATATATATATATATATATATATATATTATATATATATATATATATATATATATTATATATATATATATATATATATATATATATATATATATATATATATATATATATATATATATATATATATATATATATATATATATATATATATATATATATATATATATATATATATATATATATATATATATATATATATATATATATATATATATATATATATATATATATATATATATATATATATATATATATATATATATATATATATATATATATACGTGTAGGTTTTGGTCTACGAAATGCAAAGAGTGCTCAACAACATATAGTTAGAGCAAATAATAGATTTTCGCTTACCTCAAAACTGGTCTGCTACAACTTGTTTCATCTGTAAAAGAATCTTCAGGTCACTGCCTGAAGATTCTTTTACAGATGAAACAAGTTGTAGCAGACCAGTTTTGAGGTAAGCGAAAATCTATATATATATATATATATATATATATATATATATATATATATATATATATATATATATATATATATATATATATATATATATATATATATTATATATATATATATATATATATATTATATATATATATATATATATATATATATATATATATATATATATATATATATATATATATATATATATATATATATATATATATATATATATATATATATATATATATATATATATATATATATATATATATATATATATATATACTTCAGATCGCATTACGCGATATAACTCTTTTATAATTAGGATATAACTCTTTTATAAACGCTCTACCTCTAATGGTATCGAGCACCCTTGAACCATCCGCCAGCTAATTGTAACATTCATGTTACAAATCTGTTTTAGTGTATATATATTATATATATAGTTCAAATCTACAGACACGTGTTTGCTGTACCACATGCAGCTCATCAGTTTATCTTGGAATAATCTGGATGAGTCTGGCTGGACTATTATACCACTGATCAGTGCTATTATACACTTGCGATCGTCATTGACAACCGCTTGTGGGATAGCACCGGCGATCAGAACATCCAGATAGCGTGAAGTGCGCATGGGGCCAGAGCGATAAAACTGCCACAATGGTAAAATTACATAGACAGAGTAAAATTACATAGACAATAAGTAGACAATATGTAAAATTACATAAACAATGAGTAAATTACATAAAATCTCGTAGATTAAGTCCCTTAGGAATAAAAGGGTTCATTTTATACATCCAAAAGGCTTCCCGATCAGTTGGATTACGAATATCCGTTTTGTCATTATGACCCTCAGCAAAAAAATGAGCATATAGAGATTTTCTCCAGGTATATTACGTTGACCTCTTCCATAGCAGTTCAAACTACTTCTATGGTTGTTGAACCGCTTGCGAAAGGGGTTAATAGTACTACCCACGTAAGATTTATTACATTTCTTACAAGTAATGAGATAAATAACTCCAGCCGAATCACAATCGTAGAAATACGTTCCGCAATAATAATAAAAATAATAAGACGTATTAGCAGCATTATACAATAGTCTCAATGCTCTTACAACAATATATTCTTAATTTTACTTATAAAACTAATTACAGTTTCATTATAAGATAAAGCTTACTACATATATTACCACTATGAACAAAAAAATATTAATTTTAAAAAAGAAAAATCTTAAGTGCTGGACTTAAGTACTACTTAACATATCAATGCTTCTAATTTCCTGTGGTAACGAATTCCACAGTTTTGGTGCTGCAACCGAGAATGTTCTGTCTCCATGAGTCACCGTTTTGGATTTTGGCTCAAGTAGCAGATTTCGGTCAGATGATCTCAAAGCACGAGTATAGGTTTATATTTAGTTAGCAAATCAGTAATGTAAACAGGCGCCTGGCCATGCAAAGCCTTGAAAGTAATTATTATTATACATTCAAACTTCATTCTCGTTTCTTATTGGTCAACATACTCCAGTGAATTATCATTGTCCGGTAGGCGCGATGTCATTTCCGTCGAATATTGTGAATTATTGGACGGAGGTGTCCAAAAAAAATTACAAAAAAATTACAAAATAAAAAATGGCTTGTAGTACTACAAAGTGATAATCTGGTAGTAATCACTACCAGATTGTCACTTTGTATATTTTTAGTAAGACTATTTTGAACAATGTATTATAATAAAACAATTATTGAATGTTATTATGCAATTATGTTATTATTAATGTTATTGTTATTATTATTATTAATTATTAATGTTGTTATTATTAATGTTGTTAATGTTATTATTATTAATGTTATTATTCAATTATGTTATTTTATTATTCTATGTATAATAAAACAATTATTGGATTCGGCTTACGCATGACATCAAGAATTATCCAGACCTCGGTCAAATTTATTCGCCTCAGCCTTCGGCTTCGGCAGATAACATTGACCTCGGTCTGGATAATTCTTGATATCATGCTCAGCCTCATCCAATATAATTGTGTAGTATCTTAAAAACAATCCTTGATCTCACCAGCAACCTGCAGTGAAGATTACGAAGCACAGGGGAGATATGCTCCGATTTTTTAACCCCTGCAACAAGTCTAGCAGCTGTATTTTGGATTCGCTGTAACTTGCTCAATTCAGCTTCTGGTAATTAGCATGCATATAGGATGCTAGCATAATTTTAACTTTTTGCTAGATACCTATAATAAAGCAAAAGGCTTCTTTAAAAAGGTGTGTTTTGAGACTATTTTTAAAATTGTCTAAATGCATAAGAGTTCTAATATCCAATGGGAGATTATTCCACAGTCTGGGTGCGGCATTAAGCCCTCTCGCCGTAGGTTACCAGACGATGTGGTGGCTGCTTCAACAAATGTTTATCAGAGGACCTAAGTGTACGTGGTGGAACGTAAGGCTGGATTAGCTCACAAATATGAGGGTCCAAGACCATTGATGCAACAATATCTTGAAAATGATACGCTGCTTCACAGGCAGCCAATGCAGCTTGAACAACACAGGTGTAATATGATCGCATTTACGCGACAGCATGATAAGCTTAGCAGCTGAGTTTAAAACATACTGCAAACGCGTATGAGATGGTCTGCAGGCAAACCGTATAGCAAAGCGTTACAATTGTCAATCCTAGATACAACGAAGGCATTAATAAGCGTCTTGGTGGTCCCCAAACTTAGAAATTTTCTTATCTTTGCAATGTTCCCAATGTGATAAAATGCAGACTTGCAAACATCGTTTACATGACCGTCGAGATTCATCGTACTGTCGAAAACGACTCCAATATTCTTAGCTGAACACGACGGGGCAACAGCGTAGTCACCAATTAACACAGAATCGATTAAAGGCCGTCACCAATTAACACAGAATCGATTAAAGGCCGAGGACGACTTTTTGAATGAAGCACCAAGAGTTTTGTTTTGTCGCTATTGAGCTTCAGGTTGTTGTTAAACATCCAACGATCGATGTCACGCATACAGGCCTCGATCCTTACCCGACACTGCTCGATGTCATCCACGACAGATGGTTTAAAAGTCATGTAGAGTTGAGTGTCGTCGGAAAACAGATGATAAGAAACTCCGTGACTACGCATAATGTCGCCCAAAGGAGCCGTATATAACAGGTACAGTAGAGGTCCAAGTATCGATCCTTGAGGGATACAGTACCTCTTTTCAGTTGCTGACTTGATGATCGTGAATTTCCTGCACAGACAAATTGTCTCCTTTCTGATATGTAGGAACAAAACCACTTATGGACTGTACCCTCCAATCCGAATCGATCCCTTAGTCTGGAAAGCAGGATACAATGATCGACGGTATCAAAAGCGGCGGACATATCCAACTAACAATAGTAAAATGACGCAACCCTTGTCGTCAATGGTTCGGAGAACATCGTTCTGAACCCTGATAAGTGCGGATTCGGTACTGTGTCCTGTTTTATACGCCGATTGAAATGGCTACTCAAGGTTATTGGCACACTTGGACCTGAGAAGCAACTGCTCTTTCGCACGACTTTGAAACAAACGGTAAGTTAGAAATTGGACGAAAGTTACCGAATACCTCATGATCGAGTGACATGCATCTTCTTGAGTAGTGGCTGCAAAAGTGCTTCTTTCATAGCATCTGTGACAAGGCCTTGTTCCAGAGACAGGTTTACAATACGGCAAATCACATGAAGCAACAGGTCCAGGCAGTCCTCGAGAAGAGGAGCAGGGAATGGATCAAGTTCACAGGATTTTATACGAGAGCGACGAATAATCAGTGTAAATTCTTCAATACTAATTTGTTGAAATTCCCTCAGTTTAACCGTACAACTTGGGCTATCTATTTGATGGGGGGACACGCTTGCCGTAGACCGTTTTAGTTCCAGTTCAATTTGTATTTTGGAGATCTTGTCAATAAATAAATCACTGAAATCATTCTCATTATCACAGTATTCGTTATCACAGTATGGCAACTTCTTCTCAACCTTTCGATGTAATGGTGGTTTATCAACACTGGAAAAGAGTAGCTTTGGATTGTTAGCATTCTCACCAATCAGACGCGAGTAGTATTCCATTTTTGCTTGATAAACACACTTGTTGACAACATCACATTGTTCTTGATATAGCTGTCGATCAATAGTCAATCTAGACTTTCTCCAGCGATGTTCAAGCTTTCTCCGCAGCCTTTTCTGATTATTAAGTGCATTGTCATACCATGGAGCAGATGGACGAATAGTGACTAACCGTTTCTGAAGGGGGGCATGATGTTCTAGCAAATCAGACAGCACAGTGCTATACTTATCAGTAAGGCTGCACAGGTTGTTGTCCAGGTTTTCTGTATCAAATAGTTGAGAGTTCTGAATGTCAAGACGAAGCTGAGACATATCTATTGCCTTCAGTTTCCTAAAAGTGATTTCTCTTTTTTCAAACGCAGTTTTAGGAAGAGACAACAAGCAAGAAATAGCAGAATTATGCGACAACATCGGATCAAACACACTAAAGTTGCTCTAGCAACACTTTTATCAGCTCTAGTAATTATCAAGTCCAGTGTATGTCCGTTCTTGTGAGTTGGTTCCGAGATCGGATGTGTTGTTCGAGGTTAAACGACTCCAGTAAGTGCAAAAAACGCTGTCACAAATGTCCTCCACATGGAAGTTAAAGTCTCCAGCCATCAATAAATATCCAGATGTAACCAGTTCCTCGAGAAACCTAGAAAATTCTTGAAAAAATAGTGCAACCGAACTTTTGTTGCCTTTGCTAGGTGGCCGGCGGCGGGGGACGATAGATTGTTACCAGACGCAAACTGCTCGAGGAATGGTTCATCATCAAGTCTGTATATTCAAAAGATTTGAACTTCGTCTTGATTGATAACTTCCTATCAAATCGTAGTACTTTCTTGTAAACTATCGCTAGACCGCCTCCTCTCAAACCTCTAGGGACATTATAAAACATATATCCGGAATGATAAATGTCACGGATGATCGCGTCGTCGCCTCCATCAGAACTTAAAGTTGGGACACACGAGGCGATAAATCGCGGGGACATTTCCCTTGTTGAGGACACACGTTCTGGATCGTTAGGTTTTAGGCTTTTCTCGTTGATTTGTTCATCAGCAAGTTCTCAAACTTGTTAGGTGGGTTGAACGCTATCGAGAAGCCCGACGAACTAAATGATGAGTTACAAAAAGACCCGTTACTAAAAAAGACGTTGAAAGCATTATTGCGATTGTAACACCATACCTATACCTTTCTTGGGTTTGTTGTCAGGTGGAATCACGTCTAAATTTATGTGTGATTATCACTTTAGAAAGGACACAACGGGTGCTGAAAGTTCGAGTCAACAAAAGGACTAATTTACATACCAACAGGTGTTATTTGTCATTTGTTTACACTAAACTGTGAGTTTCAGTGTTTTTTTTCGCGTGTGAAATTTGCGCTCGTTGAGACGACATACGAAGCGACACCGATGGTACCAGCTGGGTTTGATAGGACGTGACTTTAATCGCGAAACGATGTATCAAATTTGGGGTTGCGCTCGGCTGTGCTCGTTGAAACGATGTACAATTCGACACTGATGATGTCGGCTGGGTTTGGTAGGGTGTGAAGTCGATTGTGAAATGTGATATAAAATTTGTGATTAAGTTCGACTGCGCTCGTCGAAACGATGTATGAAGCGACGTTGATGATATCAGCTGGTAATTGAAGTTGTGAATGTTCTCCTTGAGGCGCGGTTGAGTAGTATAGTATATGGGGGTACCGACGCATTTTCGAAATTTATACGACTTTGTCTAAAGCTGCACTACCAGCTGGGCTTGGCGGAACGTGGGGTTGGTCTCAGGCTGTCGTATAAATTTCGAAAATGCGTCGGTACCCCCCATATGCTATACTACCATGGATTTGTTAACGCCATTCATGGATATGTGCGAGTGATCGCATACGTTTCCAATCCACGCCAATTCATTCCGTATCATTATACTTTTTGTATTCGTATAATGGTTACGCACACAACATACAACATTGTATATTCCACTCTACATTTAATTTCCAACATTGCACTTTTCAAACTTCCGTCTCATTATAAAAGAGTATGAGATTTGATTTTCGCAAACTCGGTGGGGTAAATTTTTCTACATTTTCGGTGAAAGTTGCATGCATTGTTGAAAATAAAGCTACATTTTAAAGAGTGTCGAAAAGTTAAAGTTGCATAATATGTTGAATGTAAACGTTCCATGTTAAGGCCCGTTTACACAGGCGATTTTTCTCACCCTGACGTATACGATATAGTGGATGACTCACTAAAGTATTGAACATGCATCATAGATCTGCACAAATGGTTCAATACATTCGCAAGACAATCCATTCGATCTCATGTGTTAAAAGAGAAAAATCGCATCAAAAATCGCCTGTGTAAAAAGGGCCATTAAGTTTGGATATCAGTGGAAGCAATTACATAAATTAATTCAACTTTCACATCGATTTTCTCTTAAAATACTGATTTGTTTGAGACGTATATGAAACAGTCGGAAGAGTGTTTCATCAGGATATCCTCAAAGTGTGGAAATTTGGTTTCGCCTCGGTTTTCAACAAACATCTCGGCGTTTGTATATCCTGTTATAAAATAACATGTATGCTACACAGGCTCTGATTGGTCAATACCCGTGTTTGGATCAAGCCATCCAAACACGGAAATTTCCCGCCAAAAATTTCCTTAAGTTTGGCTGCTCGTTCTCTTGTATTATTTTATAAAAGAAATACCTAATGGTTTCCGTGTTTGGATACTGTGATCCAAATACTTGGGAAGTTGCTCGACTTTCGAGAAGCTAAAATAACGGCTCGTTTTACGCTTTTATGCAGTCTCGCAACTTCCCGGAAACCATTAGGTATTTCTTTAATGTGACGCTCTTCCTCGTGCTTCGTAAATTACATCAAATCCCGTGGAGGTCAATTGGAACTAGCTCTTAATAATAAAACTCAAATTCTCTCATCTATATCTACATGTTGTCGAGTGCAAGTACAATCCATGTTAACTCACGGCCATCGTTCCACGCAGCAATGGCCTTGTTTGTAGCGGGTTATAATTTCATGTTACGAGGTTCCAAATATATTAGCATATATTAGCAACAGAACGACAGATGTTACGTCAGAACGATAGATGTTATGTATTACTTCGTTCTTTAAGAAATCCCGCTTTAAATTTCTGTTTTTATTCAGAAAGTTAAGCAGGGTTTCTTAAAGAATAAGGTATACATAACATTACCTTTCTGTTGCTAATATATGCTAACACATTTGGAACCGTAACATGAAATTATAACTGTCAAGGGGGCACTGGAACTTCCACTAACCAAGTCCAAGATTGCTATTTTGGATTTTTGAAAGAGCCCATAAAAAAAGAGTTGATACAATATAAAAAATTCGCAGTAAATAAAAAAGCAAACGAAGCTAAATTGAACTAAACTAAGCTCAACATTTATATGAGGTTATGCAATAACCAAGGTTAACAGCTAGGTAACCGCGCGTGGTGCAAGCTTGGGGTCAACGCCAGGGAAGACTGGCACTAGTCGAGCGTTCATCATTGCCGCGTTAACGTGCTAGCAGTCAGACGCAGTGCTGGAGTCGGAGAAAATACTATATTATACTAATGTCGATCGAACAGGAGCATCCACGATCCGATGACACGACCGCACAGCCAAAAGACGGGAATATCGATTGGAGAACAGCCTTTCAATCACCCCAGTTTTTGACCGGCCTTCAATCTGCCATGGTTCAGACATTTGGAAGAGCCAACGCACCACCATCCTCAGTGTCATCCCAAATTGCCCAACTGGAACAGCTAGGAGAACCGAGTCACAGCCAAGCAAGGACAAAGGAGGCACAACCAACAGGAACGCCCGACGCACAATCAGGTAGGCTGGTTGCCCCGAGGTTCCTCACAACTATGGGTGTTGGTCCAGCATCGGACGGTGAAAATGCTCGGAAAGAGGGTTTACCACAGAACATGGGTCAGTCCGACACAAATCAGGGCAATTCCCTTAATATTTACAACGGAGCGTTGTCCGGGGCGGATGAGCCACTATATCGTCCCACAGTAGTAGTAAAAGGCCGATTCTAACTCACCCCCCAGGTAAGTCCACTAAGTGGGCGTGGTCAAAAACTTTAACCACGCCCACTTAGTGGATTTACCTGATGTGAGTTAGAATAGGCCTTTTACTACTACTGTCAAGGTCAAGGTCAAGTTCCGAGAATTATCTCAAAAATAATTCCAAGAATTCCTTGAAAAGGGGCGTGGCAGAGATACCTTAAAAAGGGGCGTGGCCGAGACGTCTTAAAAAAAGGGCGTGGCAGAGATACCTTAAAAAGGGGCGTGGCCGAGACGTCTTAAAAAAGGGCGTGGTCTATTTTTAGAATATGACGGTTTTCCAAGAATTAGATCCATTTTCTTAGAATCTATACGATTTTCCAGGAATCAGATCCATTTGGAATCTGTACGATTTGGATAAGTGCGTTGGTATCCCCATGTTCTATCGTTTTTGTGTCGATCGTTTGAGCTATTTGAGACGACTGAGAAGCCGCAACTCTCTTTTGCGACTGGTCATCCTTTTTCCCAATGCAGTGTGTTTGAACCTCTCGTCTAGTTCCTTACGTTCTACACTACTCCTAGCGAAAAGTTGTCGTTTGATCTCTCTAACCTGGTAGATAAACAACAACTCTTTGTTGAGTCTCGTTGTCTTTTCTTCCACTGATTCCTCACGTTCTACGCTACTCTCCAGGGATCCAGCGATCATTACTGTGTGTGAGCGCTGGAGCCTTGGAGAGTAGTGTAGGACACGGCGACACAAGGACGGTTTTCCAAAGTCAGACCCATTAGGAATCTACACGATTTGGAGAAGTGCGTTGGTACCCCGTGTTCTTTGTGTGTGGTTAAATTTGTGTAAACCGTGTGTACGATTTTGTAGACCTGTCTGTTATGTAATTAGTCAATGTTGTTAACCAATCAAAAGAGCGCCATTTTGCTATCCATTCGGATACTTGTTTGGATAAAACATTTGCCGTGGACACTGTGTGAATTGACCAATCAAAAGAGCGCCATTTTGCTATCCATTTGGATACTCGGTTGGATAACACGTTCGCCGTGCGACGACTTGCTAGGGGAAGTCCTTGGGGAAAGTCCCGTTTTGTTCGCGTGACATTAATGATTACATTAGTTATTCATTAACGACTCGCAGACGAGATAGGTTAGTGATGGAGCTTGTATGTCTGATACGAAATGCTGCTGGTTTATGTAAACTTTTCGCTCGATTTTCTCAGCCAAGATCGCTTTGTGTCTTTAGAGTTTTCGACGAATGTGAGCGCTTACATGCTATCGCGTCCGTGTTGTGTTGGGTATACGATGTATCTTACCTTCGACTCACTTCCGCTCATATTGTAATTAGGTAGCACTGTCTCCTTATTCATTTGGGGGTTCCCCCTCAGGGATTTCCCCTCTAGCCATATGGCTAAATACGTGTTTACTAGTTGTTAGTCCACCTGATAACAACCCTAAACAAGGGAGGTAGGGGGATATGTATGATATAAACTTCTCTACATCTCTTTTTAACAGTTGGTCAGTGTTCAACTCGTTTTCGAGCTTTTCAGGTGACTCAATAGCGTTGAACCCTCCTAACGCGTGAGCGAACTTGCTTATTAAAAGGTCACAGAGGAACATGTTCGCTTTCTCCATTCTTTTTACCTCCCATTCTTCATAGATCTTATTGATAACTTTAGCTGAGGCCTTTTTAAGATAAGCGACGGATTGATCTATCTCGCCGTCCTCTGAGAGTCTTCTTAGTTCGTTTCGTTTCTTGTCTACGTCAGTTTGTGGAGTGTCGTCAACTTGTGGTGTGTCGGTTTGTGATTCGTCGATCACTTCCTGTTCTGCTTCTTGTATGTCTTCAATGAGTTCGTCAATTGTCTCAAGATTTTTTGTCTTGCGTTTTGGCATGTCCTATAATATACGATGTGTTTTGTTTTTGTGGAATGACTATTTCGTATGAGTATGGATGCCTTATAAGTATCTCCAATCTTACGTGTTCGTTGTCTCTCAACTGTTTTGCGGGATAACTATTTCGTATGAGTATGGATGCCTTAGAAGTATCTCCAATCTCGCGTACTCGTTGTCTTTCAACTGTTTTACTATTTTCTGGATTTCCACTTTATCGACTCCGTTGAGATAGTCGTCTACAATAATTTTCATATCGTTTCTGTTAGGGTTGTAGAACGTTACTAACTTTGAGATGTTTTCACGATACGGTTTACTAATTGAGGTTAGTTGTTGTGTTATGACTATTGTGGATAGGTTGTAGTGTCTAGCGCTAAAGGCTAGTTTAACTAGTTCGCTTGTTCTGTTTTTAACGTCCTGCCCACCAGCACAATCATCTAATATTATTAGTGAATTGGTACCTTTATAAATACCAGTCACGTATTTGAGGACTACGTTGACCTTATCTTGCTCACACTGAATAGTGATAAAGTCTGGGTCTCTCGAGTATTTCCACTCTGTGTACGTTTTGTTCCATTCAAATGTTGGACATATGAGAATGATATACTCGAAGTGATTCGTGTGCTCTTTCTCTAACATATCTAGTAGGTAGTGTGTTTTACCACAGGCTGTCATACCAACAATTAGCATGTTAAAAGGCGTTTTCATATAGAATACTATATGTTTTAGTATTGGATTGATTGTAGATCGTTGTTGATAAGGTTTACGAGTCCGTCGGAGAGTACGAATATTCTACACATAACGTTCACTGTTGTTGCTTTTTTAATGATTGCCATCAGTATTCCTGACTGAGTATTCACGATCTTTTTTCCAGTGGCGACTTTAGCGTTATCTTCGATAGATCTAAGGTCAACAACCAAAGCGAAACCGTCTTTGTAAAACTTTTGGACAGTCATGTGCTGGTCACAGTCTAGTTTTCGTCCAAATAGTCGTCTCGCTTCTACCCATAGTCTTGATTTTGGTATTCCTTGACTGTAGACCATATTTGGCACGCCTTCAATAGTAAGTTTGACTGACTCTATGTTTGGGTAGACGAACTCCTCGCTGTCAGTTCTTGTCTTGTTTGTGAAGAGTAGAACGATAGCTTTCATTGACTTTCTTGGTAGGTTAATATTTTCGTTCACAAGTGTGATTCCTTTATCCCACTCCACAGTCTTCATTAGCGTGACGTGCTCGTACGATAGAGATCTACCGGATGCGTATAGAGACGATACTTCATCAGCGATCTCTTGATTCTCGATAGTTTCGTACTCCAATTCGAGGTTCTCCAACGTATAACCAGTAACAGCTGATCCAGATTGAGCCACCATAATATCAGTTGCTTTGGGGAGTGTGATTATGTACCTGAGATTATTGTTCATACTATACGGTGCGTATAAACCGTGATCTTCTAGAATCTTGTCAAGTTGAATCTTTTGTTTGGTGCCGTGAACAGAGAACATAAGACCATCACTAACTTTTTGCACGTTTCCACTGGACGCGCCGCTGTCATCCTTCGAGATTAACTTTCGAAGGTTCTCGTTTGCTAGGCCGTATTCGATCATAGCCGTTCGCTCTGTTTTAGGTCTCCATAAATCTCTGTACGTACCGATAACACTCTCACCACAGTTGTCGTACACAGTCTCACCTGCTAATTTTATAACCAGTTTTTCAGAGAGTAGTCTCGATAGGTTATTAAGAAACCATGATTTTGCGTTCGCACTTTTGAAGTCGAATAGGAGATGGAAACTGGAGGGTACCAAACAAGTGTTACCCTTTGTTCTTGGGATATCAATGTATAACTCCTCCTCTGGATTGGCTTTGTTAGGGTTCAGTGTCACAACGTGACGGGTCCTTGTACCTTTGATAGCAGATATCTCGCGACGTCTATATCCAGGAAGTAACTCTTTTTCACTAGTATTCATACTATATATTATAACACATGTTTTATTTCCTCTGTTTGTACTGATCGTAGACGAACCAAGCTAGTGCTATCGCTAGAATCCACAAATTAGACGCTAACCAAGATATGCCTGCAGCTCCCCACTTTAGCACAGTTGCCACCATGTTTAGTAGTCCAAACAGTAGAGTGCCGGCCTTTGTGGATAGGTTAGCTATAGCTTTACCTAATTTTCCAAGTGCTTGACCACCTTTGACGATAGTACTTCTAGCGCTTATTATAATCGTGGTGATAAAAGCGGCTATGGTTGTTCCTAAAGCCGAGGCGCCTAACCAATTTTCTTTAAACCACTCCTTTATTTTTTGTAACCTAGCGACGTCCTCTTCTTGTCGCTCCCTAACCTCCTCCACCTCTCTTTGCCTAATTGTTCTGTCTCTCGCTTCTCTTAAACCATTGATTCTTACTTCTAGCTCACTTCTTTTATCCTCATCTTCAGTCGCATCTAATTGCTCTAGTGTTTTGTTTGTTGTTTCTTTATAATAATCTGCTTGAACTTGTAGAGCGCCATCATCACCAATTCTTGATTGTGAGTCTACAGTGCTTGGTGGGTTTACCACACCTTGATGCTCTCGGTTTTCTCCATCAGTCAACCCTATTATGTAGGAGACGTCAGGGGATGTATCTACCAGCAGTTCTTCATACTTGTTATCTTCTGGTTGTTTTTCAATTGGTTCTGGTGGGTCGGGGATGTCTGCGATCATTTTCTTGAACTCGTTGGTAGCTTTTTTTGTTTGTGAGTTTTTGTTTCTACTAAAAACGAGACCGCTCCTTTTAGATCTAAAAATTAGGGTTGGTACACTTGTACTCCCATCTTCCTTAGTGTACTTGAAAAAGACTGAGCCGTTACTGTTAACGTTTGTTCTATTAACTATATCCCTCGAGATGTCGTCTTCGCCTATCGACTTCTTATATAGTTTGTTAATCTTTCTGTTAATCAACTTGATTCTCTTTATATCCTCCCTTACTTTATCCTCACTAAAGTGTTCGTTAAAGGTCTTGAGCGCTTTCAATCGCTCTTCGATTTCGTTAGATTGTTTGTTGAATAGGTCAAAGCTCTCGTTTGTCACGTTGTTATAATCACTCTCAAGGTTTACGAAATCTATAGAAGTTGTTGTTATTGTTCTCTCACCATTTGTTATTGTTATTGTCTTACCACCATCATTATCTGTGAATGATGTCTCCGCACGTCTGTCTCTGCGTTTTGTGACTCTAGTCTCTATCTCTACTTTCACCCTGACGATTGTGGCGAGTCTATCATCATATTCTTGATCTGTTTCACCTTCTATGGACGTAGTATTGTTAAGTTTCTCGAGCTCTTTTTCTAACTGCTCGTCCGTATACTCCTTAAACTCGTCAAGATGTTGCATTTCGATTTCATCGAACCCTCCTTCAGCCATTATATACTACTCAATGTTTTGAATGTCGCTTTCTGGTATCCATGAGTTGTGCTTACTGTCGTAGCCAAACCACTTGATTAAAACCATTTTCTTACCTCCCACCTTCTTTCTCTTTAGTATCTTCTCAACTTTATATACATCGTCTTTTTTATCGACAGCTGACAACTCTTCCTCGTAGAACTTACCAACGATAGGTTCCCCTTCATGGTCCTCTATCTCGTATACGGTAGGGTCACCACGTATGACCTTTGTAACTTTGAATAGCTCCTCAGTGAAGTTAGCCTCATACCCTTTTGCAAATATGCTCTTGTACTTTGATATCCTGACAGTATCACCTACTTTAAACTTTGGTAGTGGGTAGTCACCGAAATGGTGCCCAAACAACGTCGTCCATACTTCGTTTTCGTTTTTCTTACTAACGTCTTTAGGTTTCATTAGAATAGTACTATGTTTGGTATTGTTGTAATTCTCAACAAGCTGGTCTAGAATGTCAATCCACTTGTACGTTCCTTTACTGTAGAAGTACTTCCACATAGACGTCTTGAGTGTTCTGTTAAACCGTTCCACGACTGCTGCCTTTTTATCAGAGTTCGTGCTGAAGTACTTCACATTGTGTTTCTCCAATAGATCCTTCACACCAACGTTATAGAATTCCCTACCATCGTCAAACTGAACCAGCTTTGGATACTCACCAAATCTAGCCTTAGCCTTCTCTAGCAACTCTGTGACAGCCTTAGTCATGTTTTTCGTGTCTTTCCTATAGACAGGTATTGCGAAAGCATACCTACTAAGGATCTCAGTGGCTGTTAGTATCCAGTAGTACCCGTTGTTCTTGTGCTTGTACTTACCCATATCGACCAAGTCCATCTGTATCTGCTCACCCAGATAGTCAACAAACGTTTGTCTAAACTTATGTTTCTTAACAACTGGTTTGTACCTGGTGTACGTGTCTTGGGATTTTAGCCAATCCTTTATCTTTACCCAACTAACGTTTAGACCGTCTTCTTGTGCCTTTTGGTACAGCCTCTCAGCAGATTGGTAACCAGTTGATGGGTTGTAGTAAATATCTCTTAGTTCTTGCTCTACGTCCATATACACTACGTGATGTGTAAATCTAACAACACCTCGCCAACGTTAATACTGTTATCGTCCTGGTCTGTTATATTGAACTCTAGTTGGTTGATGACTCCTTTGTTTATTGGGATTTTCGACCCAACACCAAAATGTTGTACAGAGCCCTTTAATGTCTGTGTGCTAGTTATTGGCAGTACTGCGATACAATCACTTTTGCTACCATTAACTATGTTCTTAGATCTGTCCACAACGTTAGATGTTACTTGTATGTATTTCAGTCCTCTGTTAACGTTCACAACGTTAGGACTGGTTTTTGTGGTGACTATTGTAGTGTTTTCGTCAAACCCTAAAAGTTGTCCAAATTTAAACAGTTCTATTTGTTGATCAGTTGTTATCGTACACGTCGAGTCATGTCTGTTAGCCACTAGCTTCACGTCTCCTAACTCTTTCAAGTCGTCGGCGATCATTTTAAAGGTGTGGTACCCAGGACTAAAAACGTGATTATTACTGTTGTAAGTTATTTTGTCGTTAGCTGTGGTTACGTTAACGTAGTCCCAAAAGATGGTTGCCTTCTTAACTAGTAAGTGAGGGTCTGAGCTAGTTGCTAGAGTTGACTCTGGTAGGTCTACAGTTTTCGTTGAACCACTAATCAATACTACCACTCTCATATAACGTACGGTATGTTATGATGGATGCGTTCAAAAGAAAGTATCCTTATGCTGGCGAGAATAGGTTTTTTCTTGACGTTGACGACAATATGCATATACATATATTCTTCGTGACGAAAACTAATGTTGGTGACATTAGTATAGACTCGAGTGGGTTTAAGAGTAACCCGGAGTATACTAAGTATCTAACGATAAACAAACCAGTGGAGACGTTAAACAAACCAGTGAACTTCGAGACGTTGATCAGACGTTATTATGGTGAGAACTATGACAAGGCGACTAAGAACTCGAGAGACGCTATCAAGAAGGCCAAGTTGGACTTCGTAAAAAAGTATCCTTACGCCACACTGACCAAGTTTTGTTTTGAGCCTATCCAAACACGACAAGGCGACGTGACAAGGGTCGATGTCTACTTCGTCAACGACGACATATTGTCGACTAATATTACCAACGCTATATTTAAAAATGACAAGAGTATGTGGAAGTGGCTGCACAATAGCAAGTTCCCAATAATATGGCTCTCTGGTGGAAGTATCCAACCACTATCAAAAGGTCGCAAGAACCACTGGGGACTTTGGGATGGCTATCCAACGGAAAACGTGTTGAACTATCCAGTGAATAACTTTAGAATCTTCGTTAATCAGAAGAGCTACTTTCTCTCAAAGCTACCAATCCTACAAATCGTCACGTCAAAGACAAGGTCAAAGTGGGACGACAACGAGAGCTACTATAGGGTTGTGTTTGCAACGTATTGTGCGAGTTTCTGTTGCGGAGTGTCGTTGCAACACTTGTCACCCTCACAAGAAGTCCACCCTGTTATCACAAGTGTGATGAGGTTCCATCTGTACTTTACTGTTAGAAGACTTCTAAGAAGGATGGAAGGTGGTGAGAGTATGAGATCGATAAGTAGAGAGTTTGACGCTGGAGAATTGTATGGTAAAACAGACAAGATCCCTAGAAAACATTACTACCACGGTAAAGTTCTTGCTAATGGTACAACAGGTGAGGAGAGAGTCTTCACGATTAACGACGTTAAGAACGACTACAAACGATACGTTCCTCTGGTGTCGAACGGTCTCACCAATATTGGGCGACAATATCTAAATCAGTCTATAGAGGCCTTCGTTTACTCTACACTTGGCGCACAAGCGAGGACGCGTGTGTCAGTCGTTGGTGGTTCTGCAGGCAGTCTAGAGACTCAACAAGAGTTTCGAAAGCTGGTGGAGGATAGCGTTACAAACTATGACGTGTCAACGTGGATTCTCAACATGAACAAGTCGATTAGAGACACTAACGTTGTCCAAAATCTAGCACTATCACCGTCTACATGGTTAATGCCAAGTAACGTGGTAATCCTCAAAAACAAAATCGCTGGGTACAACAACCTGCTAAAGACTGCTTCACAGAGTATGAAGTTTGGAGTAAATAGTGGGCTAAACCACGCACCAACGATGGAGGTTAAGAAAGTTCACCAGGAAGGTGGAGAGCACCTGGAGACACTTGACAAACAACCAAAGGTGGCACATCGCATGGCAACACCAAACGTGGCACATCGCATGGCAACACCAAACGTGGCACATCGCATGGCAACACCAAACGTGGCACACCAGGAAGGTGGAGAGCACCTGGAGACACTTGATAAGCCACCAAAGGTGGCACATCGCATGGCAACACCAAATGTGACACACCAAGAATATCGTCTGGAGGTGACACAAGATAGCAACGCGACAGAGTTATGGCTAGTTCTAGGGGCTTCTGCTGTGTCTGGCTATTTAGTGAGCAAATATGTGTTATAGCATAATGAGTCTAAGTTATGGATTTGAGGACAGAGACTACGAGAGCGACAAAATATTAAGAAGAGCGAAGAGACATCTAGACAATGACCCTAAACTAAGCGTGAGTGGTGGTAGGATGTCTGGAGATATAGATATGGCGCTCAGTGCACTAAAAAACATAGCAGATCCAGTCGATGATTTGGACGCTATCAATAAAAAAGTGTTGGAGTCAGTGTACTTATCACAATACTTTAAAGTGCAGTCCTATAACGTTCTACTCGATTTTAACACCACAAAGCACACCGCGAACACGGACATGACACAGTTTTACCACAGTGGGACAAATAAAGTGAAAGCCATTGGAAACACACTAGTGCAAAGTATTCAATCCTACGGTCCTATTATTGGTACTGACAGTGGTCATAGCTTCCTATCCCCTACAATAACTCAATATCAACTAGAGGTTGGAATGCACTTTAACTGTCCACGTATGCAGTACTGTGACATATCCGTTTTCGTGGTATCGAGGTTAGCCAAGAGGGTGTCTACAGCAGATTGGGAGGCGATTATCTCAAACGATGATGGTTCTTGGGACAAGTTCATCGGATATAAAGGTGGTACAACTGATAAGTTGTCGTTTGGTGGTGGCCTCCCAGCAAAGGAGTACACGTGTACAATACCAAATAGTATCGACACCACTAAGAGACACATGATATCAATACACTGGCAGATGGGTAACTCGCATGTTAGAGTCAACAACATAAGGTCGACAGACTCAGACTTCACAGCTAACTATAACGAGATAGGGTATCCCTATGGAACAATATTTGCAATACACCGACCAAAATCGTTGCTCGCGCCCTACGCGTACCCATCTCTGATAGAGTTCTACGGTATGAAGATAGTCTCTGGCTACATGACGAACCGAGACGTGCTAGTAGTTGGTGGGAAGATGATGGATGAGTATAATATAAAGTAAGATATATGAAGAAGAAGTCAGTTATTGTTTTCAATCACATATCAAAGGACATGTCAGAGGAGGAGACACTAGAGCTCAAACGCTTGTACGCGTACTACCACAAGCTAGAAGCCTGTTACAAATGGAAACATAAGAGGTTGAAGAAAATTAAACTATCGTTGAACATGACTAGCATAGGGTTAACAACAGTAGGGATTGTAGCTGGATCGGTAACTGTTAACCCTATAATTATTGCTTGTATTAGTGGTCCTGGCGTGGTCATTCAAGGCTACTTGGCTAAATCCAATCTGACGAGTAGAGTGGAGCATTGTAAGTTCGCACACACTAGCTATAAAAAGATACTGACACAACTAAGATCGTATCTTAGAGGTCTTCCTTACAACGAGTCAATGTTCCTTTCAGACGTTAAAGTGTTGGACGATAATGTGACTGACTTATGCCCACCAATCAACGGAATGGTGAAAAGGTACAATAAAGTGTACGAGACACAAGGGGGGTCCGGTTCCGACCTCCCTTTAGACACAGGTCTACACATAAGAACCAAGGGTGTTTTCCGCATAAAAGACGACGAAAACTGAGGTCCCAAAGTGGGGCCTCAGAGTCACTTATAATATTACACACAGTGTATTATATATGACGAGCCTTGTCAAAAATTTCAGTTTTGAGAACAATTCAGTCACGACTATTAAAGATGGAGACAACATATGGTTCCATGGAAAAGAAGTCGCTAAGGCACTAGGGTATAAAAACGCGAAGTGGGCTATCAGTGTACACGTTGACGATGTATATAAGGTCAAACGAGATGTGTTTGAAGGGGGGCGCGAATCACGCCCCCCTTTAAACTTGCAACCAAACATGATACTCGTGTCGGAGCCAGGAGTTTACTCTCTAGTCTTCTCGTCGAAACTTGAGTCGGCCAAGAAGTTTCAAAAATGGGTATTCACAGAAGTCCTACCGTCTATTAGAAAGACGGGTCAGTACACACAATGCAACCAGTTATCAATAATGAACGAGACAGACTTGCATTATAATATAGTTAAATACATTAGGGAGTATCATCCAACAATAGTCATCCCAGGGTTGGGAGAGTACCAAGACACATCTACTAAAAGAATAGATGGATGGAAGAAGGGTTACAGTGGCGGACAACCAGATTTGATAGTTCCGCAACTACATAAGAGATACAATGGATTTGCTATAGAGCTCAAAACACCGAAAGGTAATGGGGTTATTAGGAATAACCAGATGAGGGTATTAAGAAGACTAAGATCACAAGGGTACAACACATTATTATCCTCAGACCAACATGAGATAATACATTTCATAGAGACATATATGAGAGACTCCAGGGTTCTGTGTGAGTATTGTAATAGAAGATTTAAGAGTGAAACCACACTGTCTAATCACCAAAGATACTTTCATAGAATACTCTATCTGTGAGACGACCTGTTAGATGATCTGCGAGATGACTGTGAGATGGTCTGTGACGAGATATCACGTATGGTATAGATGACTGACAACGAGTCCGTACCTATTATAACGTCGACAACAAAGGTCAAAGACCCTAAGAGAGTAGAGGCAGGCAAACGCTTGGCTGCTATATCTAAAGCAGCCAAAGAGAGGAAGATGAGAGAGAGAGTGATAAATGAGGACGATAGTTTTAACTACGGATACATCATAGGCACTATAGGAGTGGTAATAGCCGCTGGTTCACTGTATTACACGATGAGGCAAGACAAACAAGTAGTGACCGAAGAGCCTAAGACCGTTGTTGTAAAACCATCACGTAAACTCGACAGCCTCGATTAAAACATATCGTATAATATATGGCATCAATAGATAGAAAAGAACTGATGAACGAGCTATACGACGCAGCCCTTGTGACTGCTGGAGCCGTAGCCGTGTCAATGGCATCAAAGAAAGTACTAAAAGAACCGTTGGGTACCCCCGAATCAGTGAAGGGCACCCTAAAGTTAGCGACTGCTGTAGGTGTCTCAACGCTACTCGTTAAGTGGGCGCAGAGCAAGAAATACTTACCTGTAGACCCGTTCTCAAAATAATATAGCGTAATATATAATGGCTAGTGTGATAGCAGGTGGTTTGTTCAACGCTGTAGCATTCGCAGGAGCTGGATTCATATTCAGCAAGCTAAACCACACCGGCTACGAGACAGAGATAAAGAGACACAACAAAGCATTGGAGAGTCTCGCAAGAGCGAAAGAAAAGTTCTACGAGAATGAGATTCGTCAGAGAGACAAAGTCCAGGAGTTAAGACAACAGTTGTCAGATGCTAATGCAGACATAAACAACACGAACCACGCTCTGGATCAACTAAGACAAGTACTGACGATACAGTATGATGGGAAGACATTTAGTAAAGAGCCTGAGTTATCAGACTATTATAAACCCTCTGATGAGATGAGAGAATACCAAATGATATTCGTCGGAGCTGTCGGGTTACCCGTTGGGTACTTGGTGTACAGAGTGATCTAAACATAACTATACATACAGCACTATAGTTATGAGTGCTAGAACTTTGAAGGAGATAGCGATGGAAGCAGACGAGAAGCTTAAACATGACGCACTGGAGACAAGTACACATAACGTATTGGAGATACTTTTCGAGAACCAGAAGAAACACAACGAAGCGTTGATGGTACTCTGTAAGAACCTTATTATCCAGGTAAACGAGACCAAAGAGTTGAGACTACTATTGTCGGACACTCAAGATCGACTAAGACAGATCACTACGACACAGCACAACAGGAAAACACTTAGTAGAGATTCTAAGTCATCTAACTATTACTCATTCTAGAGCGACACTTAAGTCACCACACTATAGTCTAAAGACACATATATAGTATAGTAACTTAGATGGTTGACGAACGCACAATGAGAATGTTCTATGCCGGGTATACGTTGGACGAGATTGAGACACCAAAAAAGTGGAGTGGTACTACATTAGGGTACACATTGGACGAGATCAAGAACGGAAGTAGGGACGCAAAACCAAAAAAGTGGAACGACACCACATACTGTTACGAGTGTAGTAACCACAGAACCCAAACCGAAGACGGTGTATTTAGTTGTGACAAGTGTGGAGAGACTACCTATGGACGCGTGAGAAGCTTTGTACCTAACATTTGGATGTACAAGAAATCGGCTCATAGTTATAGTAAGTGGCTAGAGAGAATGTTGACTAGCAAAAGACTACTTAGTGAGGATAGTATACCAATAGTGGTCAGTGATTTTATAGAGATAATATGGTCTCTTAAAAGAAACAAGTTAATTGTCAAGAATATATCGAAATACATTTTCTATGTCATAAGAATATGCTCTAGAAGAGGTATAGAGTTGAGAGGTAGTTTTAACGACCTCAAACCTGGTAAGGTCAAGGTGCGATTCGAGCACAACCTGTATAGCGTAGTATACAAGGATCTAGGTTGGGACGGGAGAGGAGATCCACACTACAACGAGTGGATCAGAAAAGGTCTAGAGAAATAAAACATTTAGTATTATATAATGGGAAGACCTAGAATTTACCAAACCAAAGAAGAAGCTTTAAGAGCAGCCAGAGCGCAAACTAAAGAGTGGATGAACACTCACAAATGGGTGTGTGAGACATGTGATAGGTCATACCACGTGACCTCTAAATATAAACACCTGAAGACCAAAAAGCATTCGAAAAATTCGGAAGCGTGATTACATTGTACTAGTATAGTAAATTATAAAACGACTCTTTTTAAAAGGGTCTAAAGAAATAAAACATATCCTATAGTATATAAACATAACATGTCAAGTAGGACGGAAAAAACGACACGTCCTAAAAACATAATGGATAAACCAATTCCACATGGACTCAAAGAACCTATAATGACACCTACACCTGCACCTCCTACACCAAGAAGAAGTGTGAGAGAGCGTATGACTTTATTCAAGGAGTCTCTCAAAAAGGAGTCTATCAAAAAGAAGATGGATCAATGGAACAAGTGGATCGTAGACCACGTACCAGAACCCATTAAGAAACACGTGACAAGTGCTTTTAACTTGTTCAAAGAAAAGATAGACTCTATATTTAGAGAAACTACACCACAAAAGAGTGAGATCTCACTTAGAGGTTTCTCAAATAACTTTGAGATTAACGCTGGAACAAACACAGAACCAAAGGTGTTCCTAGAACAGTCGAAAACTGCTGTGTTAGACCTTTGGAAGAAACAGATGAAAAAAGGAATTAAGACCAAGTTAATTCTGGATTGTGTGATGGTTCGCACAGCGAACGACGAAGAGGTTGAAGCTGAGGCACACTTTCACACTCTCACAAAGATTATACTACCTGGCACAAACTCTGAAGAGATGTACAACGAGATGGTTGAGAAAATGTTAGAGAGCTTCTCTACATACTTGACTAGAGGAAGTAACTGGAGACTTCTTCGTGTTGTGAGACTAAGTATTCATATCGACAAGTACACACCAATGTCTGGGAGCTCCCACATTCCTACACCACAAGCACTAGTTTACAAAAAAGCCATCGTAAACGTTAAAAACAAAATGGACAACATGTGCTTCAAGTGGTCTGTAACTGTTGCTAAAATGTCACTTGAAGAGAAAAAAACCAAGAAAGACTAAGTAAGAAACTCAAAGAAGCTTCGACAAATTACAACTGGACCAAGGTTAGGTTTCCTACACCACTAGAGGACATCCAGAAATTTTCAAAAAATAACAAGATAGAAATAAACGTATTTGGTTACGATGAGGGTGAGGTGTACCCTCTTACTATCCAAGGAAACTCTAGAGACACCATTAACTTGCTTTACATCAAGAACGAGACTACATCTCACTACGTCTGGATTAAGAATATGAGTAGACTCATGTCAAGTAAGAATAACAACCACCAACATGAGATTCACTATTGTTATAGATGTCTAAACAGCTTCAAGAATACTAAGTCACTAGAAAAGCACGACGAATACTGTTCAGACGTTAATAGTATTAAAACTGTAATGCCAGAAAAAGGTAAAGATGACAAACTAACTTTCACAAACAACCACAAAACACAAGACGTGCCATTTGTGATCTACGCTGATTTTGAGTCGTTCATCGAGAAGATTGAAGGATGTGAGAACAAACCAAATAGTAGTTTTACCAACAAGTACCAACATCACACACCATCAGGATGGACTTTCCACCTAAAATGTAGTGATGACAAACTATACTGGGAGAAGCCAGTAAGTAGAACTAAGAAGAACCTGGAAGACGACCTGGCCAAGTCGTTCGTAGAAGAGATAGAGAAAGCCGTGTGTAGAGCGTACGAGAGATTCAAGGTGACGATACCAATGAACCTAAGCTCTGAGGAGACGGAAAACTTTAAAAATAGTACAAAGTGCTGGCTTTGTGAAAAAACTTTTACCAACCCTAAAGACTTCAAAGTCAGAGACCATTGTCACATGACAGGAAAATTCAGAGGAGCTGCACACACGTCGTGTAATCTAAAATACAAATTACCAAAATTTGTTCCTGTTATTTTCCACAACTTGTCTGGATACGACGCTCACTTGTTTATCAAAAGCCTAGGTGGAGACGTGAACTGCATTCCATGTAACGAGGAGAAATACATCTCCTTCAGTAAAAACATTGTGGTGGACCACTACACCGATAAGACTGGTAAAGAAAAACCTATCACCAGAGAAATTAGATTCTTAGACAGTTTTAAGTTCATGGCTTCTAGTCTAGATAGACTAGCAAAGAACTTGTCTAACGATCAGTTAGTAGCCACAAGAAAACAGTTCGAAAAAGACAAATATTTCGAGCTAGTTTCCAAGAAAGGTGTCTACCCATACGAGTACATGGACAAGATAGAGAGACTAAAAGAGGAGAAGCTGCCTCCTATAGAGGAGTTCTACTCGAGACTGACTGACACCGACATCAGCGACGAGGACTATGAGCATGCCCAAAAAGTTTGGAAAAACTTTGGAATGAAGACCATGAAGGATTACCACGACCTTTACCTGTTGACAGACGTGATGTTGTTGGAGGATGTGTTCGAGAACTTCAGGTCTGTTTGCATGAAAAATTATGGACTAGACCCTGCATGGTACTACACATCTCCAGGACTGTCATGGGACGCACTACTAAAAATAACAGAGGTAGAACTAGAATTACTGACCGGCATTGACATGTTGTTGATGATAGAGAGAGGCATCAGAGGAGGAGTGTCCACCATTACAAAAAGACACGCCCAAGCCAATAACAAACATATGGGGTACACAAAAACACCAGTGTCAGAACCACAAGCAAAACACGATCCTACCAAACCTAGTGTATATTTACCATACCTTGATGCAAAAAACCTCTACGGATATGCTATGAGTATGAAACTACCTATGGGAGGTTTCAAGTGGATGGACAGTGCACAACTAGAGAACTGGGAGAACATACCCTGTATTCTAGAAGTTGACCTAGAATATCCTAAGGAACTTCACGATGCTCATAACGACTATCCTCTAGTCCCAGAGAGGTTGTTAATTAACGGAGTGGAAAAGCTAGTCCCTAATTTGATGAACAAGAATAAGTACGTTATTCACCGTAAGAATCTTAAGCTGTATCTCAAACATGGAATGAAGTTAACGAAAATTCACAGAGGGATTACTTTCAGAGAGGGAGATTGGATGAAGAAGTACATAGATCTTAACACACAACTAAGAATAAAGGCTACGAACAGTTTCGATAAAGATTTCTTTAAGTTAATGAACAACTCAGTGTTTGGAAAAACTATGGAAAATATTAGGAATAGGGTAGACATCAAGATAGTGACGAACGAAAAGAAAATGAACAAGTTAGTTTCTAAGCCAAATTATAGCCATCGTACAATCTTTAGCGAGAACCTAATAGCAGTACACATGAAGAGAACGAAAGTGAAATTCTACAAACCTGTATACCTTGGGATGAGTATCCTAGATCTGAGTAAGACTGTAATGTACGAGTTTCACTACGACTACATCAAGCCTAAATATGGGGGCGCTGCTAAGTTATTGTTCACCGACACGGACAGTCTAATGTATGAGATACACACCGATGATTTTTACAAAGACATCTCAAACGACGTTAGCAAGAGGTTCGACACCTCTGGTTACTCTAAGGACCACCCCTCCTGTATTCCGACAGGTTTGAACGAAAAGGTTATAGGTCTATTCAAGGATGAGAATAACGGAGAACAAATCTCAGAGTTTGTTGGTTTAAGAGCCAAGCTGTACGCATGTAAGACTAACAAATCAGAAAAGAAGAGATGCAAGGGGGTGAAGGAAGGAGTTGTAACTAAATCAATAACATTCGAAAACTATAAAGAGTGCTTGTTCTCCGGAGAGCCACAGATGAGAAGTATGAATACTTTTAGAAGTAGGAAACACGAAATTTACACTGAGACGGTCAACAAGATAGCACTAAGTAGTAACGACGACAAGCGATATATCCTACCCGACAAGGTGAACACTTTGGCGATCGGACATTACCTCATCGCGGAATAGGGGACACGAGCCACCACCAGAACCCGTCTGACTCGAACCCCCACCCAGACCCACCAAGTCTGACTGCATGTCGTTACTACAGAATGTAAACCACGTCGCGCAATAATATTTGGAGTCTAACTAGACCACGCCCCTTTTGAAAAATTTTGACCATGCCCTTTTTTTAAGACATTTCGACCACACCCTGATTTAAAAAAAATTCAATCACGCCCCTTTTAAGGCATCTCGACCACGCCCTTTTTAAGGAATTCTTAGAATTACTTTTTGAGACAATTCTTGGAACTTGACCTTGACCTTGACAGTAGTAGTAGTAAAAGGCCTATTCTAACTCACAACAGGTAAATCTTCTAAGTGGGCGTGGTTAAAGTTTTTGACCACGCCCACTTAGTGGACTTACCTGGGGGGTGAGTTAGAATCGGCCTTTTACTACTACTTCCCACCCTTGGTTCTGAAAAGGCGTTTATGCTAGGCCCTGGTCGTGCCCCGATCCCAGCTAAATTAGCGACACAAATCGTGTCTCACAGATATATCGAGTTGTCTGAACTATCTCCCGACAACTTAGAAGAACCGAAATCCGAGGTGATGTCGTTCTCGATAGAAGGGTCAACAATCGTCCCTTGTTCCAAGGTCAACCCCCGGAAAAAGCAAGATGCGCTGGACATCCTCACCTGGGTGGAATGTTTCAACTGCAACGCCGCTGTCATCAGTTCATTTTTTCCGCACCGAGCTCGCGATTTACTAGCGTATATGGCTCTGATAATCCGCACGGCTAAACGGTTTGGCGGCCGGGCATGGTTCAATTATGATCGTGCATTTCGACGCGAGGCTGAGGCGAGTAACATCCAAGATTGGAGTGCCATGAAGCCAGACCTGTATAACTATTACACAGCAGCCAGTGGTAGTTCGGTATGGGGCGCCGAGTGTAAATTTATTATTTAGCATTAATAGTGTAACATTTTCGCTGATTTATTTGGTTATATCAAATAACCAAATTCGCTGCTATATTTTAAGTTGGTTATATCAAATAACCAAATCAATTTGATTTGGTTATTTCAAATAACCACTTTTTCTGTCATGATTTAAGTTGGTTATATCAAATAACCAAATCAATTGATTTGGTTATTTGATATAACCAACTTAAATAATTGGTTATATCAAATAACCAAATCAACATTATTTGGTTATTTGATATAACCAACTTAAATCATGACAGAAAAAGTGGTTATTTGAAATAACCAAATCAAATTGATTTGGTTATTTGATATAACCAACTTAAAATATAGCAGCGAATTTGGTTATTTGATATAACCAAATAAATCAGCGAAAATGTTACACTATTAATGCTAAATAATAAATTTACACTCGGCGCCCCATAGTTCGGTGTCAACTTCAGATGCGCAAGCTAACCCACAGCCCTTTCACCGCGAGCCCCGGGGGTCGCCAAACTGCCGTGAAATCTGTCGGTCATGGAATCAGGGCCAATGCGTTAGCACCCGAGAGTACTGTCGTTACCGCCATGCATGCGACTTCCTGGGATGCAACAAAGGAGACCATCGTCGAGTCGAGGGCCATTCAACTTCAGGTTCAACCTTCAAACGAAAAAGGTCTCCAGAACGCCTCCCCCGTTGGCGCAGAACCACCTTACAGTAACCTTGATCAGCGCAGCAAACAATCAACGGAACAATCACCCGAAAAAATTAACACTAACACTTGTAGTTCTCAATTGGCACACACCACGCACCCTTTGGCGCACACACCAGTTAACATCAACAATCTCGAAATGCAATTACTCGCGCATCCGGACCGCACCAAAGTTAATTACGTTATCACCGGATTACGCGAAGGCTTCAAGGTCGGCTTTCATCCAATTGAAAGCTGCCAAGACGAACTGCCCATCTGCGAACGAACACCCCGAGGTGATAGACGAGTATTTCGCGCACGAAATAGATACAGGCAGAGTTCTTGGCCCTCTAAAAACTCCACCGTATCCCAACATGCAAATTAATCGTTTTGGTGTCATTCCCAAGAAGTGCAAACCGAATTCGTGGCGGCTCATCTTAGACCTATCCTTTCTTTTCGATCATAGCGTTAATGACGGTATCTCCAAAGACGAATTTCCGATCTCTTATTCTAGAGTGAACGATGCGATAGCAATGATAGTACGAATAGGAAAGGGCGCGCTCATGGGAAAAGTTGACATCAAAAGCGCTTATCGCATCGTTCCAATACACCCCAACGACAGATATCTGTTGGGTATGAAATGGCGGAATCAATACTTCGTCGATCTGGCACTCCCGTTTGGCCTACGCTCGGCCCCTTGCATATTTAATACTCTCGCGGAACTGTTCGAATGGGTATTAATAAACAATTACAATGTACCAAACATTTTACACTATTTGGACGACTTTTTTACGCTCGGATCAGCGGGGTCCAACGAATGCGCCAATCGTTTACACGGTATCAACCAAGCGGCCAAGGACACGGGCACCCCCCTCGCCCCCGAAAAATGCGAGGGCCCTTCAACATGCTTGGTCTTTTTGGGAATCGAATTTGATTCAGTGCAAATGACGGCCCGACTACCATCCGAAAAATTGCACGACCTGATGCCCTTAATCAAACAGTGGGTTCATAAGAAATGGTGTAAACCCAAGGAACTTCAATCGCTAGTCGGTAAACTTAATCACGCATCGTCGGTCGTAGTACCGGGCCGTACATTTTTGTGTCGCTTAATTAATTTACTCCGAGATTCACAACACGGCAGGCGCTTTATCCGGTTAAATACCGAAGCTCGACTCGATGTGAAGTGGTGGAGCGAATTTCTTCCGTCATGGAACGGTGTTTGCTTCTTCGACCTACCTGCTTGGGCGCAGTTGCCTGATTTTTAAATGGCAACAGATGCCTCCGGGAGCAAAGGTTTCGGAGCCTACAACGACGGCGAATGGTTCAACCAATCCTGGTTACCCTCACAGCGAGCCCTCGGCATTGCGTACAAAGAGCTTTATCCGATTGTTTTGGCGACCGGTATGGCGTCGCAAGCGTATTGAATTCTTGTGTGACAACCAAAGTATCGTCCATGTTCTGCGATCAGGCTCGTCCAAAGACGATAACATTATGCATTTGATTCGTTAGCTTTTTCTCTTGACGGCAAAATTCAATTTCCGGGTATCAGCGACGCATATTCCTGGGAAAAGCAACGCCATTGCTGATGCGCTTTCCCGCTTCAACTTACAGGTGTTTCGTCGTCTGGCACCGCAGGCCAACAAATTACCCGTGGAGATACCAGACTACCAGTCAGTGTGCAAGTGCGACTGACATGCAATCTTTAAAAGAGCAAACGACAGCTTTACTCTTTGAAGGATTAGCCAAATCAACAAAAATTTTGCTATTGTAGCAAACAGGTGAATAACACCGGGTCACCGTTACCAACGAACGAGTGGACATTGATGTTGTTTGTCATAGCCCTGTCACGAACATTAAAGGCGTCATCTATCAAAGTCTATCTCGCGGGAATCCGGGCTTTGCATATCGAACACGGCTTCGACAATCCGTTAGCTAATTGCCTTCGTTTACAACTCGTATTAAGAGCAATAAAGCGCGTACAGGGTTCCGGCCACGTTTGCCTGTTACCATAGCAATCCTACGCCGAATGCATAGTCTGATTAACACCAGCCTGTATTTCGATTCGTTAATGTGGGCAGCGTGTTGTATCGGCTTCTTCGGTTTTCTGCGTTGCGGTGAATTCACAACAAATTCAGTATCATATGATCCTAGGGTACATTTATCTCTCGACGACATCAATGTTATGACAACCCGTCGATAATACTAGTCACAATTAAATCTTCGAAGACCGACCAGTTTCGCCTAGGTCATGTGTTACGAATTGGTAGATCTCACTCGCACGTATGTGCGGTGCGAGCGCTGATGAATTATCTTCACCTTCGCGGTGATAAGCCAGGCCCCTTATTTCTACAGGGAAACGGTTTCTCTGACACGGGACGTATTCATTGCATGGCTAAGAAACACCATTACTCGATTGGGTTTAAAAGGCAATTACTCAGGGCATAGTTTTCGTATAGGCGCCGCGACGACGGCTGCCGCAGTTGGTATCCCGGATCACCTAATTAAGACACTAGGGCGTTGGATGAGCGACGCGTATCAAATATACATTCGAACACCTCCGAGCATATTGGAAGGCGTGGCAAACAGGTTGACACAGTGATCTACCACCAACGAGGATTCAGTAATTCACCATAACACATCGGCACAAGGAAAGCACGGAGACTTTAAGATTGTAAATTAGATCGGGTTATATAAAAAAAAAACCCAAAAAACCAAAAAACAAACCTAAACTGTGTGATATTTTTATGTGGTATATTATCCGGCTGCATAAGCGTTGCTAAAATGGCGTACTCCGGTACTGCCCACTGCTCTGCATAAGCGTTGCTAAAATATGGCGTACTCCGGTACTGCCCACTGCTCTGCATAAGCGTTGCTAAAATGGCGTACTCCGGTACTGCCCACTGCTCTGCATAAGCGTTGCTAAAATATGGCGTACTCCGGTACTGCCCACTGCTCTGCATAAGCGTTGCTAAAATGGCGTACTCCGGTACTGCCCACTGCTCTGCATAAGCGTTGCTAAAATGGCGTACTCCGGTACTGTCCACTGCTCTGCATAAGCGTTGCTAAAATGGCGTACTCCGGTACTGCCCACTGCTCTGCATAAGCGTTGCTAAAATATGGCGTACTCCGGTACTGCCCACTGCTCTGCATAAGCGTTGCTAAAATGGCGTACTCCGGTACTGCCCACTGCTCTGCATAAGCGTTGCTAAAATATGGCGTACTCCGGTACTGCCCACTGCTCTGCATAAGCGTTGCTAAAATGGCGTACTCCGGTACTGCCCACTGCTCTGCATAAGCGTTGCTAAAATGGCGTACTCCGGTACTGTCCACTGCTCTGCATAAGCGTTGCTAAAATGGCGTACTCCGGTACTGCCCACTGCTCTGCATAAGCGTTGCTAAAATGGCGTACTCCGGTACTGCCCACTGCTCTGCATAAGCGTTGCTAAAATGGCGTACTCCGGTACTGTCCACTGCTCTGCATAAGCGTTGCTAAAATGGCGTACTCCGGTACTGCCCACTGCTCTGCATAAGCGTTGCTAAAATGGCGTACTCCGGTACTGCCCATTGCTGTTGCTAACATGGCGTACTCCGGTACTGCTCATTGCTGCTGCTAACATGGCGTACTCCGGTACTGCCCACTGCTGTTGCTAACATGGCGTACTCCGGTACTGCCCACTGCTGTTGCTAACATGGCGTACTCCGGTACTGCCCACTGCTGCTGCTGCTAACATGGCGTACTCCGGTACTGCCCACTGCTATTGCCAACATGGCGTACTCCGGTACTGCCCATTGCTACTGCCAACATGGCGTACTCCGGTACTGCCCACTGCTGTCGCTAACATGGCGTACTCCGGTACTGCCCACTGCTGCTGCTAACATGGCGAACTCCGGTACTGCCCACTGCTATTGCTAACATGGCGTACTCCGATACTACCCATTGCTGTTGCTAACATGGCGTATTCCGGTACTGCTCTACATGAGCGCTGCTAAGGATTCCGTATTTTATGGATCCAAAGACGGTACTTGGAAGGGTGATATCCTGGCTCCGTTAGTTCCAGTACATCACTTATTGGTGGTCAGCTCAAGATCCTGCATGGATGGATCTTAACCTGGATTCAAGTACCGCTATTCGCCCCTGGCCCCCATCAGGCTACGGCTTGCACCAACCTTCCAAACGGGTAAGTAAAAGGTGAACGAAGATGTTAATCTAGTGTGAATAATATTATTGACACGGGGAGCGTCAACGATCCACAATGGAAACGGGCGATTTACTGTATCCGCGCCAGTGTTTCGGCTTATCAAAAGGTTATTTTTTAGAATTTTTTAACTTGGAGGGTCACTTCTACCAATTAACCCCAACTGCCCTGCCCCCCGTTGCATATTTGGTTACAGCAATTCACTATCGAAGAGAAATTTTCAATATCATTTGGTAATAATTCTAGAGGTCAGGTCACGATTGCATCATGGAATATTGTCACTTGACGTCGCCATTCATTTTCATTTGTTCAACGTTTGAGAAATCTGGCACACAATTCCGAGGAGCGAGAGGGAAGACTATACGCTGTCGTGAAAATGAAACGACTTCGATTTTTAAAATTAAAGAGCGAGTGTCAACCGTCAAGCATTGCGCGTTTGTGTTAATCTTTCCGTACGATAACGAAGTGTTTTGAAGTGCTTCGTTGCCAACTTGACGTGGTAAATACTTCGGAAGAGTCTTTCTAAGCTACAGTATGTCTTCTTTCAATTAGAAGACAAAATGAACAATTTATATCAAGGATTGACAAGATATTTACGGATAAAATGGCCGACCAGCGTGCAATGCGTCACGGTTGACACTCTCTCTTTAACTTTAACTTTTATAATTCACAATTTCACTATAGTAACAAAAATGGTTACTTCAACGACATTTATTGTGCAATAAAATTAACTCGACTCTTGATTTTATTCATAGACACAGGACTTATTATGGGCGATATAATCAACAAGTTCATCATCTTTGAACCACAATTTTATCTCACGTTTTGCAGTATCGACTGAATCACTTCCATGAACAATGTTTCTAAATAAAATACAAATATAAGTTTATTTATTTTACACGCAATAATTAAACACATAAATATTCTTCACTTGAGAAGATGTCTTGAAAAGAATATGTCATAAAATGTCATTTAATAAATCAAAAATTGTTTTAAGATGGTGGAGACTATAGAAGCAGTGGGAAAATACCTACTGTAGTTTCTGATAGTTCAAGAGAATTATTGAGTTCATTAATCAGTAATGGTTCAATAATATCATTTTTAATCACAAAAATAACAAGGAGCATTCTCAAGTAAATTTGCCAATACTCTTTTTGCGAGTAAACTATCTACATAACCAGGGTAGGAAATCGGCCAGATTAAATTATGTGAGCATGTTTAGCACTGCTTCCCAATCCTCCTCGCAATCCTCCCCCAACCTCAAAACAGACAACAGGCCATTTATTAAGGGGCCCAGAAAGCTCTGCATCACTTCTTGAAACCTATTTTTGAAATATATAATACTGTATATGTATGGGGGCCCCGAATGCAAATTTCCAAAGTGTCTCCACTGCCAGTCTCAGTAGCTCCATTATGCCACTGATTAAACATGTTCTTCTGTGATTCAATTATTTATCGCCAAGGTGCCTCTTTTGTCTTTTTATTTATGGTGCCATAAAAATAGTACATTCATCAAGAATATTTTCTTAAAAATAATGGGATTATAGTACTAAAAAAATGTGATTTATGGTCTTTAGATTTGGCTCCAAAATGCCCTCAAAGTGCCCAGAGACCCTAAATTCAAAAACTTTCCGGGGAAGCAGGTCCCCTGACCCTAAATATTAATGTGCGTACCCCTCCTTTCAAGAAACCTGGGCCCCCAAAACGATATTTTGCCCCGGGCCCCAAAGAATCTCTCGGCGGCCCAGCCTCCTCGAACAAGATTTACATGTCATGAATGTAATGCTTATTTGCACATGCCTCACCAAGAGTACAAAATAATTTTGGCAAGGACTGCAGTCAGCATCACCAGTCAGATATCAATTTGGGTGGTCAGATCTAAAATGTGACCAATGTACTGTACAGTGGGGGTTTCTCATTCAATGACATCAAAATTGAAAATAAAACCATTGCTGTCACACATCAACTTTGAGCCATAGCGCAAACTCTATGGATAAAAAACACAATTTAAAACCAAGCATAAAAAATTTCTTGCAGTCAAATGACGAAAATAGGTGGCCAGTGTCAGTGACAGTGTGTTATTTTGAACGCTTACAACTTATCAATCACATACCTGCCAATATCGACACAGTAATCACCTCTGATTGTCCCAGGATTGGATTTAGCCTAAATATGTTTTAAAAGTATATTTTGAAAACATATGCTGACAACAAAACATTGTATGGTTTGTACCAAAATAAATAGTACCAGTGAACAACTATAAAATAAATGAGCATAATCACACACTCTGATGTATATACTAAGCATGATGTATATCTAATTCAGGGAGGTTTTGAGCGCAAAACGCGAATGAGTCATTAAAACGTGAACTACACTTCAATTACAGTACTATGCTAATGAGATATGCTGCATATATAATCCAATATGGTGGGAAATGCTAGTATTCCTTTGTAACATGTTGTTAAGTTCTTGAATACTTGCTGTATAATTATCATTTGTAGACCCGGAGCTAGGGGAATTTTCGAGCGGAGGGTCTATAAATGATATACTGTATTATACCAAAACAATCTTGAATGCTGTCTTGAAACATCTAGAAATGTCTTGTTGTTCCTACATTGACGTTATTTGTGTTATTTGGTTTTTGCGCGTGGTATTTGGTTTCACGCGTGATACTTGAGTCGAATACCCCTCCACGGAGGGGTATATTCACTATTATATCCCGCCACAGCAGGGAATTCGAGTTTAAATTGACTGGTCACGCGGTACAAATCTTAGCTCTTTGATTGGACAATTTATAGTTGAGGTATAATATTAATCATTAGCTGCTAAGATCCCAATTGCCCTCGGAATGTTATGTGGCTGTTCTATAACAACCTTTATTGCTATCATTCTTGTTCATGTAGCAAACAACTTTGTCATATGAAACAAGAACAGAAACGCATGCAACTTTGGAACATTTAGTATCAACAATTGGTACATTTAAGTAATTGTAGTATACACCAAGGAAGATCTCTGTTATGCAAAATAATGCTTCAATAGAATCCAACTGTGTGCTTTAATTGCTTTTTAGCCTTTGGCAATTTTACATTTGTATTGTTTAGTTTAGTTTATTTATGACCAATTTTTATCTCCTTTTGTTGGTAATACGAGTGAGTGAAGCAAACGACTGAGAAATATTATCATCACTAATTTTGTAGATAAATGATTTGTATCTCCAAGTGGCCATATGTAATGTTCTTCGTGATGATAACTTCACATGTAAAGATAAAAATGATTTCTTCCTGCTCACAGTGAAGATATGATTTTTATTATCAGATGTGAATATATAATTTTGTCTGAAGAGGAGAAATGTTGGTATTTCATTGACTAGTATCCTTACATTTAAAAGCAGTTTTAGATGCATTTCCAGCCATTTCAGAAGAGATAAAATGAAAATAAATTAAGAACTTAATATTACACGAAGAAAAACTCACAGGATCAGTTTCACCAAGCATGTGGCGTCCTGTCTTCACAACACCTTTTCCTTCCCACACCTGTATTGTGATGAACATCAAAGGAATTAAATATATATTATATAATATAAAAATATATATAATTTATATTCATAATTACCATCTCACCATTGGTACAACAGGTCCTGATGACATGAATTTTACTAAACCATCAAAGAAAGGTTTCTTGTTTAATTCTGCATAATGTTTTTTCAGTAGGACATCACTGGCCTAAAAATAGCCCATACAGCATTATTATAAAATCACCATCATGATTATTGCTGATTACAACTGAACTATATATACAGTATGTATATTATAGTAAATAGACCATTTCACAATTAATGAGGGATGATGGGTAATCAGTGCAAAAAGGAAACATTTGAGGTACATTATATGGAAAGTACAGTGTAATTATTTTGAATAATTACTTTATTAAAACTGTATAAAAAGGGAGATTATCAAAGTTTAAATACAATGGGGCGATTGCAGGGCTATTGGTAATATGCTTTGTCACCAGCAGTTGCAGTTCTTATCCACAGTCACAAGTCTAATTGATTGTGATTGTTTTAGGAATAAATACTTAATTATTCCTAAAACTTATTCTCTCTCTTGTCCTGTAAATTCACTCCTACAAGAACACACATACAGTATGACTAAAATAATGTACACAATCTTGAATAGGATGGTTTGAAATGAGATGGTGAAGGAAAGTTCAACCTCATTACTGTACATCGTAATAACCAAGAGAAATGCAATAAACCCAATTTTAAACATATTAAAGATCATCACACAGTGACTAGAACTTATTAACCGTAATCCGGCGAATACGTCCTACCAACAGATATATTCGCCATCAAAACAATAGGAAAGATACGATTTATCTGTCAGATAGTTAGTTATCCACCCGAAAATAATCCTGGATTCATAAGTTCGAAGACTCGTGTCGTAGCCGCGTAGCGTTTTAATATACACGTGTTTAATAATGTACAGTACCTTCATGAACTTCATGGCAACTAATTTAAAACCTTTTTGTTCAAATCGTTTAATAATATCAGCAACTAAACCACGCTCAACAGCATCAGGCTTGATCATAATAAAAGTTCTTTCGTCCATGATAAAGAACGGATGTCTCGTCTATCTACTGCAGATCACTATGTTGAATACAAAATAAAGTCGGGCAAAGAGAAAGCGTAAAGGATTATTCATGTTTTTATATCAAGTAACTCCGTGAAGGACTGGGACCAGCCAATCACTGATGAGAATATCTATTTTCAAGATGGCGGACGAAGATGATAAACAATGTCAAACAAGAGATTTGCCTTTTGAAGAAATTAATTTTATCTCTATTTCGTCGCAAACCAATGTGTACGGTTTAACGAAGTTCTATGAAAAGAAGAGTGGTCATAATATGCTATTACTAGCTTCTCTTAAAGGACAAATACACTCCATTGGTTCTCACAGTTCAAGACCTGGACCAAGTTCACTTTCATCTTCCATTGTTCTTTTCAAAAATATGCAAGGTTGGTCAGGTTTTTTTGGCAAAATTGCCTAGTAAGCTATTTTCTTGTATTGTCGTTTATTTATCGTTCATTACTTTTGCATATTATTGTACAAAGCATTAAACAATTATTGTTGTATTGTGTGTAAGTTGAATAGTGTACGGCTGTGTTCTCTGAGCTGAAACATTTTACTAAGGTTTAAAGGTATTAACACCCTGTCCTTTAACACTTACCGTAAACTTTGTCCGTTCTCATGAAAAAGTGAAAAGGTGATCATGAATGAATTATCAAGAGTATATATTATCTTTCTATTTCATGTCAGCTGTGTACAGTGGTTCGTATGTAGAGACTACGTGCAGAATATCTTCCAGTAATTAAAATTCAATTAAAATTAAAATGGATTTATGCAATAAAAATAATTAACATCATGCAAAGTAAGTGTGCTGCCGGTCTTGTGGTCCCTTGGGACCCTATAGGTATTCAGGTTGTGTGCACTGAATGCCTTACGTCAATGCAAAACTCGTGGCATCTGACGGTCGTCCGCTTCAGGGCTTATTCGTGCGCTGTCCGTCGAACACGATCCTTCGTTCCCGCCCACCCAACCCTCATCTTACATAGCTCATTATTGTGCTCCCGTGCTTCGGACTGTGCTACTTTGCTTTCATTCAGCTGTTGCTTGCTGGCTAGCTGCTAGTGCGGGTCTGTACTGGGCAACGTCGCCGTACAGTCGTTGGGGGACTGTATTTGTGCTCCCTGCTGTTGCTCAGTCGTGTGGGGGGTCATCCGGGTGCGTACTGGGCAACACCGCCGTACAGTCGTTGGGGGACTCTATTTGTGCTCCCTGCTGTTGCTCAGTCGTGTGGGGGGTCATCCGGTTCAACTGCTGCTAGCGCTTGTGCGGGTACGTATATTCTGCAACGTTGCTTATCGTTCAGCGGTTGGGGGACTGTATTTGCGCTATGTCTTTGCTTGCATATTATCGGCAGCTGCCAGTATTTGCTTTCATCTGCGGGCTATCTTATTTTATGTTTGTCTCCTGTTCTGCTGCATGTGTTTGCTCCATCGCACCAGTAAATTTGGTTCGCTGCTTAGCTACTATTTTAATGTTAGTGTGTGTACAATCGCGCCAGTACATCTGGTTTGTTCCCCGGCTATTCTGGGTGACTTAATTTAATATATGTTTGTCTCCTGTTTTGTTGCGCATGTGTTTACTGTGTATAAAGTAATATTGCTGCTCGGCTACTCCGGGTGATGTTTTACTGTTAGTGTGTACAATCGCGCCAGTAGAACTGGTCTGCTCCCCAGCTATCCTGGGTGATAACTAAAATGCTTTTTTGTCTCCTGTTCTGCTGCATGTGTTTACTGTGTGCAATCTCTTTTGTTGTCCCATCAACTTAAATGTCGTCTGTTCTTGTGCATGTTCGCAGCTATATTCTCTTCACAGCAATGCTCCTAGGCAATCCTCCATAGGAAATGTCCCAGTCATCTCCATCCTCTAGCTTGATGTGGCTCTGGTTTGGGATCAAACTTCAAGGTCGGGCCTTGTTTGGTTCCCTGCAGGCATTGTGCAGGCGGTAGGCTGTAGTAGGGGGTAATTTGTTATTATACGGTAAGTTTTTTCTCCACTTTATGTGTGACAGTAGTTCTGGTCAGGAGAGGGTAATTCTCGGCAACATTGTAACAAGTTAGTTGGGGAGTTTAGGCTCGCCTGGGGCTGCTCTACTGTACCTGTGAGACCGCTCCCGTCTTTGTGGATCTCTGGGTCCTGTAAACTGTTCCTCAGCTATTAGCGTAAAACCCTCTCCGACAGAGCTTACACCCTCCAAAGGTTGAATTGGTTCAGGACACTGCCCAATTAGGTGCGGTTCCATACAGCGTATGGTCAGGAATCGCGGGACTATCGGGGGTGCTACCGCAGACTCTTGCATGAATGTTAAATATAATTTTATTACTATTAGCATTTTCTATATCTGATATGGAAGCATATGGTTAATGCATGGTAGGAAAATTTTGCAATTGCTGAAAGTACAATACAACCGTGACCTACATCAAGAGATTCCTGACCAGTGCATTGCCTAGACATTTGGCCACAAGTTTGGTAGATATAATGTGATTGTACTGTAATTAACGCCTTATAGTACAGTATATTTTCACAACTGGTTCCAGTTCCTTAATTATAGGTATCTATACTGTATCATTAAAGTATTAACCATATATACTTCCTTTTAAAACCTAGCTGGAACACTGATCTATACATGTAAGTAGTAGTTAAAACGTGAGTGGCTGATGTTTATGGGCAGTTACAATGGCGAGCCGTTGTAACTGCCCATAAACATCGACCGCGAATTTTTAACGAACTTGTAAAATGAATAGAATATATAATACATACTTTGTTCGGAAGTTATAGAAACGGTACAAACAAATTATTTTAACTCCGAAAAAGCTCAATTTGAGCAAGTTAACTTTGACAAAACATTGATGTTTTATTAATCAGCAAGTTAACTTTGATAAAACATTGATGTTTTATTAATCAATGTTTTATCCTGGGTTAAAGTGCTGATTAAATATTAATTTATTTTGAATTTTCTTCATGAATTATTAATGAATTTTACAATGTACAGTACCATACAGTATATAATAATACATACATGTGTAGTGTGTACTATGTTGAACTATTTCATTTTTCTATTTTATATGTGCTTTTTGTATAGGAAATGTTGATATTGTCTCAATTGATGCATTTAATTATTCAAGTGGCCTGACTATTGGTATGACATATGTTAAGGTATATAATAATTATTATTAACTTAATTATTACATATTGACTTAATATTGAGGTTAATTGTGTAAATTAAGTGTCTGAGCATTTAACAGTACTCTAACAATTTGTAGAGCTATTTGATTTCATACAGGCCATTACCAGGAAGAAAATTGTAGGTGCTTCAGCAGCTATCTAGGATTCTACAGTACAGTACTGCTCAGAAATAACCTAACAAAAACCGAGCCCAAGACGCGATCGTTTTGCGGTTCGTTTGCGTGCGTCTTGCGGTTCGTCTGCGTGCGTCTTTCGGTTCATCTGCGTGCGTCTTTCGGTTCATCTGCGTGCGTCTTGCGGTTCGTCTTCGTGCGTCTTGCGGTTCGTCTGCGTGTGTCTTGCGGTTGATTGAATCTGCGTTCCACCAGACGCAAGGTTCGTAGTGTGTTTTTATAATCAGTGCCTCGTATTTGACTTTCTCGTACTCCACAGCAACTTTGGTACCATCTTCCACATGTTGATCCTTATCCTTAATTCTGTTTGTGGGCAGAATTGCCGTATTTTTCCGGCTCGAAAACATTCTCTTTGGTGGAGCGCGTGTCATCAAACGGAGCCTCATTCTTACAATCTTATTTCGTTACTTTATCAGCTCTGCTTTTAAGCCTGCTTATGTTAAATTATGTGGCCTGACTTACGACAAAAAATGTTTACGCTTAGTGACTTCCGCACGCTTTTGTAACATGAGTCATATATATTGATAACACATATGTATATATTACTAGGCTACAAGCGAAAAGAGCATGGTAAACTGCCGAGATTTTAGGAACGAAATATTGACGTTTTATTGACGTTAATCAGAGTAAGACGAGACGAAAATCAATTAAAGTATATTTTGGATATAATAGCAAAGTGAAAAGGTGGTAAACTGCCAAGATTTTTAGTGCGAAATACTTACGTTACTCATTTTGGCATTAGTAATATGGTTTTCAACTTAAAAAGATATGCAAAAAAGATTTGAGATTTGTCACTGAGATTTGTCACTGAAGATTTGAGAAAATTGCTTGGCTGCAGAAATTCTAGCGTAATTTCTGCAAATGAGATCTCACAATAGAAATGTTTGATGAATTATGTACGCGTTGGATACTGTATGTAGTATTTTAATGTCTATAAAGTTTTGAATCACACAAGCTTATATTCAAGACATGCAATAAATTGTATTTCTTGAGGAGCCGAGGCAGTGATCGCTCATCATTCCAAGGATGGCATGTCATGATATTTTGATCTTCAGCACCCGGTTCTTATTTCTCTTTTTCATACATGTATTATAGTCTATACTTATAGTCTATTCAACTATAGTTTGTTTTTTTACTTTTTCTTTTCTATTAATGACTAAAACAATTGCCAAAAAATATTTGCCTTATATACAGTATACATTGTTTTACTTGTTTTATTTTAGAATTCTCATACAACGAACCAAAAGCAATACTTGAACATTTATCATGGCTACAAATCAGAGTTGGAGGACATACAGCTTGCATCTATAGCTGGTAAGGATCTAATGTTTTATTTGGATCTAATGTTTTATTTGATCTACTGTAATTTTTAATTTTGTTAAAAAAATTAAAAAAAAATAAATTTGATAAATTGATCATAAATAAAATCATTGATAAATTGATAAATTACTAAATAAATTACTAAATAAATTTATCATTGATAAATTGATAAATTGATCATTTCAAAAAAAAATTAATGTGAAATGTACAGTTCTTGTTTACTCTAACCATGGATTTTTTATACAACCTCAATATTTTAGAAAGCTGTCAATCAATTGAATTGGATTTTGTGCCATTCCATTTATATCACACTAAGTATGTATTAACACATCACAGCAAATTATTTTCTAATTATATGTTAATCATTATGATCTTTCAATATTTTGTGAGATAGATTGCAATAGATCGCTTAGACTATTAATGCAAATATTGTATGGATATACCTGTAACACCAGTGCTGTTAAGAAGTTTAGTTAGAGAGGTTTTGTTAGAGAGGTTTAGAGAGAGGTTCAAAGCAAGGTTCGAAGAGAGGTTTAGAGATGTTTGGAGAGAGGTTTAGTTACCCATGTAAAAAAATACCCGGGATCCCACCAGGTGGGATCCCACCCGGGAATTTGGAACGGGATTCCACCCGGGATCCCGGGTAAATCCCGCCCGGGATCCCAGGTAAATCCCACATGGGACAGGTAATCCGGCCTGGGATCCCGGGTAAATCCGGCCTGGGATCCCGGGTAAATCCCGCCCGGGATCCCAGGTAAATCCCACCCGGGATCCCAGGTAAATCCCACATGGGATCCCGGGTAAATCCTGCCCAGAATCCCGGGTAAATCCTGCCTGGGTAATCCCGCCTGGGATCCCGGGTAATCCCTGCTGAGACTTTGAAGTGGGAATGTGGGATCCTGCCTGGGATTTTAATACAAAAATTTGTGTGGGAGATTTTATCAGGTATTAAATTAATGTCATCCCTTGTGGAATATGGGAATTCCACTTGGGACTCTTAGAAAGGTAGATCATGGAAACAAGGTTTCCTAAACTGCACACATATATATTGTATTAATTGTGACAAAATATAACTTTTAAGTTTCAACTCTAATTCTTTAAAATAAATAGTTTAATTAGTTCATAATGAAACTATAACTACTTTTTAAAAATAATTGGGAAACTAGTTCAAAATATATGATACATTCAAACAAACATTTAACTAACTTGCTACGGTATTGGAAATAAACACTTTAAAATATATACATTAATAGTTACAATTTAGTATGTTAAACATGTTAATATATGATATGCATGTATACCTAATAATTACAGTTTATTAAGTAACAATCATACATTATATTAATGTCTCTAGTTTTTAGTTTTTAAATAATAGCTATATTTTTTCTTGTTCAAATTCCTACACTTATCTGCTACAGTATGTGTTGTTGGATATTCATTGGTTCTCTTTGCCATTTGTCTTCTGTCTGTTCTGTGTCCCCCAATCAAAATAAGTGCACTAATGAGCTGATAAAATAAAGGTAGCTTTGTTATTAAAAATATCTAATAATTTTCTTGACAAAAAATCTGTTTAACCTGTTTAACTCTACAGTATTAGCATACACCATAACCAATGTTTGCAATGGAAAATTAATTATTATATTACCTATAAATATTACCTATAATATACCCAGAATCTTATCCCAGCATTACCACCATATATATACAGAACTCGTGACTAGGCTCTCAGCAACGGCTTCCGTTATAATATACCCAGAATCTTATCCCGGCATTACCACCATATATATACAGAACTCGTGACTAGGCTCTCAGCAACGGCTCAGTGGTCAGAGCACTGCACTAGCATCGCGGGTTCAATTCTAGCCAGAAGGCCTTGAAGTTGCATTTTTCGCAACTGGTCCCGGTTTGGTCTTAAAATATATGATTGTATTCCAACACTCGAAATTTTCCTTCACCATAAATCCTTTCTATATATATATATATATATATATATATATATATATATATATATAGGTAATATTTGGCATTTCACTCGATCAAACTACATGTTGAAAGGATTTATGGTGAAGGAAAATTTCGAGTGTTGGAATACATACATTTCGGTAAGTCTGTACTGATGTAAACTAAGGCATAGTATACCAGTGACACAGAAATGTTTTGAGTACCAACTTAAACCATTTTTACCAGAATTTTTCTGCATCAAGAGGACTGAAAAATGTCTATGGTATTAAAAAATCTCTAATTAAATATTTAATTATTTACTTGTAATTTGTCCAAACAAATTCAACATGCCACAGGAATCTTGTTAAGAACCCGCTATGGAGGGGAATAATAATAATTATAGTGTATTCCCCTCTGACTGTGGAGGGGAATTCGTCTCGAGTATCACGCGCGAACCAAATGCCACGCGCGAAATACGAGCACAACAACAAGACGTTTCGCATTCGGCATTCAATATTGTTTCGGTATAATATATCATTTATAGACCCTCCGCTCGGGGAATTCGTCGACTTTCACAAACGTTCGAACGCTAGCCGTTCGAACGCTAGTAGCCTGCCGTTCGAACGCTGGTAGCAAGCCGTGTAGCAAGCTGTTCGAACGCCATTCGAACGAATGATATATATATTTTCGTCGAATTCCCCTCGCTTCATGTCTATAAATGATAAATATATACTAATATATAATCTTCATTATTACAAACTGTATAGACACATGAAAGTGTTTGGCTCACCGGTTTTATTAGACCTTTCCATGGTTCTGGCTCGCCAATATCCACGTGCTTCCAGGTATTTTCCTTCAAATCAAACCACTTAGTTGTTGAGTAGTTCCTAAAACCTTGTTTCTTGAAACTGTAACGGCGGAGTAATCTTTCGGGAAGAAAATCAATAAATCCTTTGGCTCTACAAAGCAACGCAAATTACAAATAGATCAGAATTAATATGCTATATTAACTCACTCTAATTATCTATTTATCCTTTCAAAGGACTAGCAAAACACACTATTGCCTTGACGGATTTTAAAATCACTTTCTTTTGAACCTTACCTTTGAGTTTTCTAATAGTTCTCCCTTTGTTAGAAGGTTCCATTATCACAAATAATCTTCTTTCGTTCGGTAAAGATATACGTTCAGTTTTGAATATAGCGCGATGTTTGAAAGCATGGTCACACGTATCAAGTGTCGAGTGTTAACCAATCACAGAACACTAAATACCACACCTGACTCAGAACTCTGTTCTGATTGGTTGCGCCATAATCTATTCCCTGCCAGTCCGGATGTCATTGTGGTAAATGAGGCCATATCAGCTTTCGTTCGAGCCAGCAACTTCACGAAGAGAGGGAGATACAAAACGTGGATGCGCGATTTTCGCATACCGGTTCCTCGAACCACCAAGTGGCGGTATCATGTTGAAAGTAATATTGTTAATTAAATATGTATATATAGTACCGTAAACTCGCATAAATTTATCAAAATTATTTGAAATTGGTACCAAAAAGCAACAAAGACAACAGCTACTCTTCATGTAAGTTATTTTTTATTTCATTTTAATAGTTTACAGTGTATTTAAAACAGATTTTGTCGCAACTTGTCACCAAACAGAGGGTGGAGTCTGGGTACGAATACTAATAATATAATATAATAATATAATATAATATAATATAATATAATATAATATAATCCCCTCGCCCGGCGCGAAGCGCCGGCCGAAGGCCGAAGGCCTGAGGGCGAGGGTGATAATATCGACCGGCGTTTAGTCCCTTATCACGCGAGATCCAAGCGGATGCCTATCTCGAATGCAATTTAATTTTAATCAACGGCCCATGCGCGGCATCGGGAAATTTGGCCCTGGTAACTAGATATGGTAAATAAAAAATATCTGCATTTGAGGTTAAACGGTGAATGAAGATTTGAGTTCAAAAAGATCGTGAAAAGGCAGTGAAAATGCAATATATCGTCGTCCGAAGATGCCAAGTTCGTAAATCAAGTTCGTAAATCAAGTTTTATACGTGGCGTCAAAACTAAAGGTAAACCCGTTTAACCGTTTTCGGTTTTTTAAACCTGTTAGTCAGTTACAAAGATAGTTTGGCAAACATGTCCGAGTATGTTATTCAGGCTTTAATTTGATGTATAGCATGATTTTCTTGCGTTAGTAGTTCAAAAGATATCGTCGTCTGAATATCTAAAATATTTATACGGAGTTTGTCAATCCAATCCAAGCGTCGTCGCTTTTTTCAAGCTGTTAGGTATCAGTTACAAAAATATTTTTGTAGGTATGTCAGAGGCTGTTAATCAAGCTTTCATTAGATATGTAGAATGAGTTCTTAGAGTTAGTACTTCAAAAGATATTGTGGTCGGAACATTTCACTTTTGGCATGTCGTCATGGCAACCGAAATTTAAAATTATTATAACACCAACCCAAGTCAGTTTTAGGATTACGATTTGCGTTAGGATTAGGATTAGGATTAGGGTTAGGATTAGGATTAGGGTTAGTGATTATTTGAATTTCGGTTTGTTGATATATCGAGAAAGCGCCAATCAGACATCACAAAATCACTCTTTGCAGGGCTTTCGCTCAAAATTGAATAGTCCTTACATAAGATATACCAATAAATTATGTGCTTTATTATAATATTGCAGAATAACAAATGTTAATAGAAATTTTGAATGGCAGATTTTATACTTTTATTTAAATTATCCATCACCATTGTTTCACTCGGTCACTTTGCAACCCCATCCACAATGGAATAATTGCAATACTTGTTAATTAGCTATATAGTGAGTACCAGTACTGGTGGTAAGGATGTAAAAAAGTACAGATTATATAGCTGTGTTTATACTGCAAGTCTATAGGACTAACCAGGACCAACCTGGCTGGATGCCACCTTGGGCCTGGCTTACATTTTACTCACTTTAATAGTGTAAACATGTACCATACTGGCTATAACAATCAGCATTTATGCTCATCTGATATTATGGCATATGCCCTTCTGGCCAATGGCTTAGTGTGTCTGTTTAATTTCACCTTTGTCCTGGATAGTAGGCCTGGACAGTGCCAGTCCTAGGCTTTCAATGTATATTTTACACAGCTTTTGAAGGATAAATACTGTATAATGTATAATTGGGTAGGTTAACACTCACTGTGTCAGGGGAACATGTTAGGATCAAACTAGCCTGCGAGCCGGCTCTCTGCGGGTTGGGGGAGGGCGGGCTGGGGGAGGGCGGGTCGCAGGCTATTTCATCCTGAATTAATATATATATATATTGGTGAAATAATTAGATTAAGCAATATCGTTCTTTGTTGTTTTTTTTGGGCTTTTGTCATTTCAATTTTTGAAATTGTGTTACCGGTACTTGAATACCATTGAAATACTGGTACATGAATGTGCATAATTATATAATATTAATAAAAGTTAAGAAACAGAAGTCTTCTAAAAGAATAAAAGGTTTATCAGACTTATCAATTTGGTCTAGGATAAATAGGTATGGAATCTTTTGGTATCTGCTACTAACAATTAGACAATAAGGAACATGCAGATTACATTATTACAGTAGGGTACATGTATCTGCTTATACTGACAATTAGACAATAAGGAACATGCAGATTACATTATTACAGTAGGGTACATGTATCTGTTTATACTGACAATTAGGCAATAAGGAACATGCAGATTACATTACAGTAGGGTACATGTATGTACAAGGTTATGCAGTCTCGTGAATACAATTGTACTTTGAGTAAAATTATGAGTATGCCACTGTTACGGTACTGTAAACATGCATGTTGAAATTTATTATTAAAAGCATAACTGACATAATTAACTTTAATTATGTAATATATAATTAATAAAATTATTATTTAAATTAATAATTATTAAAATTAATTATTAATTTCAATAATCAATAATTACACAATTGGTTTCCAACCCTGCCTGCGAGACAATTGTGTTGGCAGACTTTCCCACTTGGGTTCTGTTCAGTACACTACCCACAAATTGCACCCAAAAAATAAGCAGTTTGAAAATCTGTTCAGTTTGGCAATATTAAAGCCTCAAACAGTAAGTGGGCGAGGGGTTGTTGCGTACACGTATTTCTAGTATAATATAATATAATATAATAATATCATTAGATGTGTGAAGTTGATCATCCAGGTTGTTGTAGTCTTGAGAAAGACTATTGTTGGTGACTAACGTATCGACGATGACCGCTGCTGAGGCCGTCGAAACGTCAGTCACCAACAATAGTCTTTCTCAAGACTACAACAACCTGGATGATCAACCTCACACATCTAATGATACTCCTAGGTTCAAACCATTTACTTTAATATAATATAATATAATACAACTAGAAATACGTGTACGCAACAACCCCTCGCCCACTTACTGTTTGAGGCTTTAATATTGCCAAACTGAACAGATTTTCAAACTGCTTATTTTTTGGGTGCAATTTGTGGGTAGTGTACTGAACAGAACCCAAGTGGGAAAGTCTGCCAACACAATTGTCTTGCAGGCAGGGTTGGAAACCAATTGTGTAATTATTGATTATTGAAATTAATAATTAATTTTAATAATTATTAATTTAAATAATAATTTTATTAATTATATATTACATAATTAAAGTTAATTATGTCAGTTATGCTTTTAATAATAAATTTCAACATGCATGTTTACAGTACCGTAACAGTGGCATACTCATAATTTTACTCAAAGTACAATTGTATTCACGAGACTGCATAACCTTGTACATACATGTACCCTACTGTAATGTAATCTGCATGTTCCTTATTGCCTAATTGTCAGTATAAACAGATACATGTACCCTACTGTAATAATGTAATCTGCATGTTCCTTATTGTCTAATTGTCAGTATAAGCAGATACATGTACCCTACTGTAATAATGTAATCTGCATGTTCCTTATTGTCTAATTGTTAGTAGCAGATACCAAAAGATTCCATACCTATTTATCCTAGACCAAATTGATAAGTCTGATAAACCTTTTATTCTTTTAGAAGACTTCTGTTTCTTAACTTTTATTAATATTATATAATTATGCACATTCATGTACCAGTATTTCAATGGTATTCAAGTACCGGTAACACAATTTCAAAAATTGAAATGACAAAAGCCCAAAAAAAACAACAAAGAACGATATTGCTTAATCTAATTATTTCACCAATATATATATATTAATTCAGGATGAAATAGCCTGCGACCCGCCCTCCCCCAGCCCGCCCTCCCCCAACCCGCAGAGAGCCGGCTCGCAGGCTAGTTTGATCCTAACATGTTCCCCTGACACAGTGAGTGTTAACCTACCCAATTATACATTATACAGTATTTATCCTTCAAAAGCTGTGTAAAATATACATTGAAAGCCTAGGACTGGCACTGTCCAGGCCTACTATCCAGGACAAAGGTGAAATTAAACAGACACACTAAGCCATTGGCCAGAAAGGCATATGCCATAATATCAGATGAGCATAAATGCTGATTGTTATAGCCAGTATGGTATATGTTTACACTATTAAAGTGAGTAAAATGTAAGCCAGGCCCAAGGTGGCATCCAGCCAGGTTGGTCCTGGTTAGTCCTATAGACTTGCAGTATAAACACAGCTATATAATCTGTACTTTTTTACATCCTTACCACCAGTACTGGTACTCACTATATAGCTAATTAACAAGTATTGCAATTATTCCATTGTGGATGGGGTTGCAAAGTGACCGAGTGAAACAATGGTGATGGATAATTTAAATAAAAGTATAAAATCTGCCATTCAAAATTTCTATTAACATTTGTTATTCTGCAATATTATAATAAAGCACATAATTTATTGGTATATCTTATGTAAGGACTATTCAATTTTGAGCGAAAGCCCTGCAAAGAGTGATTTTGTGATGTCTGATTGGCGCTTTCTCGATATATCAACAAACCGAAATTCAAATAATCACTAACCCTAATCCTAATCCTAACCCTAATCCTAATCCTAACGCAAATCGTAATCCTAAAACTGACTTGGGTTGGTGTTATAATAATTTTAAATTTCGGTTGCCATGACGACATGCCAAAAGTGAAATGTTCCGACCACAATATCTTTTGAAGTACTAACTCTAAGAACTCATTCTACATATCTAATGAAAGCTTGATTAACAGCCTCTGACATACCTACAAAAATATTTTTGTAACTGATACCTAACAGCTTGAAAAAAGCGACGACGCTTGGATTGGATTGACAAACTCCGTATAAATATTTTAGATATTCAGACGACGATATCTTTTGAACTACTAACGCAAGAAAATCATGCTATACATCAAATTAAAGCCTGAATAACATACTCGGACATGTTTGCCAAACTATCTTTGTAACTGACTAACAGGTTTAAAAAACCGAAAACGGGTTTACCTTTAGTTTTGACGCCACGTATAAAACTTGATTTACGAACTTGATTTACGAACTTGGCATCTTCGGACGACGATATATTGCATTTTCACTGCCTTTTCACGATCTTTTTGAACTCAAATCTTCATTCACCGTTTAACCTCAAATGCAGATATTTTTTATTTACCATATCTAGTTACCAGGGCCAAATTTCCCGATGCCGCGCATGGGCCGTTGATCTTCAATATATATATAAAATTAAATTGCATTCGAGATAGGCATCCGCTTGGATCTCGCGTGATAAGGGACTAAACGCCGGTCGATATTATCACCCTCGCCCTCAGGCCTTCGGCCTTCGGCCGGCGCTTCGCGCCGGGCGAGGGGATAACACTAATAGTTATAGTTTGATTTGGCTTCCTGTGATTTATTGGACCCAGAATTCCATCTTGAATTAGTTGGGACCCAGGATCTTGCTTATGTTGCTTTTCGGTATTTTTCCTGGGATCCCACCTGGGATCCCGGGTCCCTCACCCAGGATCCCGGGTCTCCCGCCCGGGATCCCGGGTCTCCCGCCCGGGATCCCGGGTCTCCCGCCCGGGATCCCGGGTCTCCCGCCCGGGATCCCGGGTCTCCCGCCCGGGATCCCGGGTCTCCCGCCCGGGATCCCGGGTATCCCGCCCGGGATCCCGGGTATTTTTTTACATGGGTAGAGAGGGTTAGTTAGAGAGGTTTAGTTACAGAGGTTCAGATAGAGAGGTTTAGAGAGAGAGAGAGGTTTAGTTAGAGAGGTTTAGTTACAGAGGTTCAGATAGAGAGGTTTAGTTAGAGAGGGTTAGGGGTTAGTTAGAGAGGGTTAGAGGTTAGTTAGAGAGGGTTAGAGAGAGGTTTAGTTAGAGAGGGTTAGTTAGAGAGGGTTAGTTGGAGAGGTTTAGTTAGAGAGGTTTAGTTAGAGAGGGTTAGTTGGAGAGGTTTAGTTAGAGAGCAGGGTGTTAGCCAGAAACGAAAAGTTTTGTCCGTAACGTTAAACGTAAATTGGGAAAGTTTTTTTGACCGATCAAAGTCCTTTAAATACGCTACTTTATATCATTTTGTGGTAACCATGGTGAGAGGAATTAAACTGTCTAACTCTCAAGTTTTAAGTTCAAATATACAAAATCTGTTTGGCGACAAAAACCGGAAATTTAATACCATATAGTTATCGTTAGATGTTTTGACAGCTTTTAAGGTTGGGCCGCCATCTATTGTTTTGACCGTGAGAACTGTAAACGAATTTGTTTGAAAAGACGATTTAAAACTCATGGAGACTTTAGTTCGTTCAAATCCAAGCATATCACATCAAGAATTACTTCAAAGCCAAAAAAGTCGATCAACCAAACCAATTTCCAATCAAAACAACAATTCGAACACTTCATAACAACGCCTTGACAGCGTCTTGACAACATTATAAGCTTACGTCACAACTATTGATTTCAAACGACAAAACTTATCGACAAAACGTTAGTCGTTCCAAGCTCAACCGGGAAGCGCAGATTTGTAATAGAATACCGTCGTTTGCATCTAGGGAAAAACCCTTACTTTGTATAAAAACATTATCATCGCTTTTCTTAGCGCTAATTAAGTTGATGACGTTTCTCCTTTAGATGTAAACAACGCGTACCGTAGCTTCGTTTTGTACATTTCATTTCCGGTGAATGAACACGGAATGCACATCGATTACACTTTGTTTTGTACATTTCATTTAAGTGAATACATACCGAATATGAATTGAAACTCGATACATTTTGAGAAAATAGTTAATGGGGAAAAAGTATTCTGTAAATAATACGTTCTTTGAATGATATAATAGTATTAAATCAAACGCAATACACTTTCTGTATTGAATGAAATGAAAATCTTCCAGTAGACCAGTTGGGAAAGCCCCTTAGCTACTTCAATTGGGAAGAGTCCGTCAAACGGACGCTATATGGGCTAGCTAACACCCTGGAGGTTTAGTAAGAGAGGTTTAGTAAGAGAGGGTTAGTTGGAGAGGTTTAGTTAGAGAGGTTTAGTTAGAGAGGTTTAGTTAGAGAGGTTTAGTTAGAGAGGTTTAGGGGTTAGTTAGAGAGGTTAGTTTAACCGGACCGGTATAATATAGTGGTCAGTGATCGCTGCTTGACTTTCCAAAGTTAAGCACCGTACCGCTGGTACACTAACTGGATGGGTTACCACCTTATTCATATATCGGTCCCGGAAGACTGAAAATTAGTGTTGCCATAATCCAATGAGCAGTGCTAATTGGAGGTCGGGCTTTCACCAAGAGCCTTAAATAAAATTTGGACCAGCTCTGGCTGGGGTAAGTGGTTAATTCCAGGGATAGGAGTGGCGCCCACCCCGACCTTCGGGTAGCAGCTAATGAAAGAGGAGCCTACGGGTCACCTCCGGCTACGGCCGGCCAACTTACTACTTACTAGTTAGCGAGGTTTAGTTAGAGAGGTTTAGTTAGAGAGGTTTACAGTAGTTAGAGAGGTTTAGTTAGAAAGGTTTAGATAGAGAGGTTTAGTCAGAGAGGTTTAGTTAGAAAGGTGTAGAGAGAGAGAGGTTTAGTTAGAGAGGTTTAGTTAGAAAGGTTTAGAGAGAGAGGTTTAGAGAGAGAGGTTTAGAGAGAGAGGTTTAGAGAGAGAGGTTTAGAGAGAGAGGTTTAGTTAGAAAGGTTTAGAGAGAGAGGTTTAGAGAGAGAGGTTTAGAGAGAGAGGTTTAGAGAGAGAGGTTTAGTTAGAAAGGTTTAGAGAGAGAGGTTTAGTTAGAGAGGTTTAGTCAGAGAGGTTTAGTTAGAAAGGTTTAGAGAGAGAGGTTTAGTTAGAGAGGTTTAGTTAGAGAGGTTTAGTTAGAAAGGTTTAGAGAGAGAGAGAGAGGTTTAGTTAGAGAGGTTTAGTTAGAAAGGTTTAGTTAGAAAGGTTTAGAGAGAGAGGTTTAGTTAGAGAGGTTTAGTTAGAAAGGTTTAGAGAGAGAGAGGTTTAGTCAGAGAGGTTTAGTTAGAAAGGTTTAGAGAGAGAGAGAGGTTTAGTTAGAGAGGTTTAGTTAGAGAGGTTTAGTTAGAAAGGTTTAGAGAGAGAGAGAGAGGTTTAGTTAGAGAGGTTTAGTTAGAGAGGTTTAGTTAGAGAGGTTTAGTTAGAGAGATTTAGTTAGAGAGGTTTACAGTAGTTAGAGAGGTTTAGTTAGAGAGGTTTAGTAGAGAGGTTTAGTTAGAGAGGTTTAGTTAGCGAGGTTTAGTTAGAGAGGTTTAGTTAGAGAGGTTTAGTTACAGAGGTTTAGTTAGAGAGGTTTAGTTAGAGAGGTTTAGTTAGAGAGGTTTAGTTAGAGAGGTTTAGTTAGAGAGGTTTAGTTAGAGAGGTTTACAGTAGTTAGAGAGGTTTAGTTAGAGAGGGTTAGTTAGAGAGGGTTAGTTGGAGAGGGTTAGTTAGAGAGGGTTAGTTAGAGAGGGTTAGTTAGAGAGGTTTAGTTAGAGAGGTTTAGTTAGAGAGGTTTAGTTAGAAAGGTTTAGAGAGAGAGAGAGGTTTAGTTAGAGAGGTTTAGTTAGAAAGGTTTAGTTAGAAAGGTTTAGAGAGAGAGGTTTAGTTAGAGAGGTTTAGTTAGAAAGGTTTAGAGAGAGAGAGGTTTAGTCAGAGAGGTTTAGTTAGAAAGGTTTAGAGAGAGAGAGAGAGGTTTAGTTAGAGAGGTTTAGTTAGAGAGGTTTAGTTAGAAAGGTTTAGAGAGAGAGAGAGGTTTAGTTAGAGAGGTTTAGTTAGAGAGGTTTAGTTAGAGAGGTTTGGTTAGAGAGATTTAGTTAGAGAGGTTTACAGTAGTTAGAGAGGTTTAGTTAGAGAGGTTTAGTAGAGAGGTTTAGTTAGAGAGGTTTAGTTAGCGAGGTTTAGTTAGAGAGGTTTAGTTAGAGAGGTTTAGTTACAGAGGTTTAGTTACAGAGGTTTAGTTAGAGAGGTTTAGTTAGAGAGGTTTAGTTAGAGAGGTTTAGTTAGAGAGGTTTACAGTAGTTAGAGAGGTTTAGTTAGAGAGGGTTAGTTAGAGAGGGTTAGTTGGAGAGGGTTAGTTAGAGAGGGTTAGTTAGAGAGGGTTAGTTAGAGAGGTTTAGTTAGAGAGGTTTAGTTAGATAGTGTTAGTTAGATAGTGTTAGTTAGAGAGGGTTAGTTATAAAACATCAATAACAACTATTTTTCTACCTAATAGTTTATATAAAAACACGCAAACTTGTAAAAAGCATAAAAAGCGGATGATTGCGCTTTATTTTTAAAGTGCCCCTGCGACAAAATATCACATTACGTTTGCTGGCATTTTTTGTTACAGAACATCATTTTAGGTTAATAAATGTTCGCATTTGCCAAAAAAATTGAACAACAAACATTCTATCACAAGAAATTTAACCTCCAAAGTCTCGCTAATTTTCTCCGTCATTGCTCAAAACTTGTTCCAGATGAGCCCGCGATTCCACAGCAGAGTATGTGATTATGACGTCAAAGACTCAACACGTGACAAAGCTTTATGGAAATTATACGACAAGTTACAATAGAAAGTTTTCCCCAAGTAGCTTTATATTCATATATAACTAGCCACGTTTGAGTCTTTGACGTCACTTCCTCTAATCGCAACCTGAGCGTCCGGAACATGTTCGAGTAATGGCGGCCGTATAATCTCGTACAAAAACAGTCTGAAAAGGCGACTTCCCATGCTCGCAATTGCTTGAAATTTGGCAAGTTAAGTAACAACACCATGCTCTTTACAAATATGTAAAAATTCGGGATACCAAAAATTTGATCACAGTGGCACTTTAATAATTGTTTTAATAATTTTTCTGAGGATACGAGCTTGACGATCGTCCATGTATCGTCTGTCTACTCCAAGCTCTCCCACATTCACTACAGCAGTGTGTATATTAACACATCCAAACCTTACCGATATATACTGACTGCCGCATAGGCAACATATATCAATCGAACCAGTACATCATTGTAACCTTCGCTCTCCATCTGAGTCTCGGTGGCTCAATGGTTAGAACGTCTCACTGGCAATCAGAAGGTTACAGGTTCGATTCCTGTCCGGGACTCAGAATAATTTTTCTGAGGATACGAGCTTGACGATCGTCCATGTATCGTCTACTCCAAGCTCTCCCACATTCACTACAGCAGTGTATATATTAACACATTATTGCTTTAGATTGTAGAACTATTAATTCTCTTGCTGGATTTAGAAATTATTATTGGTCCATGCTTTTTAATGAACAACAGCTTTTAAATAATTTTTTAGTTTAATTTTGTTGATCTGTTATTTAGTTTTATCTTATTTGTATATTTTTAGTGTACAGTATATCAATGAACTTGTATTTTTAAATTATAATATTTATTATCTAGTTAGAGGGCCACAGGTTTATTAGTTTTGTAAAACTATTTTGTGCTACCCTAATAAAGACTTTACTTACTTACTTACTAATTAGCTCGCTGAACGGCCAGAACGTAAATGTCAACGGAAAATGCATGCTTCCAAAAGCCGTACAATGTGTTCTCTCTTTAGCGAACTATAATTGTGTATCCCTGGTAGCCTTATTCGGAATAACACCTTCAAATTCTGGCTCGGCCAAAACATCCTTGGAAGCTATTTGACTCGGAAAAAAGAAAGTGCTAGACTGTTGGTTTCCCTGTGGCCAAGCGGGACTACGTTCTTGCAGGTGTCCAGCAGGGCTTCCATGTGTGTTTCTCGCCTGAGCGGGTACGTTTGCGTTCCCGCTTCTCCAACATAGACTCTGCGTCTGAACACCCAGAAGTGGTTGACGCGTACCTCGCTGCAGAGCTCGCCGTATCGCTGGCACTTTCGCATCTCCCCCCTGGCCCTGCTTTCACGTTAGTCTGTTTGGAGTCATTCCCAAAAACCACAAGCCGGGAAAATGGCGCCATCTTGGACATGCATGTCCTCGTCGGAGGGGTAGCGTCAACGACAGTATTCCTATAAAGACCCCTTCTCGCTGCACTACGTGTCCGTGGATGATGCCATTTGGATTCTGATCGCGTTGGATCCGGGCGCGTTGCTGGCCAAAATTTGACGTCTGGGCGGCTTATCGCAACGTGCCTATCCACCCAGTTGATCGTTTTTTGCTGGACATGAAGTGGCGTGATGGTTTATATGTCGGCCATGTTCCCCCCTTTGGTTTGCGGTCGGCTCCCTTCATCTTTGATTCGGTGGCTTCAGCAGTTCCTAGTTAGTAGTAATACCCCCCCACTTGAGACCACAAAGGGATTCCGCCTTATTAAATATTCATTTCGAATTTGGGGATTACGTCATGACTTCTCGTGAACCTACACGACCCTTTAACCCTAATTATTTATTCAGATTACGTCATTAAACCTTCAGGATCCCTAACCCTAGCTCGTGTACAAGTAGGACCCCAAACCCTAATTAGTATTCATTTTATAACGCCTTATTATGATTACGTCACTCAGCTTCAGTCTCCACTAGTACTCTCACACCGCCCTCATTCCCGACTCCTTCCGAACTTGATTTCCGAAGGCATTACGTCATTATCACCACGGCATTTGTTACCGGTTGGTAAGTTGGTAACAGAGAGATTCGAAATCAGTAGTATTTAAGCTTTAAAATGATACTGTAGCAGTAATACGACTACAGCAGATAAAGCGCGGATACACGATGTTTATCTTTAGCTTTAACTTTATTTAGTCCTTTATAATAAGAGCAACTCAGCGTTACTCAGCGCTACACTACAGACTTTTACAGTACATCACAACGTTTCTCCTACGTTCTTTGAACACACCCGGCCCAGGCCCACGCAACGATCACGTGACGACCAATACATGAAAACAATTAAGTAATCTCGTTACAATACCAAATGATATGTACTTGAATTAAAATGATATATTTGCTCACGAGAGATTTAATTGTTACTTTCGTTGATCCCATGCCACAGTAAACAATCCACCCCTTACTCTCGATTCTTGCGTCTTCGCCGCCTTTACAGAGATGACCAAGATTTTAAGACCAAATCATTGGAAATGAGATCCTATTTTGTCCAATGTGACTATCTCACCCATCTCGTCGCCACCGCAATTCAAAGAACCTTTCGAACAACCTTAATGCACCCTTTGGAAAGAATTTATAATGGACAAAATCCCTCTAGTTTTTCGTCCCTTTAACTGCAAAGTTAGGGACATCGGTAGCCGGAATTTTCATATATTTAAAAATGATCCAGAGACATCAGCTATTTTCACCGATAACCATTAATTTCTTTTGGACGAAATAAAAACATTCGGGACAATTTTTGCCTGAGACCAAATTTACCGTCATCAGCGGATACGTTCTCTTGCTCTCGTACTTGTTGCTACACTTGTTCTTTTCTCATCTCCAGTACACGCACGTGTGGACCTAAACCAATTTCATTGTGGCAGACGTCTATCTGACACGCTCCTAAGGAACAAAGTTAACAAACCAGTAGAACCAGTAGCACGACATGTAATATTGACAACCGGCTTCGAACATAAATGTTTGTGTCATCTCACCCATTCTGGTGGTTCCGATAGGCGCAAACAAACCAAAATGGGCTTTTCGTTACCCAAAGCGAGTAAATGAAGGTATTTAACATTCTAAAGTTATTATTTTTGTCTAATATTGTAAACGTTACGTATCTAATAGATTATTGAACATAAAGGTAAAGGATAAAGGTGTATTCTTATTGAGTGGTAATGATGAGAAAATTCATATATTTGGAAAGGTAAATAACTGCTTATTATTTTCTTCGTAATTTTCTCATGTGATTGATATCTACATAGATGTGAAATTAACTAAAGAATGAGCACACTGACTGTTGACTTCATAGTCGTCAGGGCCCTGTTCAAAGTCTGGATAACTGATCCAGTGAATAAGTCCTGTCCAACGGATAAATTCGCCATCAAATCTATAGGACAGATCTATTCGCTGGATAGCGAGTTATCGTACAACCGGACCCTGTAAATTAGTCTACTGTTTCTGTTGAGGTTAACCATTTGGTCATTACGGGAAAATATCAGACCGAGGTCTTGACAGTACCGACGGAACCCGTAGGGCGAGTTCCGTACATCACGAAATACCGTGGTTAATAAGAGGTTTATTTACGGATACTGTAACGTAATAAAGAGTGAGCATCACACGCTTTTGAACAGAACACACCGAAAGGATAATAAAACTCATTTTCTTAGTGTCCATCCTCTGATTGTGGCTCATTCATGACGTTTAAACACTAAAACAAATTTGTATACTTTTTTGGCTTTTAAATTAATTTTTTGTTCTTATTTGTTGGAAAAAGTTCTCTTGATAGTTCTCTCGATTGTGTTGCTGCATTAGCATGATCGATAATCAATCGATCAACAACTTTATTTAACCACGCTAAACCTCATCAACTGAAAGTTGGTTTCCATGAGGGGCGTGTGATTTAACTAACTAAATGATATTAAAAAGATAAAACCTATGATATAAACTAACTAATTACATTAAAATTGTTATACAAGAACATATAAATATAATCTAGGGTATACAAGAGCAGAAGAATGAGCAGCAATTTTTCCTTTGAATTTAGGCAGTTATTCACATTCTCTCATTTCAGCAGCTGAAATCTTTTTTAGATTATTTGAACGAGGCTGTGGTAACTGAAGTGAAGAACTGCTTTCCCTTACATCTTAACTAGTTATACCACGTTTCTTAGTGAATAGGTCTGTAAGGGATTGAGGTCCCAAACTTTTCAATACGTTTCGTTGAGCCTCGAGAGGTTCCCAACCCAATGAGTCCAGTGCTTCAATATGACTGACTTAATTTCATTACTCATGTTCATAAGACATGATAATGGAGACACCATGCAGTAAGTTCGCGATCTTTATCCATGGATACCTAACTAAGCAAGGGTTGCGCTATCAGGGAGCAACTTTATACAATATTTTAAATAAATCAAATAATTTAAGTGATATATCGGTTCATAATTTTAAGAAACTATTTATCAAAACATTTTTTAACAGTTTTTAAATTTGTTTGTTATTAGGTTTTCACTTATTTGTAATATTACTTTTCCTCTTTATAATTTTAGTATTATTGTAACATATAATTGTTTATGTATTTAATTGATAGAGGGCCCTGGGTAAGATTAGCTTTTGCTAACCAGGTTTTACCCTCTTTAAATAAAGTTTCTATCTATCTATCTATCTATCTCGGTACTAGGACTGTTTGGATTTCGCAAACAGCATGTTTTTCGTCGCAGATATTGTTCGTTGATGAAAACCCTCGGTGAGACCGTGCCAATAATTTGCTCTACATCAGCATTATATATAATATTAGGCTGTAGTCGGTCTGCTCACTGGTTGCATCACCGCTTTGATGTTTTCTAACTAATCTAACCATTTATTTTTTAGGATGACAAGAATCAAGAGTTCACGGAGTTTAACCTTGAGAATTATTTCCCAGAATTTCTCGGTCTTCCTAGCAGGTTTGTGTTTGGTTGTGTTTTAAATTTCATGAACATAGCGTTCAGACTTGATCTCACAATGAAGACATTGAGGGAAAGTAAAAGAGAAGGAATTTGAGCCGATTGCTTAAAGTACCTATCTCACGTTTGGGGATTTTATATATTCGTAATATTTGGCTATTCCTGAGCAAAATCATAATATATCTTGTCAGCCGAAAATTTCATCGGATGTGATGTCACAAGAGGCATTTTTGTGTCAAGTAACAAGAAAACTGGTTTGGAGTGCCTCTTGTGACATCACAATCATTGTAACTTTGACAGCGAAAAACTCCATGAAGATGAAATTTTCGGCTGACAATATATATTATGATTTTGCTCAAGAAGATCCAAATATTACGGATATGTAACCCGAAACGGGAGATAGGCACTTTAATAGAAAACTCTGGAGCCTCTTTTCCAGTAATCGCATGCAAGAACTTGCCGACAGCTCGCTACCAGTGGGTCAGCATTAGATCCCATCCGTCTAAGCTCCAATATGAATTACAAGCTTTTATAAACTTCGTCCTCAGGCCTTTGGAGTTTGGAGCTTCGGTGAATGAGATCTAATCAGGATTATCCACTCACAGCGAGCAAGTTCTTACCATGACTGGAAAAAAGGCTTTAGTGGAACAATCAGAATTCCTTGCAATATGAAAATGACTAATAAAATATGTTAATAATAGATACACCAAAGTTCACAGTTAAGTACCTACTAATATATAAAATACGATGGATGTATTAATAGTCAAGTGTTAAAGTGCCTATGAAATGAAAAAATCCAGTTTCCATAATGTCTTTTCTTCGAAAGTAGATTTTGAATAACGACGAAATCTGTTTAATTTTTTTCTTTATCATTCACCGTTGTCTAGTTATAAGCATTTGAAATTTTAGCGTGATGACGTCACAAGGTGGACATCCTGCACTAGAGAAATATTAAAGTCTTGATATTTTGTGAAGTGTTTTGTCAAGAACTACGAAACTTAGTAGCATTTCAACTACCACAATAAGCTATGTGATAAACTACTTTTCGTGGTCACCATGGTAATATACTAGGATCCAGGCCCGTGAAAGGAGTAAATAAAAACTTGCCCTAGTTTTAGTACGAAGTATTTAGACAAACACTGTCATTTCTCATATTAAGGACGTCATGCCAAATACAAACCAGAACAAAGCCAACAGCAGGTATCCAGAAAACAAGAAAATTACATTTTATGAAATAAGGATAAAAGGGTCTGGAACCTAGTATGTTTCCATGGTAACTATACAAACATCAGTGATGAGTCGAGCACTTGAAGGTCAACATTGCTGCCATGTTTCGTCTTTGTGCAAGTCCTATTTTATTTTTCTTTATTTTATTAGCTTCGCCATTGTGCAAAAAAAAACACCAAAAAAACCCCTAACAGATTACATTATATAGTAATAAAACAATGGCAGGGTGACCGCAACAGCATAGCCAATTACTGCGGACCCAGAATTTAAAAGTATATTTACAAATGATAATAATAAATAATTACTGTTAATTTAATAATAATACACAACAACTGTAGCTCAGGAGGGCCGCAATACTCCATTTCTACACCACGCCAAGATTATTTATGATCAATATTTCATCATCAGACGGTAAGGATCGAGATAACCAAAGCCAAGCGCAGAAACACACCATTGCCGCCCCCCGGATCCACAGCCGTTCTGTATTTGATTAGTCTAATATTAAGAACAACAAGTGATGGTACGGGTAATGCTACGAGATGAATTACACTTCAAGCAGATAGTTTTAAAGGATCTAGGATTATCACAGTTATAGGTGTTTGCCAGGGATTTAAAGTAGTATCTGAGCATGGTTGATCTGAATAAATTAAGGGTTTGCATACATAGATTTAGTTTGTCGGCTAAAGTGTTCCATATTCTTGTTGCTCTTATCAAGTACGATCTTTGGTAGGTAGTTGTTTCACATTTGCTTATTATGTACTTTGTAACGGTATAGTGTTGCTTGAAGATCTAGTATATCTGCTGGCGGTACGTATACGTGGTACGACACACGGGTCTACAGTAACTAAGCCATGTGTTATTTTAAAGAAAAAGACCATGTCTAAGTACTCGATCATGCCAATAACAAATGGGAAGTAAGGATAATGAAAGTAGCCTAGAGCTATAGCTATCAAGACAAGTAAATGGTAGGTTTAATATGTATTTGGTTGCCCGCCTTTGAGTTTGTTCCAACTTCGCGACTAGATCAATACTCTGAGGTGCCCAGACCTGTGTAGGGTAACCTAAGTGTGGACGTACTAGTGCCAGGTAGATGGTTTTCTTCACTGCAATGCTTTGAATGTACCGTGTGTTTCTCCTGATGTACCCCAGTAATTGGTTTGCACGAGTTGACTGCGCGGAAGCTTGCTTGATCCAACTCAGGTCTGAGGATGTCCAGACACCAAGGTCCCGTTCACTCTTTGTTGCATCTAGAAGCGTGCCTTTCATTTGATATGTGGTGGCGACCGACTTTATTTTCCGCATGATAGATTGCGACTTAGATTTGCTCTCGTTAAAGAGTAGACCAGAAGCTGAAGACCAAGCTTCCATGTTGGATAGGTCCGTCTGGATTGCAATCTTGTCATCAGCGGACTTGATTTCCTTAAAGACCTTTGTGTCGTCAGCAAACATGGCGACTTGGCTAGACTTCACAGCATCAGGTAGATCGTTGACATAAAGTAAGAATAGTGCTGGACCGAGGATGGAACCTTGCGGCACGCCACAAGTAATTGGTAGTGTTTCAGATGTAGCACCAAGAACTGTAACGCGCTGGCGTCGATCAGTCAAATAGGAACGGAACCATTGGAGTAGACCACCACCAAACCCAAACTTACATAACTTATTTATGAGCAGTTCGTGGCGTACCTTGTCAAAGGCTTTTGACGTGTCTAGATACATAATGTCTATTTGGCCTCCACTATCCAAGATTGTACCAACATAGTCTAGAACTTCAATAAGATTGATGACGCACGATTTACCTTCAGAAACGAACCCATGTTGACGAGAGGTGACAAGTTGTGTTAATTGACATTTGATATTGTTAAGCACGCATCGTTCTAGAACTTTGGATATTATGGATAGAAGAGATATTGGCCTGTAATTTTCGGTATGCTCTTTGTCACCTTTCTTGTGCACTGGTACAATGTTAGCTGTTTCCACTCTGCTGGTAACATTCCTGATTGAAGTGACTTGTTAAACAGCTTGCATAAAGATGGTGTTATGACATCAGCTGTCTGTTTCAGCAGTCTTGCTGGAATTTCGTCAGGACCTGTTGCTTTTGCTACGTCGAGTGAATATACGGCATGTACTTCAGCTCCACAGAGCGTCAACTCGTTCACAACTGGCTCATCCGGTTCGAAGGTGGTATGGTAACTGACGTCATCACATGTAAATACTGATGCGAAGTATTGGATAAACAGATTTGCTATTCCCTCGGGATTGTCAGCAGTGGTCCTCGGTGGTGGAGTTACTGAATCACTGGTTACGCCGGTAATCGTTGAGATCATATCGGGAATATTTCTTGACTTTGAGGTTCGTTTCAGTACTGACCAAAAACGTTTCGGGTTGTTCTTGCACGTAGATGTTTAAATTTCTCCCGTAGGTAGTTGCTGGGAGACGACTTCAGTTTTTGCCTCACTGAGTCCTTTTTCTTGATCATATTTAGGATAGAACCAGTGATCCATGGTGCAGGGTTTTGTCCTCTCAGCTTCTTCAATGGAATGGAATTCCCAACCGTTGTCAGAAATGCTTCCTTCCATTGTTGCCAGTCGGTGTTGATGTCATCACCATCACTAACCAAGATTAATTGCAGTTAACGCATTGCGTAGACCTACAAAGTCACCTTTGCCGTAATTGTAAACAAATATATGAGCCTTTGTTGGAGCCTTCACATAAGCAGAGAATTCATACATTATTGCGCAGTGATCCGTGATGATTTCGGTTTTCTTTGGGGGAAGTATCTCCGTTACGTTAACTAATTCTGGCACGCTAGTGATTACAAGGTCCAGTACATTGCTGCCGTGTGTCGGTGTGGTGTTCAGTGAGGACAGAAAATGATCGTCAAGTAACTCAATAAAACCTAGTTCGTTAGCGCCCGCCGTATTGCCTGTCGAGTCCCATGAGATGTTAGGTAGATTGAAGTCGCCTGATATCACTATATTCTTATACTCATCACATGCTTGGTCCAGAAAAACTTTTAATTTCTCCATCCAAGTTGGATAGGCACTTTAAGTCTAGGTGTAGCGATTTTGCGAGGTTTTTGACAGCTTGCCACTGCACTTTAAACTCTGTGGTCTGCTATTTTGGGTGAAGTTTCATAGAAATCCCGAAATACGTCACAGATTATCGGTAGTAAAATTCGAAATGAAAATAAGCTATTATTTCTAAAATAAAGCATTATCGTAAGGTTTAGGGTTTAGGGTTTTAGGATTTGGTGTTAGGGCTATGTTTTGCATTCGGGATACTTATATATGAAACGTCAGCCGTTATTTTAATCTATTCCAGGGTTCTGCACACTACTGTAGGTGAATAAGAAATTTAATAAAACACAACATTAACCTCAAAACAACGTCTCTTAAATATTAGAATTATTTATGTAAAACATTGAAAATTAATAATTTTTAGTTCTAACATTCATCACAACATTGTTCTAGTTCTCTGTACAATGTCACTCAGAAGATAATAGTAAACTTAATCAAACACAACGTTAACCTCAACACAAAGTCTCTTAAATAATATAATTCTCTTTGTATAAAAACAAAGAAAATGAATAATTTTTAGTTCTAAGTGTAATCACAACATTGTTCTAGTTCTCTGTACAATGTCACTCAGAAGATAATAGAAAACTTAATCAAACACAACCTTGACCTCAAAACAACGTCTCTTAAATAATAGAATTCTCTATGTAAAACAAAGAAAATGAATAATTTTTAGTTCCATAAGTAATCACATCATTGTTCTAGTTCTCTGTACAACTCACTCAGAAGATAATAGAAAACTTAATTAAAGACAATGTTAACCTCAAAACAACGTCTTTTAAATAATATAATTATCTATGTAAACAAAGAAAATGAATCATTTTTAGTTCCAAGAGTAATCACAACATTGTTCTATTTCTCTGTACAAGGTCACTCACACTCAGAAGATAATAGAAAACTTAATCAAACATAACGTTAACCTCAAAACAGCGTCTCTTAAATAATAGCATTTTTTATGTAAAACAAAGAAAATGAATAATTTTTAGTTCCAAGAGTAATCACAACATTGTTCTTGTTCTCTATACAACGTCACTCAAGAAGATAATAGAAAACTTAATTAAACACAAGGTTAACCTCAAAACAAAGTATCTTAAACACTAGAATTCTTGATGTAAAAAAAGAAAATGAATAATTTTTAGTTCCATGAGTAATCTCAACATTGTTGTAGTTCTCTGTACAACGTCACTCAGAAGATAATATAAAACTTAATTAAACACAACGTTAACCTCAAAACAACATCTCTTAAATAATAGAATTCTTTATTTAAAACAAAGAAAATGAATCATTTTTAGTTTCAAGAGTAATCAGAACATTGTTCTATTGCTCTGTACAAGGTCACTCACACTCAGAAGATAATAGAAAACTTAATCAAACACAACGTTAACCTCAAAACAACATCTCTTAAATAATAGAATTATTTATGTAAAACAAAGAAAATGAATAATTTTTAGTTCCAAGATTAATCAGAACATTGTTCTAGTTCTCTGTGCAATGTCATTCAGATATTAATAGAAAACTTAATCAAACACAACGTTAACCTCAAAACAACGTCTCTTAAATAATATAATTATTTATTTGAAATTTTTAGTTACAAGAGTAATCTCAACATTGTTCTAGTTCTCTGTACAATGTCACACAGAAGATAATAGAAAACTTAATTAAACACAACGTTAACCTCAAAACTTTTAAATAATAGAATTTTTATGTAAACAAAGAAAATGAATCATTTTTAGTTGCAAGAGTAATCTCAACATTGTTCTAGTTCTCTGTACAATGTCACACAGAAGTTAATAAAAAACGTAATCAAACACAATTAACCTTAACCTCAAAACAATGTCTCTTAAATAATAGAATTCTTTATGTAAAACAAAGAAAAGGAATAATTTTTATTTCCAAGTGTAATCCCAACATTGTTCTAGTTCTCTATACAATGTCACTCAGAAGATAATAGAAAACTTAATCAAACACAACCTTAACCTCAAAACAACGTATCTTAAACACTAGAATTCTTTATGTGAAACAAAGAAAATGAATAATTTTTAGTTCCATGAGTAATCACAACATTGTTCTAGTTCTCTGTACAACTCACTCAGAAGATAATAGAAAACTTAATTAAACGCAACGTTAACCTCAAAACAACGTTTTTTAAATAATATAATTTTTTATGTAAAACAAAGAAAATGAATCATTTTTAGTTCCACACAACATTGTTCTAGTTCTCTGTACAATGTCACTTAGAAGATAATAGTAAACATAATCAAACACAACGTTAACCTCAAAACAACGTCTCTTAAATAATAGAATTCTTTATGTAAAACAAAGAAAAGGAATAATTTTTATTTCCAAGTGTAATCCCAACATTGTTCTAGTTCTCTATACAATGTCACTCAGAAGATAATAGAAAACTTAATCAAACACAACCTTAACCTCAAAACAACGTCTTTTAAATAATATAATTTGTTATGTAAAACAAAGAAAATGAATCATTTTTAGTTCCACACAACATTGTTCTAGTTCTCTGTACAATGTCACTCAGAAGATAATAGAAAACTTAATCAAACACAACGTTAACCTCAAAACAACGTCTCTTACACAGCAAAATTGTGAATTATTATCTAGAATAAAATTCTTGTGAAATTCTTATTTTAGGCAATATTTTACTTAAAATGAGAAAAATCAAGAAAATTATTCTTACCAAGAATCGATTTTACTTAAAACAAGAAAAAAATATTCTTACCAAGAATATATTTTACTTAAAACAAGAAAAAAATATTCTTACCAAGATTAATAAGAACCTGATTTTTCTTAAAATAAGAAAAATATTCTTGCCAAGAATAAACAAGAACTTGATTTTTCTTAAAATAAGAAAATTATTCTTACCAAGAATAAACAAGAACTTGAGCTTTCTTAAAATAAGAAAAATATTCTTGCGAAGAATAAACAAGAACTTGATTTTTCTTAAAATAAGAAAAATATTCTTAGCAAGAATAAACAAGAACTTGATTTTTATTAAAATAAGAAAAATATTCAATCGAAATATTCTGTCCAAGAATAAACAAGATTTTTCTTAAAATATGGAAAATATTTTTACCGAGATTAAACAAGACAATAAGTATATATGCTTATGAAGAATGTTCACTGAAAACAAGCAAAAAGGATAGTGATATATTATTTTTATAAGAAATGGAAATACATGTATGAAGGAATACAGGTATAAATAATAGAATTCTTTATGTAAAACAAAGAAAATGAATAATTTTTAGTTTCATGAGTAATCACAACATTGTTCTAGTTCTCTGTACAATGTCACTCAGAAGATAATAGAAAACTTAATTAAACTCAACGTTAACCTCAAAACAACGTCTTTTAAATAATAGAATTCTCTATGTAAAACAAAGAAAATGAATCATTTTTAGTTCCAAGAGTAATCTCAACATTGTTCTAGTTCTCTATACAATGTCACACAGAAGATAATAGAAAACTTAATTAAACACAACGTTAACCTCAAAACAACGTCTCTTAAATAATAGCATTTTTTATGTAAAATAAAGAAAATGAATCCTTTTTAGTACCAAGAGTAATCACAACATTGTTCTAGTTCTCTGTACAATGTCACTCAGAAGATAATAGAAAACTTAATTAAACTCAACGTTAACCTCAAAACAACGTCTTTTAAATAATATAATTCTCTATGTAAACAAAGAAAATGAATAGTTTTTAGTTCCAAGAGCAATCACAACATTGTTCTAGTTCTCTGTACAACTCACTCAGAAGACAATAGAAAACTTAATCAAACACAACGTTAACCTCTAAACAAACGTCTCTTAAATAATAGAATGTTTTATGTAAACAAAGAAAATGAATCATTTTTAGTTCCAAGAGTAATCTCAACATTGTTCTAGTTCTCTATACAATGTCACACAGAAGATAATAGAAAACTTAATTAAACACAACGTTAACCTCAAAACAACGTCTCTTAAATAATATAATTTTTTATGTAAAATAAAGAAAATGAATCCTTTTTAGTACCAAGAGTAATCACAACCTGTACAATGTCACTCAGAAGATAATAGAAAACTTAATTAAACTCAACGTTAACCTCAAAACAACGTCTTTTAAATAATATAATTGTCTATGTAAACAAAGAAAATGAATCATTTTTAGTTCCAAGAGTAATCACAACATTGTTCTATTTCTCTGTACAAGGTCACTCACACTCAGAAGATAATAGAAAACTTAATCAAACATAACGTTAACCTCAAAACAGCGTCTCTTAAATAATAGAATTCGTTATGTAAAACAAAGAAAATGAATAATTTTTAGTTCCAAGAGTAATCACAACATTGTTCTTGTTCTCTATACAACGTCACTCAAGAAGATAATAGAAAACTTAATTAAACACAAGGTTAACCTCAAAACAAAGTATCTTAAACACTAGAATTCTTGATGTAAAAAAAGAAAATGAATAATTTTTAGTTCCATGAGTAATCTCAACATTGTTGTAGTTCTCTGTACAACGTCACTCAGAAGATAATATAAAACTTAATTAAACACAACGTTAACCTCAAAACAACGTCTCTTAAATAATATAATTATTTATTTAAAACAAAGAAAATGAATCATTTTTAGTTTCAAGAGTAATCACAACATTGTTCTATTGCTCTGTACAAGGTCACTCACACTCAGAAGATAATAGAAAACTTAATCAAACACAACGTTAACCTCAAAACAACATCTCTTAAATAATAGAATTCTTTATGTAAAACAAAGAAAATGAATAATTTTTAGTTCCAAGAGTAATCACAACATTGTTCTAGTTCTCTGTGCAATATATGTCATTCAGATATTAATAGAAAACTTAATCAAACACAACGTTAACCTCAAAACAACGTCTCTTAAATAATATAATTATTTATTTGAAATTTTTAGTTGCAAGAGTAATCTCAACATTGTTCTAGTTCTCTGTACAATGTCACACAGAAGATAATAGAAAACTTAATTAAACACAACGTTAACCTCAAAACAACGTCTTTTAAATAATAGAATTTTTATGTAAACAAAGAAAATGAATCATTTTTAGTTACAAGAGTAATCTCAACATTGTTCTAGTTCTCTGTACAATGTCACACAGAAGTTAATAAAAAACGTAATCAAACACAATTAACCTTAACCTCAAAACAACGTCTCTTAAATAATAGAATTCTTTATGTAAAACAAAGAAAAGGAATAATTTTTATTTCCAAGTGTAATCCCAACATTGTTCTAGTTCTCTATACAATGTCACTCAGAAGATAATAGAAAACTTAATCAAACACAACCTTAACCTCAAAACAACGTATCTTAAACACTAGAATTCTTTATGTGAAACAAAGAAAATGAATAATTTTTAGTTCCATGAGTAATCACAACATTGTTCTAGTTCTCTGTACAACTCACTCAGAAGATAATAGAAAACTTAATTAAATGCAACGTTAACCTCAAAACAACGTCTTTTAAATAATATAATTTTTTATGTAAAACAAAGAAAATGAATCATTTTTAGTTCCACACAACATTGTTCTAGTTCTCTGTACAATGTCACTCAGAAGATAATAGAAAACTTAATCAAACACAACGTTAACCTCAAAACAACGTCTCTTACACAGCAAAATTGTGAATTCTTATCTAGAATAAAATTCTTGTTAAATTCTTATTTTAGGCAATATTTTACTTAAAATGAGAAAAATCAAGAAAATTATTCTTACCAAGAATCGATTTTGCTTAAAACAAGAAAAAAATATTCTTACCAAGATTAATAAGAACCTGATTTTTCTTAAAATAAGAAAAATATTCTTGCCAAGAATAAACAAGAACTTGATTTTTCTTAAAATAAGAAAATTATTCTTACCAAGAATAAACAAGAACTTGAGCTTTCTTAAAATAAGAAAAATATTCTTGCGAAGAATAAACAAGAACTTGATTTTTCTCAAAATAAGAAAAATATTCTTAGCAAGAATAAACAAGAACTTGATTTTTATTAAAATAAGAAAAATATTCGATCGAAATATTCTGTCCAAGAATAAACAAGATTTTTCTTAAAATATGGAAAATATTCTTACCGAGATTAAACAAGACAATAAGTATATATGCTTATGAAGAATATTTACTGAAAACAAGCAAAAAGGATAGTGATATATTATTTTTATAAGAAATGGAAATACATGTATGAAGGAATACAGGTATAAATAATAGAATTCTTTATGTAAAACAAAGAAAATGAATAATTTTTAGTTTCATGAGTAATCACAACATTGTTCTAGTTCTCTGTACAATGTCACTCAGAAGATAATTGAAAACTTAATTAAACTCAACGTTAACCTCAAAACAACGTCTTTTAAATAATATAATTCTCTATGTAAACAAAGAAAATGAATAACTTTTAGTTCCAAGAGCAATCACAACATTGTTCTAGTTCTCTGTACAACTCACTCAGAAGATAATAGAAAACTTAATCAAACACAACGTTAACCTCTAAACAAACGTCTCTTAAATAATAGAATGTTTTATGTAAACAAAGAAAATTAATCATTTTTAGTTCCAAGAGTAATCTCAACATTGTTCTAGTTCTCTATACAATGTCACACAGAAGATAATAGAAAACTTAATTAAACACAACGTTAACCTCAAAACAACGTCTCTTAAATAATAGAATTATTTATGTAAAACAAAGAAATTGAATAATTTTTAGTTCCAAGAGTAATCACAACATTGTTTGTTTTTTTTTTGTTTTTTTTTTTTATCAGCTTTATTGGACATACATATAAAAGGTTACATATTATTATACAGACAAAGAAAATTACAGGGTATACGTCCAATGGGGCTAGCGCAAACGGGACAACGAGGCCCATGCAGGGCGCCACCCCTAAACTAAACTAGTGAAAACAAACTTTTTGGCTATACAGAATATATACATATATAACTTAGGACTTAAGTACGGTGACAAGGGCAGTCTCTTATGAGCGACCAAGTACATGTCATATCTACAGTAAAAGTACTGTTCACCAAGGCGGTGTATGTCGTGTGCAAAAAGCTTTTAAAAATACTTAGACTGGCAAACTTTTCTGGAGAGGCTATTTTACATATATAGTTCCAAGGCTTTACTATTCTATTAAAAAACGATGCCTGAAAGGTGGATGTTTTACAACAGGAGTGTTTTAGCATTAGGGTTGGATTCTGTGAGCGAGATCGGTTGTGCTTTACGAAGGTTAAAAGTTGATTAATGTTTAAATCGGTATAACCAAAAATACATTTATAAACCAACACAAGATCTCTGATTTCTCGATCATAAGTTAGTGGCAATAGGTTTAGAGATTTCAGCCTGTCTTCATATGACAGCTCACCAACTTTAGTTCTTAGAATCCATCGAGTTGCCCGTCTCTGTACTCGTTCAAAGAGAATCTGCAACTTTGCGTTTGAAGGTGACCAAACCTCAGTTGCGTAGCACAGCTGCGACTTTACCAAAGCTAGATAAAGTGTTCGTCTAACTTTGGTGTCTGTGATGAGAGGACATGTTCTTTTCAGGAGACCGAGCATCCTGTTAGCTTTGCTGACGATTGAGGAGATGTGAGTGTCCCAAGATAGCTTGCTATTGACGATAACTCCTAGGTCTTTTTCCTGTTGAACGCGTTGTAAAATGGCGTTGTCCAGGTGGTAGTCCGTAAGTACAGGCGATTTCTTCCGAGTGACCGTTAATAACTTACACTTGGAGGGATTAAACTTCATATTGGAGTTATGACTCCAAGTATTTAGGTTCGATATGTCACGTTGCAGGTTCTAGTTCTCTGTACATGTCACTCAGAAGATAATAGAAAACTTAATCAAACTGAACGTTAATCTCCACACAACGTCTCTTAAATAATAGAATTCTTTATTTCGTATCCATATATTTGACCATTAATAAATCCTCTCTTCATCTAAAGAAAATTGTTGTAAAGCCTCCTGTATACAAGAGCCGGTGATAAGCTCGCTACTTGAGGAAGTCCTGCGAGAGGCTTCGCTCTACTTCGTCGAAGATGAGATGTCTTCCTGTAGAGATTTGAGAGTCGGCGCGATGTATAAATATGTATATGATGTTTGACTGTTCTCAATAGCTCAGTGGTTAGAGCGCCAATGCGTTGATTCGGAGACCTCGCGTTCGATTCCCGGTTGGGGCAGTCAAATTTTCATATACATATATTTGACCAGAATTCTTTATGTAAAATAAAGAAAATGAATAATTTTTAGTTCCAACAGTAATCACAACATCGTTCTTGTTCTCTATACAACGTCACTCAGAAGACAATAAAAAACGTAATCAAACACAACGTCTCTGAAGAGAATTAATAATTTTTAGTTCCAAGAGTATAATTATTTTAGAAACTTTTAAACTTTTTGGAAGTCATCAAGTACAGTATGTAATGATCAGTTGTGCTTTCGTTTAAGTAACTTGGCACAACGCACAGAACTGATGGTGTATGGATTTTATGGGTGCGAGAAATATTAATTGTCAGTTTTTTGGATTTGCTACAGTTTAGCTGGAAAAGGTTTCTGTTTGACCACTCATAAACTTGGTCCGCAGCAGATTGTGCCAAATTCTTCTCATGTTTGGCTATTACTTCCGGTACAGTAGTGTCGTCTACGTATTTCCACGTGTTGAAAGGTTTCCAGATAGTAATACTGTTGGTCATCATAATTAGAAACAACCCTTGTAGTTCTTCTACAAGGGACAGCACCCCACTCTAAAAACAATAATATCCTAGTTTAACTCTTTGTGATCGACAAGTTAGAAAACTTATGATACAATTAACTACACTGTTCGGGATATCCAACTGCCTTAGTTTGGAGACGAGAATTGTATGGTCAATCATATCAAAAGCGGCCTTTCGATAATCAAAAAGAAAAACTCTTACTGTTGATAACAAATCAGTTAAATTGTATTTATGGCCCAACTGAGCTGGTTATGTCTCTTAACTCAGCAAATATGTCAGATAGTTGCAGATACCTGTAGGTAAATTTGTAAAATAGCGTATTACATCGATGACGTATTACGATAGATAACGTATTACGATAACGTATCGATACGATAACGTATTACGATAGATGACGTGCTCAATGTTTTAATTGTTAAGATAAACTTTGTTTCGTTTATGCAATAGAACATTCAATACTTGTTCATTACAATTTCTTCTTCATTGTTTAATTTTTAAATGTTTAATTGTGTTAGTGTTATGTGGCTTGATGTTCATCGTGACCAGGTTAATAAAAGAAGGATTAGTGCTTTAGCCTGTCAGAATGGATATCTTAAAGTGGTAGTTGTAAATGAAGGAAATGAAAATGGTATGTTCTATGGAATGCTAAAGTGGCAAAAATTCAAGATATTTAATTTTTCTATCAAGAAGTTGTTTTCAACCAAGAAATCTTTTTCTTAATCAAGAAACCTTTATTTTTCGATCACAAAGTTTTTATTTCGTTCAAGAATCCTTTTTTTCCATCAAGCAAGAACTTTTTTTCGATCAAGAATTTTTTTTCGATCAAGAATTTCTTTTTCGATCAAGAATTTTTTTCGATCAAGAATTTTTTTTCGATCAAGAATTTTTTTTCGATCTAGAATTTTTTTCGATCAAGAAGTTTTTTTCGATCAAGAATTTTCTTCGATCAAGAAGTAGGTTCGTTAATATTCTCTCGATTCTGAGCCCGCGTTGTTGTTACTGACCAAACTTACACATGTCAAAATGGCGGCAAACAATGATACGTATGACTAGCGACAGGAAAGGCTCAGACTTGCGATGGATACGTTCTAGTTTTCCGACTCCATATATTTGTCAAATTGGTCAATAAAAAGGCTTTTTAGCTCGAAATGTGGAAAGAGGACTGTGACCAAACCCAAAACAACAAAGGTCCTAACCCTAACCCCCGCCTAACGAGTTTTCTAACCCTAACACGCCTAACGAGTTTTAGTCGGAGCCATTCCTGTCTCTAGCTAGCTGCAGGAATAAAACTGAAACGTATCCATCATAAGTCCATCATAAGTCGGAGCCTTTCCTGTCACTAGTCACAAGTAATGATACAGAGCGTTCTGTCGACGAAAATATTGGGGCATTAGATGAGTCCATCGCTAAGCGTAAGACGGTTGGTAGGAGAACTTGTATATCACTCCCAATTGCATACTACGACCTCAGTTGCTCCTCAACGGCGACGCGTTACTAACAACAGCTGTCATGCGACAAGTGTGGAAGAAGAAATTCGTAACGCATTCAGAGGGAGTTCAGACTTACAAAGGCCATATTTTTACCGCCCTCCAACGACACGTGGAAGTTACAAGAAGAAGAAGAGTGCCTGTTCAGAGAAGAAAAAACCGAAGAAAGGTCAGTATAATAGTCAAAGTGGGTAAACAACCTGATTTGATGAGCCTACTAAACTTCTTATTAAAAGGGCCTATATCATGATTGGGGATTTTACATATTTATGTTTGGAACCCCGTGATAAGAATTGTAATATATCTATTATTATCGTTCGAAAATGTTATCTTCGTGGACTTTTTGGCTGTTAAATTAAACAGAAGTGACAATATAAAACAAGGAATCTGTCTCGTAATATTACAACGTTTGTTTGACGACGTCACTTCCGTTAACTTTAACAGCCAAAAAGTCCAAAGATAAAATTTTCTTACGACAAGATATATTGCAATTCTTATCACAAGGTTCCAAATATTATAAATATGTAAAAATAGGCACTTTAAGAAGTTCAGTATGCTCATCAAATCAGGTTGATATTTTACCCACTTTGACTATTATACTGACCTTTATTCGGTTTTTTCTTCTCTGAACAGGCACTCTTCTTCTTGTTGTCACTTTCACGTGTCGTTGGAGGGCGGTAAAAATATGGCCTTTGTATGTCTGAACTCCCTCTCAATGCGTGACGAATTTCTTCTTCCACACTTGTCGCATGAGAGCTGTTGTTAGTAACGTGTTGAGTAGCAACTGATGGTCGTAGTCTTTGCAATTGGGAGTGCAATACAAGTTCTCCTACCAACCGTCTTACGCTTAGCGATGGGACTTTCATTTAATGCCCCAATAATTTCGTCCATCACAGAACGCTCTGTATCATTGTTTGCCGCCATTTTGACATGTGTAAAGTAACAACAACGCGGGCTCAGAGTCGAGAGAATATTAATGAACTTCTTGATCGAAAAAACTTCTTGATCGAAAAAAACTTCTTGATCGAAAAAAAATTCTTGATCGAAAAAAATTCTTGATCGAAAACAAAATTCTTGATCGAAAAAAAATTCGTGATCGAAAAAATTCTTGATCGAAAAAGAAATTTTTGATCGAAAAAAAATTCTTGATCGAAAAAAGTTCTTGATGGGAAAAAAAGGATTCTTGATCGAAATAAAAACTTTTTGATCGAAAAATAAAGGTTTCTTGATTAAGAAAAAGATTTCTTGGTTGAAAAAAACTTCTTGATAGAAAAATTAAATATCTTGAATTTTTGCCGCTTTAGCATTCCATAATGTTCTAGTTTTTAATTTTTTGAGGGGGTATTATTTTCATCGTGGTGGTTGTCATAATTGTGCATGGTGGTTGTTGTAGTGGTTTTGTTGGTGCATGGTGGTTGTCGTGGTGATTTTGTTGGTGTTGGTGCTAGTGCATGTTTGTTATCATAGTGGTTGTGTTGGTAGTGGTTGTGCATGTTTGTGTTGGTGCTAGTGGTTGTGCATGTTGGTTGTCGTAGTGGTTTTGTTGACGATGGTTGTGCATGTTGGTATAGGTAGTGGTTGTGTATGTTTATTGTCGTAGTGGTTGTGTTGGTGCTAGTGGTAGTGCATGTTTGTTGTCGTAGTGTTGTGTTGGTGCTAGTGGTTGTCGTAGTGGTTGTGCATGTTGGTTGTCGTTGTGGTTGTGTTGGTGCTAGTGGTGGTGCATGTTGGTTGTCGTAGTGGTTGTGCATGTTGGTTGTCGTTGTGTTGATGTTATTGGTGGTGCTGCATGTTGGTTGTCGTAGTGGTTGTGTATATTGATTGACGTTGTGGTTGTATTGGTGCTAGTGGTGTTGTATGCTGGTTGTCGTAGTCGTTGTGGCGAAATTTTGGGCATTTGGGGCATGGTTATTTCGTCTTACGTTTGCGTAGTTATTCATTACTTTGACTCTTATTTCTTCTTTCTTCATTTGCTTTTTAAAGAGATTTTGAATGAGTGGACAGCAATGCATGATGGACCGATATCATCTGTCAGGATTTTCACCTTGAAAACTAAAGAACTTGAAATTTCTGAAGAACTTGATGGTAGCAGTTTTTTGCTCGTTTTTATCCTAAAGTTTATAGTTTATCCGGTATTGTCAAATCTTAAGATTTATTTGTAAGGATGTCTTCAATTATAAAGCTTCTCCTATCTACATGTACTTGATTTATATGTATGCCAAGAACATAAGAGACAAGTACGAATCAAAAATACTAAAAGGTTGGTGTACTCCGGAATAAGTAAATAGGAGGTCTCTAACGTAAGTTTCATTTTCTGACGTATGGCCTTTGCTGAAAACGTTATTTCGGCAGTACACCAACCTCTTATATAAATAAAGGGTGAGTGTCAACCGTCGTACATTGCGCGTTTGTGTTTATCTTTCCGTACGATAACGAAGTGTTTTGACGGAACTATTCTGCGGAAATTCGCCGAGTCATCTCGGAAAACCCTGTAGACGCTTTCTTATTCACCCACAATCCAAATACGTCGACTCCGAACCTCATTTTTTTGTTTGAATCTCCTCACTTCGTCTTCCACGATTCGCGTCAGTCAAGGCTGACATAATTCGGAAAAAAAAGTCAAGAAAACTTGCATTTTGTGAAAAATGCAGAAATAATTACTCTCTAAGGTATATCTTCTTTCAATTAAAAGACAAAATAAATAATTTATATCAAGGATTGACAAAATGTTTCGAAAAATGGCCGACCGAGCGTGGTTGACACTCACTCTTTAAGTATCCTTATAACATGTTTTTGGCAATTGAGCTGTCTGAGAAAATTCGAAATTGTTCTCTCGTGTCACGGGTTATCGAACTAGAGCTGATACATTTTAAATAATTACACAAATAATAAAAACGCCTGTTCTATAACGACCAAATCGAATACTCAATAATAATACTCAACAATAATAAAAATACAATAATAATTGGTGTACTGCCCAAATAGTATGTACACCGACGTTTTAGAGTATTTTGTTTTTATTTCTACATTGCCTACGCAGCACAATACGTTTATATCACTCATTTGTATCCAAAAGACCAATATATTTTTATGTGTATTCTAGAAATTATCCCTTCAACTAAAGAAATAAACGAAAACTCTGCTAATATTGCTAACCAATTATTTCATGTTCTTGTCACTGGTGTGATTGAGCCATCTGTAATCTATCAGTAAGTAAACGTCATATCAATTCAGAAAATTGAGAAGAAACAAATGTCATATTATGTATGTATATTTTCTTTTGTACGGCATTTGTATAAGTATATGAATCCAATATTATGAAAGGAATCATCATTAATGCGATGCAGCGCTCAATAGTATTGGTCTTTCTCTCATTTTTTACGTCAGTTGTAAATAAATCTTTCAGACGGTAGGCCTATGCCTCCTGATATAATGCAGGTTCACGTGTTGTAATGTAGTGAACGAGAGGGATAGGAGTACAAAGTACAAACCCATACCATGAGGGGGGTGTTATCTTCATCTGGGGATGAGTGTGGTTGACCAACGAATCTGTTATATAAGTATTCATGGGAGGCTGCCAAAATGTATTCGATTTGTAACTCCATTAATTTCATGATTTAATAAATTTGTTTTAATCAGAGTAACAGTTTAGCCTTTTCTTTTTCTTTCTTACTCTGTTATGGTTCTCGTTCGTTAGGGATATTTTTGAATATGGTTTATCAAAGCTCGCTATCCTTCCGGAGTCTGACAAGTACGACTGTGTCGTGTGTTCTCATATTACTGACGTAGACTGGGACAAAAATAATGAAATACTCCTGGGAACCTACGGTCAGGTATGTAGTTGCACCTGAAACGTTAACACAAAGACTATAGTTGTAAAAAGTGGCTATAGTTGTAAAACATATGCTTATAGTTGCAGATTATAATGTTGATTAATTCAATTATTTCAGGAATTGTTAGTTTATAAACTTACTATGGAATATAAGGAGACTTCGGACGCAAGGCTGCAGAGCAAACTTTATTGGCAAAAGAGCTTTTCACAACCTTTATTTGCCATTGATTATGTTGATGTGACACACGATGGGGTCCGAGAATTGATTGTTACATCATTAAAAGGACTTCATGTTCTTCAGGTTAGTTTGACTTCATGTTCTTCAGGTTAGTTATATGTGTAGATATGCATCAAGCCTATATACCTCAGATGGAGAATGGAGAATATATATATATATATATATATATATATATATATATATATATATATATATATATATATATATATATATATATATATATATATCAGAGTGAAAAGGTGGTGAACTGCTGAGATTTTTAGGAACGAAATACTAAGATTTCGAGCGGAGCCCTTAATCAGAGTAAGACGTGATGAAATAAATATAGGGCTTACATATGCCAAAAGGGTGACGCGAGTAGAAAGTAGCCAATCAAATGCACGAGAGGTAAACAAAACTAAAAATGGGATGCGAAAATGTTAAATCATCTGCTATATTTTTAGTCGGTCAGCACTGATGTAGTGAATGTGGGAGTTTGGAGTAGACAGACGATACATATACGATCATCAAGCTCAAATCGTCAGAATTCAATCGTCATAATCAGTTATTTCAACTTTAACACTCTACTCCCACACGGGATTAACGTCATTTTCAATTCATATGATAATTTTATACATTTCGGAATCTTTTGAAATTTACATACGCCGCGTTCTCATATATATACTGTATACATGCAAAGTGCGACGTATTAATATGCTGCATGGCAAATGTGATGTATATATATATATATATATATATATATATATATATATATATATATATATATATATATATATATATATATATATATATATATATATATATATATCAGAGTGAAAAGGTGGTGAACTGCTGAGATTTTTAGGAACGAAATACTAAGATTTCGAGCGGAGCCCTTAATCAGAGTAAGACGTGATGAAATAAATATAGGGCTTACATATGCCAAAAGGGTGACGCGAGTAGAAAGTAGCCAATCAAATGCACGAGAGGTAAACAAAACTAAAAATGGGATGCGAAAATGTTAAATCATCTGCTATATTTTTAGTCGGTCAGCACTGATGTAGTGAATGTGGGAGTTTGGAGTAGACAGACGATACATATACGATCATCAAGCTCAAATCGTCAGAATTCAATCGTCATAATCAGTTATTTCAACTTTAACACTCTACTCCCACACGGGATTAACGTCATTTTCAATTCATATGATAATTTTATACATTTCGGAATCTTTTGAAATTTACATACGCCGCGTTCTCATATATATACTGTATACATGCAAAGTGCGACGTATTAATATGCTGCATGGCAAATGTGATGTATTGATTTATATTCACGATTTCTTTATGTGGAGATACAAAAAAGTGAGTTCAAACAAGGAGTGAATGTAAAACCGTACAAAGCACTTTCAATTTTATATTCTGTTTATTATACAGGTAGTCTACTCCTCATAAGACTTCAGGGAAGAATACTTTAGAACATCCATAAAGAATATTCATTGGGTTAAATTTACCTAATAATCTTTCTAGAACGATAATATATAAGTGCTCGATAAATCGATACGTTTTTGCTCACATCTTTTTTTACAAATAAACAACTGTATATACACCTTACACTTTGGAAAATGTTTCGCGCGCTTTTTCTCAAGTGTTACCTGATTGGCTGTTAAGTTATTCTCTTGTTTTTTATTGGTTATATTTTCACATGTGAAGAGCTGCACCTGATTTTGATTGGACGTATCGCATTTTCAAAGTGTATGTGAAAATATAGATTTTGTCAACCAGGCAATTACGCAACCAAATTCTTGTGATACATGTAATAATGTTTATTAGGGAGCGTCCATTATTTATGATAGGGATTGGTACCGAAGAGAAACAAGTTCCAAAAAAATATTTTACCCAACCTTACAAACACTGAATTTTTCTTCTACCCAACCATCACTAGATGATGTAATCATATACATGTTATACTGCATACATGTATACCGACAACTTCGTAAGGGTTTTTTGAGTGGGCTTATAACCGGGAGGGCTAATAAGCGGGATAGAAAAAACGTTTCAAAACGCAACAGACAATCTATGTTGGCACTTTATTGCTCGACGTTTTGCTTAATATCGCAAGTGCAAAAACAATAACAAATAAAGAAGATTTCTGATTTTTGCCACAGAACCATTCCAATTATAATCCATTCCATATGAAACGTTATTAAAAAAAACCCAACGAAAATTAAAAGTTCAAGTTATACCGCTTCAAATTTCTATAAAAGTAACAAATGGTACGTATGTTTATAACAAAATATGCTATACACAAGTTATGTAGCTGTCTCGAAATGATCTTCATCATCATCGTCGTCATCGTCATCGTCATCACTGTCGAGATGAAACTCTAAATGGTCGGCATTGAATTACCATGTGTTTACTTTATATTTGGGGAGAAGAAGCACAAAGTCGATGTGAAGAAAAGAAAAGGACAAGCACAAAATTCATCGTAAGGAGACATCATAACGCCAACTGAAGTACTGAACTCTGAAATTTTAGTAATGTCACCTACAGCAAAGTTATCCAATTAACTTGCCATAATGAGAATGCTGAATTGTTGAAACATATTATCAGTAAAAGTTTTGTTTCAACGCTAGTTGCGCTGTTTCTCTGTTTTCTTCGTTGTTATTTTTACTATTAGTATAAAAGGTGCTAATGGAAGGTGGGCCTATATCCGGGGGGCTTATAACCGGAAGGTATTTTCTGTTACCAAACAGATGGGCTTATAAGCGGGATTCTACGGTATACGCACTTTGCCTACTGTCTCGTCCTTGCTCTTATCATACCCTTTAGATATTTATATTTATAATGTTAAATATTGGTTCATATAGTATGAGATCATCTCAATATTCTAAGGAAGTTAAAGTTTGTGTTGCTGTTTACTTTATAAACATGAAATATGTCTATCTAAAATATTATTTAACAAGAGGTTTTTTAATTAAGAAATAAAAAACGTGTCGTGTGATTATTGAGTTATAATGGCACGAGAGATGCGTGTAAAACACAAGGCGATAGCCGAGTGTTTTACTAGCTTCTCGAGTGCCATTATAACTCGATAATCACACAACGACAAAGTTTTTTATTTCTTTTATAAAATAACACCATTAAATTAACAATAAAACCATGAAAAATGCAGATTTACCTGTTATAAGAGGCGTTGCTATGTGTGTTGCTAGGACGCCTTTGTTGAAAACACGTTGGCGATTTTAGCGATGAAATGCACTCAACGTTGCAGTTAAAACATTTTGCGGTGTCAGTACATTGATTAGCCTTGTATCCAGGTATTTTTTGACTTCCTTTTGTGATTTAAACTACTTAAAATCCGTCAAAAACGACAAAATCTACGCGAGGAATCACGTCAGCTTATGCTTTATTGAGTTATAATGACACGGTTTTTGAGCGCAGTAACCAATCAGACAGCGTGTTGTCGCTCATTTACTTCCGGTTATTTTATAAATATTTAACAAGCAATCTCTGTTTTATATTGTATCACTATTATTATAACTAGAGACATTAAACACCGATGGATTTTATTTCTTTCTTTTGTTTTAAAATTTGTTACTCGATATCTATAATGCAACAAAAAAATCTTACCCAACATTTTACCGCCAGAAATTTGGCTTAGCCAACCCCTTTCTCATATGTACCAACCCGAGCGATAAATAATGAACGCTCCCTTATATGTGGAAGAGTATTTTGCACTAGGAACTAAAACAGTTGTAGAAATCATAATGCACTGCATCCGGGAAGTGAGCGGCATCTTTTTCGTATGTCACGCTTACGAGATGTATATCGACAAGTCACATCACTTTCCATTTTGTTAGTTTTGAGAGATAGAAAGATAGATTTTAATCAAAATAACACATCGCAGTTTACATACTGAATTGCGTGTTAATTATTACATAATATAATTTAATATCGCCTATTAAAATATTTAAGAAAATTATAAATATATGTACAAGAACTGTACAGAAAAAAACTAAGAATATTAAAAAGAAGAAAGTTTAAAAGAAATGTCATGGGAAATGTTTAAGACAAGCTTGGTAATAAAGTATGAAAACTTTGTTTAATTAACTGAATGTTTCATGTTAAACCACTTATATTCTACTAAGCCAGTATTTTTATTTGTATTTTCTGAAAGTATTAGGTCAAGAAGATGTAATTTTTGCATTAAACCCAGTTTATCAACACCACGTCTAATGTTATGTAATGTTTATTATTTCATGCTTGAGTCGGTTTTCTTTGATGTACCGCGAGTTGTATATAGCATACAGCCATATGAATACTAATTAGATAAAAAAATGAAGAAAAACCTAGGAAAATATTTGTCCAAGGTGAAAAAATAGACAAAACTTTGTCGGAAAACCTCATCAATCATGAAATAAGTTAGTTAATTACCTCGAACGTCGGGATGTATGCGATATACAGCCCTCAGACGCTACGTGTCGTCAGGGCTGTATACAGCATACATCCCTCGTTTTCAATATATAAACTCAATAATTACGCAACTCAATAATATATAAACTCAAGACAAAACTGTTAGACAAAGGATAAATGCCGCGGTTCAATAATCTGGATGATAAGAACATAAAATTGATGTATTTTAAGCTATACCGTGTAATGTTCTATTTGTTAAATGGACTTTTCAAATCATTAATAATTCATGAGGAAAACATAAAGTAAAATTATAACCGAGACGTTGTTGGTAAATGTGGTAATAAACGTCGATAAATTAAGCCAAATTTTCCTCATTAAAAAGACTCATTAATAATTACATGAATTAAAGTTTAATGAGTGTCTTTATATGATCAGAAGCGACGTGATATTTTTTGTTACGTCATACAAGGGGTCATTGCTACAGTACATCACAGAAATCTTGATTCACATTTTTTTAAATTTTTCAATAGCATAGGTTTTCTGAAATTGCCAAACGCTTTCAAGATGAGTTTGCTGGAGACGAAGTTGCTGCTGAGGAAAACTCTGCCGAAAACTAGATGCAACAGTCTCTTTTCACACGACCTCGTTGAGAAACGCAAAATGTCCCAAATTCTCAAGACCATGCGAGTACGTAGATATGGTATCAGAGTCCGTAGACATGGAATCCGCAGATGGTCGGTTGCATATATGTTTATTATAATATATATTCCAAGTTACCGTTAGTCAGAATGTCTTAAAGGACATTGGCAACAAAAAATTAAGTTGGTCTAATATGAAAGAACTCGAGTAACACCTTTTACAACTTTTCCGTATTTTACTTCGTTTTTTAAATTTTTCAGTTTGTTTGATATGTAAATGAGATGATCTCTGACGTCAGATGCAGGGTAGAGAATTTTCACTCATTAAAATATCTTCAAGTTTGTTCCACAAATTTACTTCAAAATGTGCGTATAATAACTCCTCACGATAATGTACGTTGTAAACTTAGCAATCACTGAGTTATCAAAGACATTTTTTAATGAGTGAAAATTATCTACCCTGCACCTGTCAGAGACCATCTCATTTACACATCAAACAAACACATCAAACAAAAGGTGTTACTCATATCCTTTAAGTTGCCAATATCCTTTAAGTGTGATTTTTTGTGGTTTTCTCGGAGATCACTTCGTAGTTAGCTAGTGTTAAAATTAGGGTTAGTATTAGTATTAAAAAATTATGGTTATTTATTTATGAGGGTTAGTTATGAGGAAAAATTTTATGAGGCAAAATATGCTACCGAATGTCTACGCAATCCTAATAATACAACATCGTACCCAGGGCTTTTGCCTCCACGGTGGAAGAACGGCAAAAATGGCCCTTGGGATTGGCTTGTCATATGATAATTTATGTGGACTTAGGCCATTTGTTTTTGTTTACTTTATTGACGTGAATAATGATGAGAAATATGCAACGCTCTGCAGACTTGGTCATGTAAGCATTCATAATACTGAACAAGTATATATCAAATACAGTTCCTGACAATTAACCAAAGTCATTGTATTTTTAATTAGCAGTGAAATTTAAAGGATAGGAAATTTTGAACACCGGTATAAACTGAATTAATTAAGTTTTAGAACTGGCCAATAAGATTATAGAATTTACCGGCCGATCCCACCATAAAGATCATATATAAGTCCAATTGGGCGCCGCCATCTTGGGCCTTTCTGCAAAACAAGGAATCGTAAATTCTACAATTTTTGCGTTTCTTTTTCACTTCATAGTCTATTTGGCGATTAAGCCTGTTGTTCTATTGTTACTTGCACCATTTTTTCTGCTTAGTCAAATATCAAAATGATTGCTTTAATATGAAATTTAAATATAACACCCCCCCCCCCCCCCCCCATTTATCCTTCAATTGTTTCCCGGCGAATGTCTGAAATCGGGTGTCACTATTTGTACAGCAGTTCATGTCATGACGTCACAATTTTCAACATTATTTGGTTATTTTCTAGGTACAAAACTAACCCTTACTCAAAATCAAACCCTAATCCTAACCCTAACCTTATTTCAGTTTAAAGTCGAACAATTTGAGGTGGACATAAACTGCTGTACATATAGTGAATCCCAACTGAAATCAGGCCCCAATGCCCCCTCTAGTTTTACTTAGGATCTCAATGATCCCCAGTATATCCTCCTACCTATAATTACCAATAATCAGTAAGTGTGCAATGCCCTTGAATTACCAATAATTGTTAATTGTAGGGTTAGAACCCAACCCCAACACAACACCAATCCTAACCCCCCTCCTAATGAGTTTTCTAACCCTAACCCCCCCACCTAGCGAGTTTGCCTTAAAAACACTTCGGCATGGCGCGACGTATCCCCCACCGTCGTCTCCCAACTTTGGTGTCTTTAATAAGTAGACTAATAAGAGGATAGGGGTATCTAGTACGTATTCCTTATAAGGAAGCGCAAATAGAAGGCATTGAATTAAGTGAATTAAGGTAATTCCTCAGTAATTCTTTCCGAAATAAAAATGTGCTGAAACTTCCCAGTCTTAAAGTTATTGACATACTTATATTAAAACCAAAAAAAAAAGTTGGGGTTACGGATCTTGTTTGGAAGATATGGCATATTGCAGATCACCTCTTACTCAGTATGGTGACGTCATTGTGACCAATTTATGAGTTGTAAAAACCGCTTTGCACAACTTTTTCTTGAACCTTTTGACAAAGATATCGCAACTAGTAATTTTATACAAGAAAACATGATATTTTAGGGAAAAAGAAACAGCTAACAGGGTTTATTATGATAAAGAAAGGTCGTTTCCCATATTTTTGACATGTTATTTGAAGAAACATTCATCAAAAATGTAAAATATTGTAAGTTGTGGAAAGTTTTCTTATGGAATACGTACTAGAAGTACATATGAATAAGAGAGACTACGCATGTGGGATTAGTAATTGACTGTTAAACGCATGCGCGATTTTTATGCTCCTACAATTACCAATTATTGGTAATTATAGGAGGTAGGAGGACATGTTGGGATCCCAGGGTCATTTTCGTCGACCTTCCACCGTGGAGACAAAACTCCCTGGGTACGAGGTTGGACGTGAATAGATATTTTATTTCGGGACCTGGTTAAAATGTAATGTATTTTTGGTTTGTTATGCTCTGTTTGATAACTTTAGTTGTAACTTCCTAGGACAAAACAAACATCTTTGTCTGCAGACGTCGAGCTAATCACACCCTTATATTTCCATGTTTATAAATATAAGCAATATTAGCGCCATAATTCACACAAGGCTAGTTATCTCTGGATAAATTTCTCTTGTCTCAAAATGTTTGACGGGTTTCATGAGAACGACATATATTTGAAGTCGTTTAGATATGATGGGCAAATAGGCGTTAGATAAAAGAAAATATTTCCTCTATTCGAATGTTTTCACCAACAGTAAAATATGGCAAATATACATGCTTTTTAGAACCAGCTCATGAAGCATAAGAACCAGATAGAAAGAAAATGAAAATAGATTTTGTTTGATAAGCATTTGTCTTATACTTTAAAACATTTTTAACAATTTAAACCATTTACTATACAGGTATAATGTTGTTATCCAAATGACCAATATTGTTTTCTGAGTGCATGTTATTTTTAAAAAGGTCTCCCCTGTCGTCAGATGCTAGGAAAAATCTAAAATGGGTTACTGTAGCTCCATATTTAGAAATATATTTTCCTTCTACTCCCACGCGATCACGGGCTACGTTTTCTGTCCATCTCGCTTTAGCCCTGAGGCAAATCATTTCCAGACCAATAGTGTATATGACAACATATGCAAGAAAGCAAACAATACTCTAGGCTTGCGTAGGAGAATCCTTAGGGATTGTAGCATTCTGGTTTTAGGATTTTACATATTTGTGATCTTTGGATTCTCCTGAGAAAAATTGTAATATATCCTGTCGTTCGAAAATTTCATCTTCATGCCCTTTTCCCCGCTAAAGTTCACAGGAAGTTACGTCAACGCAGGGACACGCAATATTTTGCGGAGTGATTCAGTTATGAAATACAGCGAACGTTAATTTGGCTTTGAACTTTAAACAGCCTGTTTAGACAAAATTCGCTCAATTCTTAGACATTCACTGTTGAATAACGCCGCAAAATATTGCGTGCACGTCACTTCCTGTGAACTTTAGCAGGGGAAAAGGCATGAAGATGCAATTTTCGAACGACAAGATATATTACATTTATTTTTGTTAGAACCCAAAGATTACGAATATATAAAATCCCCACAGGCTGGACAGGCACTTTAAGTAAATACCAGCCTCGTCCGTCCCCAATTCGAATACGCCTGTGCTGTATGGAATCCCAATATACTAAAAGGAATATTAATAAGATCAAGAAGATCCAACGCAGAGCTGCTATAGATTCGCCGTAAATAATTACTCTAGAACTAGTCTTGTATGAACGCAACGAAATTTAAATAGGGAAATAAAGCTAATTTTCCACTAGGAGAATTAATTTTGTGAATAGATAGGTAATTACTTCTAGCTGAGCACTCGTAAGCCAATAGCAAAAGTCACTTTGCGTAAAAAAATTTAACCATAGTGCAAAACCGACTTAAGTGTGAGGTGAGATCTCGGAAAACGGGCGAGCCTGCTACTAGTTACCTGGTCCATATGAACAGGCGCTTAATCATACTGGATCCAGAAAATGAATCCAAAATTAAGTACGACATCTTATGGTAGCACACTATATATAGTTTTAGTAGAGGCAGCTAAGACATAGCTGGTATTACATGACCGTGCGAAGATACAAAGTTTTTCTTTGAGTGTTCTGTTTATTATATTGAAATCGATTAAATATCAAAGATGATAACATCACATGAGAAGGTAAAATTATATATTTACTGCTGATATGTTAATGTGGCTTTCAGTAGAGTTGAAGCAATGTATTACCTCGTCAGCATGGAGGAATGAGGCTCAAGCTTCGGACGGAGTCCTTCGTAGTGTCAAGTCTCATTCTGAGAGGATCCTAATGGTTGAGCTTGACAGCAATCCAGTTACAACCAACATCGTTTCCTACTCGCCCACAAATGTTGCGCCGACTCACGCAGTCGAGAAGTTCCACGATGAGCTTAGAGGGGCAGTTAAGGAGGTGCCTGTTCAAAACTTCCTCCCAGTGCTTGGTGATTAAAATGCGAGATTGGGGTCAGAAGATGCTATATTTACATACCGGGAGCTCCGGCCTGGCTGAGTTTATGGTAGAAAACCAGCTTTTAGCTGCAAATACGAGTTGATTGTTATGTTGATTGCTATGATCATTAATTGTTTATAGTATCTGATTGGCCAATTTTTGTCACATGTATAAAACAATAATTTTATGTATAAATTTTCATATTCCGTTTTTATTTTCCTTTACGTTTCACTATCTAACGAATAGCCTTCACTCGAAACGTTCGACGTCATATTCACTATTTTTATATTAGTTTATGATTCGTATTTTAACGCCGCAGAGTCTGCGCATGCCTAATACTTTTATATCCACATATAGCCGCAGTATAATCTCTCATTATACGATTGGAGCTAACCCCAAAACAACTTAGATGCTAATCCTAACCCCCCGCGCCTTGTGTCTTCCTAACCCCTCAGCCGTGTTTTCCCCATCCCTAGCCCCCAGAGTGTTACACGCATGCGCTACAAAAAACACAATATATATCATAAGGAACGAGAGACCATGTTGGTAGCCGACGACGACAAGTCTGCATGCCTATGGCAACCAGCGAACGTAAAAAAACAGCGTCTAGAGATTCGTTGTAGTATACCGTATAGCCTTTTGCTCACATTTAAGAAGTTGATACAAAAACAAAACTAAGATCAGATAAATAAAAACACAAAATAGTTTAATGATATAGATATCACAAATTAATCAACCATGTGACTGATAGAAACACAAAGCTATAGACTATATTTTCTTTACAGAAATATTTTCTACGTTATAGGTAGATAATTTTCATCACTAGCTACACTTACTACAATCAAACCAAAAATATAATATACCTTAAAAGCTAAGACGATTTTTGTCTAATGTATAGCTTAACTAAGTTCAAAAACTTGGTATCATTAACATAATTTTGTTAATGATATCTGTATTATTAATGATGGTAGTGTTGATTAGTTCGGCAGCCATGTTTATGTTATATTTTCGTGAGTCTCACATCTGCATTTTTCTTCGCAGTAGAAACAGACCTCGAGCAACAAATCTAAATATTTAATAAAAAAAAAAATAATTGAATTATTATAATGCTATAAAATAACTTTGCATAGGCAGCAGTATCGCATAGTCTATAAAGAAGCGGTAAGTCTAAACTTAGACTAGTGGGTCCTAGCAGGGCTATATAGAAGATCTTCTAAGCCTTTATGTCTAGTCCCACATGCTTAGTCTCTCGTGAGTCTATTTATTAAGGACCCCAAGTATGGGGTGTGGTGGACAAGTAGGTTCGTGACTTAAAACTTGTTAGGCGGGGGGTAAGGGTTAGAAAACTAATTAGGCGGGGGGTTATGGTTAGAAAACTAGTTAGGCGGGTGTTAGGACATTTGTTGTTTTGGGGATTGGGAACAATTACTTCCGTAAAGTGCTCCCAGAAGGCTTAGAAGATCTTCTAGCTCCGCTAGGATCCACTAGTCTAAATTTAGACTTACGGCTTCAACCCATTTAGACTATGCTATACGGGTGGCATAGGTTGTACGTACACAGTGGCGTAACGGAGTTGGTGGGGGCCTTTAGGAGGTTTTCGTTTAGGGGTCCCCATCACCCCTAGTTTAGACATCGATTTCATGACTTCAAAGCTGGAGCCTGAAAAGGATCAAAATTTTATTATATTTTTGAACTGGATCTTCACAATTCATATGAAATTAATCTTCTATAACGTATTTAATGAAAGACAATAAGGAATTATTAAATCTGCCAACATGGCAACATCTAGTAGATGTACAGTGCCAGTGAAAATTCTTATAGTCCTGATCGAACGCATTTGTATATATATATATATATATATATATATATATATATATATATATATATATATATATATATATATATATATATATATATATATATATATATATATATATATATATATATATATATATATATATATATATATATATATATATATATTATATATATATATATATATATATATATATATATATATATATATATATATATATATATATATATATGCTATTTTGAGTAATAGGCTAACAGCAATGAAAAAATAATGACAATTTTTGAAATATGACATTTAAAATGAACAGAACAAAGTATTTCAGCCATATTTATGTCAGCACAGTCTATTTATTGCCTGTCCTTGCACCTTTGCATTGAGACTTGCAAAACTGTTAATCAATCTCTTCTTATCAAGACAGAATAGCCAAGACATCTAGTCTCTTGTGTCATTGTGGATCTAAGGTATGTCTTAATGAGTTTTAGTTCAAAGAAACATATTTTTATGTGTTAAAACATTATTTAGTTATTCTAATTAATTCAATTGTCATAATCACGAGATTATCATAGATTCATTGGGGGCCCTTTGAGGTGGGGGGCCCTTAGGAGTTGCTCTAACCCTGACTATAGTCCGTTACGCCACTAGTTGTACATATCGAATTCTAAGGTTGTTAGTAGAGAGACAGCAGTAGGGACTTTTACGACATGCTCATCTACGACGACGACGTCTTCAAAAGTTTCAAAGAAAATAATTCTTGATACAAAACAAAGAGAATAAATAATCTTTAGTCCCAAAAGTAATCTCATCGTCGTCCTTGTTCTGTGTACGACGTCACTCAGAGCATTTTCATGCGTCTTCAGGAACAGGTCAACTCAAGAATGGATACAAGCTGTTGATTAAGATTGACATTAAGTTGGTCACCACGATCAATTTAGACGTATATTGAATCGTTTTAGAAATCTAAAACATGCTTGGCAATTAACGATAGACAATTAACTGTGATTTCCTTTTCATGTTTAAAACTAGTTGTTTGTTTAATATAACGTACCCGCGTCTTAGATGAGCGCTTCGTAAATCTTAATTAAAGGTGCCTAGTTTAGCAAAGAGGACGTTAAGAAAACACTGTAGTTTGACCGAGGGTCGAGGGGTGCTTGTTCGATTTAGCCAAGGAAAAACAACAAAGGCGACCAATTCGTTTTTTACAACAATTGCATACATAGTTTCATATATGATAAACTGAGACTATTCAAGAAAACATCTGGAAAGTATTTTAACGTTCTCAATGAAGGAACAAAAGACAAGCACTCAATGACGTCAAATTGAAAAGAAAACCACCGCTGTACATCAATCTTGAGCCGTCGAACAAATTCGAAAATGGCGGCGTCCAGAAGCATAAAATACGAGAATGAAAACGTTATTTCTCGAGTACAAGAGCAGATACCATTAAAATATTAACATTTGTAAACGTTATACTTAAAGGCCTTTCATTTCAAGCTAATTTATTTTTTGGGTACAGTTCCCCCTTTAACGTTAATATGTCAATTACCGTATTGTATTATTTTGTGCATATTGTGTTGTATTGTGTTGTTGTGTTGTGTTGTGTTGTTGTGTTGTGTTGTTGTGTTGTGTTGTTGTGTTGTGTTGTATTAATTGTACTGATTGCATTTTATTACATTGTATTATCCGTGTTACAGGATCCCACTGAAAAACATTAAAGTGATGTGGTATACTGAATAGATATTATTAATTGTGCGCAGATATATACCTTCAAAGTGTACAACTGGAAAAGAATGATCAAGCTACAACCAGAGACCACTGCGGTAAAAATAACGTAGCCCAGTTTTAAACTCGATAACGAATCTCGATCAGGCACATCAGACAATATTACACCAAGCAACATAAGAATGCTAAAAATAACACTGCCCCTAAGAAAAAGAAAAACTAATCTATACTTAGCCTGTATTTGATGTTAAATTTAGGAACTGAATTAGACGTAGCATGATATGAAATTTATTTAAGGTGTGCTTGATTGCAGGGTCGTCGGAAGCAAATTCATATTGGGGAGCTAAAAGGGCGGGACCATCCAAAATTAGTGACTGCATTTCTAGGGGGTCCGTGGGTATGCGCCTCCGGAAATTTTAATTGGTTTAAACACTAGATATATTTGTTTCATAATAAATAAATAAACAATGAATAAATAAATAAATAAATAAAGTGTTTTACAACAAAAATTATCGGGATTGCAATATTTTAGTATTGCGATATTGCGATATTTCTCGATCGCAATCCCGATAATTAGGCTCCGTGTAAATGGGGTTTATGTTTGTTTATTTTCATGCGACAAATATTTTTTTTTTAAATTTTCTTTTTCTTCAAAAGAATGTTACAATTTATTAAAAAAAATATTGGGGGGCTGCAGCCTGACAAGCAACCCCCCCCCCCCCCCACACTCCCCCGCTTCCAACGTGTCTGGATTCCAAGGCATGTTGGCTACTAAGAGCACAGAAATGTAACATGATATTATAAAGTGCTTATAACGTCTGTGGGGATTTAACATATTTGTAATCTATGGATTCTCCTGAGATAAATTGTAATATATATTGTCAGCTGAAAATTTCATTTCATTCAGACTTTTTTGCTGTCAAAGTTGACGGAAATGACGTCAAATCGGGAATCTGTCTACATGAATGCCCGATTTGACGTCATTTGATGCCCGATTTGATGATATACTCTCCTTTTTCTGTAGTTTTTACGTATATTATGTATTAATGTAGACATTTACCTCGTCCAAGTACCATCATCAATCTCTCCTGTAGAATTTCCTTTTGTCAAAGCAGCCAAGATGAGTGAGAGCAAGGCCTGGACACTGTGGAAGATGTAAATCATGATCATCCAATCAGAATATTTTTCCTTTGTACAGAATTCATTGAAAGGTATTGTTTCTGTTCGTCCCATTGAGGATACCTATAGGTTAATGGAGTTGACGAATTGAGTAGAAAATACGATAAAGGTAGTTGGCGGAGTATATGAACAAACATACAGTAAAGTAAATATATAGTGTGTTTTTACGAGCAAAAGCCTCTAAGTGTCTATGAAACTAAAAATATTTTTCAGTTTTTAAATGTTCAATGTGCAATTGAAACATATTTAACAGAAAAAGTCTTAAAAACATCATTATGCCACTTAAATAGGCTATAAAGCAACGAACATTTCAGCAAAAAAATGGTCACTTCTACGGGCGGCTAAATACCACGTGACTTGTTGGTGTGACATCAGAAAAATTATATTTTGGGATCATTTTTTTGGGACCTTGACTGCGCATGTGCAGCCCACAAGCATTCTCTCTCACGTTGGCCTCAGGCTACATGTGAGGGGGCTTTGTGAGGGGGCTTTGGGTGGGGAAAACAAACCCCTTTGCTAGGCGGGGGATTAGGGTTAGGGTTAGGACACGTTATTCTGTGGTTAGGATAAAAGTTATTTCGGGTTAGCCAATCACATGGCTTCCCATGGAAAGTGATCCCAAAAATTTCTGCGTGACGTCATGGATTTTGCAAGTAGTGTAAAGATGGCAGAAATTAGCGAGAAAGCTACAAAGTACAATGGAAGATATTGCGTTGCCGGCACTTCTAACGACACTAGTTGCCGAATCGCTTGACATTTTTTCAAAATACGCTCTCACTTGCTCTCTGAATCTCTGTTTATAAAACATCTTGACGTCATCAGAGCTTTCGGACCCAGTCTCTGCAGATTTTTAAATAAATTTTGATGATTAAAAACGTCTTAAAATTATTTTTTTGAAAATAATAAATATGAAAGTGTTTTCTAAACAAGCCTAACAATAAAAAACTGGAAATTAATTCATTAGCACTTAAGAGGTAAAACGTATTGTTTTGTTTTGCAAAACCAGACGGTACTTTCTTGCTCGCTTTCTTGTTAGCAGCTCGCTTATATACAGTGCAACCTGTGAAAACGTATCAAGGTCCAACAACATGTCATGGTTTTCTTGACAAATTACATCCTATGGAATCGAAAAAATCAACATTTGCTGGTGAATTGTTTGTAGGAATACGGCCACGTATATAGTACCAGTACGACAAACTGTATTTTGTGGATGCATTTTATTAGGCATAAGATTATGCCATGTGAATCAATAAGACGAACTGGATATAATATGAAAAGGAGAAATAAGAGAACTTCAATGTGTCGAAAAATACTTACGTAAGAGTACTTACGTATATTAATGGACGACAATACGAACGATGTGTAAGAAGCCCGTCAAACGTAGTTGAATTTTATGGTTTCAGCCTTCATGTGTTTTCCACGAAGAACTTAATTTTTAAATTTATTGTAGCGTAAAACACGAAGCTATCGTAATAAAAATGACATATATATCATTTATCATCCCTAGTAAATATGGGTCCGCAATAATAAAGTCTAACATTGAACACACTATATATACTTTATATTAAAAATAAATCATTTTAATACATAATACATACAGTCTTTTGCTTTTCATAGTATGTTTTTATTGATTTTGTTGTATGTTCATTAAACCAGAGAGTCACCAACACTACGTCAATAGCGACGAATATCAACAAAGGTAATATCATACTTCCAAAATAAACATTCTAATAAGACAAGAAAAAAGCATATTACACATAATAATTTACTTTATTTAGTATATAAGAGCAGTGCAATTTCAAAAAACACAATGCAGAAAAAGGAAATACAACGCAGAAAAAAAGGAAACACAACACAGAAAAAGGAAATACAATGCAGAAAAAAAGGAAATACAATACAGAAAAAGGAAATACGTACAATGCAGAAAAAGGAAACACAATACAGAAAAAGGAAATACGATGCAGAAAAAGGAAACACAATACAGAAAAAGGAAAAACAATGCAGAAAAAGAAAATACAATGCAGAAAAAGGAAATACGATGCAGAAAAAGGAAATACAATGCAGAAAAAAAGGAAATACAATGCAGAAAAAGGAAACACAATACAGAAAAAGGAAATACAATGCAGAAAAAAAGGAAAAACAATGCAGAAAAAGGAAAAACAATGCAGAAAAAGTAAATACAATACAGAAAAAGGAAATACAATGCAGAAAAAAAGGAAATACAATACAGAAAAAGGAAACACAATGCAGAAAAAGAAAATACAATGCAGAAAAAGGAAACACAATACAGAAAAAGGAAATACAATGCAGAAATAAAGGAAATACAATGCAGAAAAAAAGGAAATACAATGCAGAAAAAAAGGAAATACAATGCAGAAAAAGGAAACACAATACAGAAAAAGAAAATACAATACAGAAAAAGAAAATACGATGCAGAAAAAGGAAACACAATACAGAAAAAGAAAATACAATACAGAAAAAGGAAATACGATGCAGAAAAAGGAAACACAATACAGAAAAAGGAAACACAATGCAGAAAAAGAAAATACAATACAGAAAAAGGAAACACAATACAGAAAAAGGAAATACAATACAGAAAAAAAGGAAATACAATGCAGAAAAAAAGGAAATACAATGCAGAAAAAGGAAACACAATGCAGAAAAAGGAAATACAATGCAGAAAAAGGAAATACAATGCAGAAAAAGGAAATACAATGCAGAAAAAGGAAACACAATACAGAAAAAGGAAATACGATGCAGAAAAAAGGAAATACAATGCAGAAAAAGGAAATACGATGCAGAAAAAGGAAACACAATACAGAAAAAGGAAACACAATGCAGAAAAAGAAAATACAATACAGAAAAAGGAAACACAATACAGAAAAAGGAAATACAATACAGAAAAAAAGGAAATACAATGCAGAAAAAGGAAACACAATGCAGAAAAAGGAAATACAATGCAGAAAAAGGAAATACAATGCAGAAAAAGGAAACACAATACAGAAAAAGGAAATACGATGCAGAAAAAAGGAAACACAATGCAGAAAAAGGAAATACGATGCAGAAAAAGGAAACACAATGCAGAAAAAGAAAATACGATGCAGAAAAAGGAAACACAATACAGAAAAAGAAAATACAATGCAGAAAAAAGGAAATACAATGCAGAAAAAGAAAATACGATGCAGAAAAAGGAAACACAATACAGAAAAAGAAAATACAATACAGAAAAAGGAAATACGATGCAGAAAAAGGAAATACAATACAGAAAAAGAAAATACAATACAGAAAAAGGAAATACGATGCAGAAAAAGGAAACACAATACAGAAAAAGGAAATACAATGCAGAAAAAAGGAAATACAATGCAGAAAAAAAGGAAATACAATGCAGAAAAAGGAAACACAATGCAGAAAAAGGATATACAATGCAGAAAAAGGATATACAATGCAGAAAAAGAAATACAATGCAGAAAAAGGAAATACAATGCAGAAAAAGGAAACACAATACAGAAAAAGGAAATACGATGCAGAAAAAAGGAAATACAATGCAGAAAAAGGAAATACGATGCAGAAAAAGGAAACACAATACAGAAAAAGGAAACACAATGCAGAAAAAGAAAATACAATACAGAAAAAGGAAACACAATACAGAAAAAGGAAATACAATACAGAAAAAAAGGAAATACAATGCAGAAAAAAAGGAAATACAATGCAGAAAAAGGAAACACAATGCAGAAAAAGGAAATACAATGCAGAAAAAGGAAATACAATGCAGAAAAAGGAAATACAATGCAGAAAAAGGAAACACAATACAGAAAAAGGAAATACGATGCAGAAAAAAGGAAACACAATGCAGAAAAAGGAAATACGATGCAGAAAAAGGAAACACAATGTAGAAAAAGAAAATACGATGCAAAAAAAGGAAACACAATACAGAAAAAGAAAATACAATGCAGAAAAAGAAAATACGATGCAGAAAAAGGAAATACGATGCAGAAAAAAGGAAATACAATGCAGAAAAAGGAAATACGATGCAGAAAAAAGGAAATACAATGCAGAAAAAGAAAATACGATGCAGAAAAAGGAAACACAATACAGAAAAAGAAAATACAATACAGAAAAAGGAAATACGATGCAGAAAAAGGAAACACAATACAGAAAAAGGAAATACAATGCAGAAAAAAGGAAATACAATGCAGAAAAAAAGGAAATACAATGCAGAAAAAGGAAACACAATGCAGAAAAAGGAAATACAATGCAGAAAAAGGAAATACAATGCAGAAAAAGGAAATACAATGCAGAAAAAGGAAACACAATACAGAAAAAGGAAATACGATGCAGAAAAAGGAAATACAATGCAGAAAAAGGAAATACAATGCAGAAAAAGGAAACACAATGCAGAAAAAGGAAATACAATGCAGAAAAAGGAAATACAATGCAGGAAAAGGAAACACAATACAGAAAAAGGAAATACGATGCAGAAAAAAGGAAATACAATGCAGAAAAAAAGGAAATACAATGCAGAAAAAGGAAACACAATGCAGAAAAAGGAAATACAATGCAGAAAAAGGAAATACAATGCAGAAAAAGGAAATACAATGCAGAAAAAGGAAACACAATACAGAAAAAGGAAATACGATGCAGAAAAAAGGAAACACAATGCAGAAAAAGGAAATACGATGCAGAAAAAGGAAACACAATGCAGAAAAAGAAAATACGATGCAGAAAAAGGAAACACAATACAGAAAAAGAAAATACAATGCAGAAAAAAGGAAATACAATGCAGAAAAAGAAAATACGATGCAGAAAAAGGAAACACAATACAGAAAAAGAAAATACAATACAGAAAAAGGAAATACGATGCAGAAAAAGGAAATACAATACAGAAAAAGAAAATACAATACAGAAAAAGGAAATACGATGCAGAAAAAGGAAACACAATACAGAAAAAGGAAATACAATGCAGAAAAAAGGAAATACAATGCAGAAAAAAAGGAAATACAATGCAGAAAAAGGAAACACAATGCAGAAAAAGGATATACAATGCAGAAAAAGGAAATACAATGCAGAAAAAGGAAATACAATGCAGAAAAAGGAAACACAATACAGAAAAAGGAAATACGATGCAGAAAAAGGAAATACAATGCAGAAAAAGGAAATACAATGCAGAAAAAGGAAACACAATGCAGAAAAAGGAAATACAATGCAGAAAAAGGAAATACAATGCAGGAAAAGGAAACACAATACAGAAAAAGGAAATACGATGCAGAAAAAAGGAAATACAATGCAGAAAAAGGAAATACAATGCAGAAAAAGGAAACACAATGCAGAAAAAGGAAATACGATGCAGAAAAAGGAAATACAATGCAGAAAAAGGAAACACAATGCAGAAAAAGGAAATACAATGCAGAAAAAGGAAATACAATGCAGAAAAAGGAAACACAATACAGAAAAAGGAAATACGATGCAGAAAAAAGGAAATACAATGCAGAAAAAGGAAATACAATGCAGAAAAAGGAAATACAATGCAGAAAAAGGAAACACAATACAGAAAAAGGAAATACGATGCAGAAAAAGGAAATACAATGCAGAAAAAGGAAATACAATGCAGAAAAAGGAAACACAATGCAGAAAAAGGAAATACAATGCAGAAAAAGGAAATACAATGCAGGAAAAGGAAACACAATACAGAAAAAGGAAATACGATGCAGAAAAAAGGAAATACAATGCAGAAAAAAAGGAAATACAATGCAGAAAAAGGAAACACAATGCAGAAAAAGGAAATACAATGCAGAAAAAGGAAATACAATGCAGAAAAAGGAAATACAATGCAGAAAAAGGAAACACAATACAGAAAAAGGAAATACGATGCAGAAAAAAGGAAACACAATGCAGAAAAAGGAAATACGATGCAGAAAAAGGAAACACAATGCAGAAAAAGAAAATACGATGCAGAAAAAGGAAACACAATACAGAAAAAGAAAATACAATGCAGAAAAAAGGAAATACAATGCAGGAAAAGAAAATACGATGCAGAAAAAGGAAACACAATACAGAAAAAGAAAATACAATACAGAAAAAGGAAATACGATGCAGAAAAAGGAAATACAATACAGAAAAAGAAAATACAATACAGAAAAAGGAAATACGATGCAGAAAAAGGAAACACAATACAGAAAAAGGAAATACAATGCAGAAAAAAGGAAATACAATGCAGAAAAAAAGGAAATACAATGCAGAAAAAGGAAACACAATGCAGAAAAAGGAAATACAATGCAGAAAAAGGAAATACAATGCAGAAAAAGGAAATACAATGCAGAAAAAGGAAACACAATACAGAAAAAGGAAATACGATGCAGAAAAAGGAAATACAATGCAGAAAAAGGAAATACAATGCAGAAAAAGGAAACACAATGCAGAAAAAGGAAATACAATGCAGAAAAAGGAAATACAATGCAGAAAAAGGAAACACAATACAGAAAAAGGAAATACGATGCAGAAAAAAGGAAACACAATGCAGAAAAAGGAAATACGATGCAGAAAAAGGAAACACAATGCAGAAAAAGAAAATACGATGCAGAAAAAGGAAACACAATACAGAAAAAGAAAATACAATGCAGAAAAAAGGAAATACAATGCAGGAAAAGAAAATACGATGCAGAAAAAGGAAACACAATACAGAAAAAGAAAATACAATACAGAAAAAGGAAATACGATGCAGAAAAAGGAAATACAATACAGAAAAAGAAAATACAATACAGAAAAAGGAAATACGATGCAGAAAAAGGAAACACAATACAGAAAAAGGAAATACAATGCAGAAAAAAGGAAATACAATGCAGAAAAAAAGGAAATACAATGCAGAAAAAGGAAACACAATGCAGAAAAAGGAAATACAATGCAGAAAAAGGAAATACAATGCAGAAAAAGGAAATACAATGCAGAAAAAGGAAACACAATACAGAAAAAGGAAATACGATGCAGAAAAAGGAAATACAATGCAGAAAAAGGAAATACAATGCAGAAAAAGGAAACACAATGCAGAAAAAGGAAATACAATGCAGAAAAAGGAAATACAATGCAGGAAAAGGAAACACAATACAGAAAAAGGAAATACGATGCAGAAAAAAGGAAATACAATGCAGAAAAAGGAAATACAATGCAGAAAAAGGAAACACAATGCAGAAAAAGGAAATACGATGCAGAAAAAGGAAATACAATGCAGAAAAAGGAAACACAATGCAGAAAAAGGAAATACAATGCAGAAAAAGGAAATACAATGCAGAAAAAGGAAATACAATGCAGGAAAAGGAAACACAATACAGAAAAAGGAAATACAATGCAGAAAAAGGAAATACAATGCAGAAAAAGGAAACACAGTGCAGAAAAAGAAAATACGATGCAGAAAAAGGAAATACAATGCAGAAAAAGGAAATACAATGCAGAAAAAGGAAATACAATGCAGAAAAAGGAAATACAATGCAGAAAAAGGAAACACAATACAGAAAAAAGAAATACAATGCAGATAAAAGAAATACAATGTAGAAAAAAGGAAATACAGTATGTTCGGAAAGCACTGAGACACTTTCTTTCGAGGTACGTTTGGTCGTTGAGTGTATTATGACTTTGCTGATTGAAAAAAATTACTTTGTCATGACTACCAACGTCACTTCATACAAAATGTTTTCATATATATTATTAATTGGTAATAACACAATTTGTTTTTAACTCATGCAATTTGGGATTAATACACAATTGGTGTTTTAATCCCAAATTGTTTTTCAAAATAGCTCAATTTTTATATTATTTTGCAAAACACACTCTTGTTTATTAACCCCAAATTGCACTAGAAACCGTGTTATTTCCTATGGCTATGCAAAAGAGATTTTCTGTAATAACATATCATGTTATAGTATGCACACTCATGGCCATACATTTATGAGGTCCGCTTATTTAGTTTGATAAAACAAATCAATTCAATCATTTTATTATGATATGTACATTTAAAAATAGTTCTACATCACTTTAATCAACACGAGGAGTGTTGTGAGGCATACTATATTATATTATAAATTCAAATAATGTCGAATTAAATGCTTCTGACACGTTAACTATGAAATATTCTTTAGCTAAAGTACTTTCCTAAAGTATACTTTAAATGCCAACTAACCATAGAACTGCCTTGGACACGAATTTGAAATATCCCAAATAATTTTGAAATGAGAGCACCCAGAATTAAAGTTAAACCAACAGTTGTCAACCCCAACTGACTCTACATAAGCAAAAATAATTACGATTACAAAGGGGCATCATGATTATGAAGCACTTTAATATGAACTCAGAAGTAGTACAGAACCAATATATACACTATAGCCTTCAGGCATCTGAAAACGTCCATTGTTTTATCTTGGAACCATGTTAAAATATCTATGAGTGCATGTAAACTGGCAATGAAAATTGGATAAGCTACCAAAACAAATCGGTCATATAATATTGCGTTTATCACTCCAACTTCTTCGTCTTGACATGGTAAAAAACAGAAAACACTTGTTTGCGGAATTTTGAAGGGTGTGTGTGTGTGTGTGGGGGGGGGGGGGGGGGGGGGGGTGCGCCGCGTGCGTGGATCCGCCACTGCAAAATATTGTCTTTCCGTTCAGTGCCTACTAAAATGACCCTGGTCAGCTGGTGAAATGGTTAATTAGTCCTACGTTAATAACACACTCTCAATACGAAATGAAAACATGATGACATTTTAATAAATTTATGTCTTTGGCGTTCTGTCGTTGATTACATTTACATATAAACAAAACATTTAATATCAACATTAGATTTGCGAGTCTTAAATTTGGTGGTTTTAAATTAATTTAAACTGATAAGTGCTAAACGTTAATGACTCTACTTGTCTATGTTAAATCGAACACGTCTAAAATATAATTTCTGCTGACTAAAATATAACTTCTGCCGACTGAAACTCGTATAAAGATTGTGTCACCAACCACCTATTCACCAATTCATATTATCATCATCTTAAAGGCGCTGTTACAACATGCGAAAATTGTCGCTACACAAGTCTGTAATCGTTGGAGAAAATAGAATCTAGTTCTACTTTCTGCAATGATTGTAGCAACTATTTTCAGCATTGCACAATGTAACACCCCCATCTGCAACTTGTCTCGCAATTTTCCTCTTTGACGACTGGATGCGCATGCGTACCTTATCACAAACACAAAGATGGTGAAACTTTGCGAGAAAAGTTGCACGAAACGTTGCTTGGTGTAACACCCCTTTTCATGTAACTGCAACGTAGCAGATTAATTAGCCGTTGCGAGTCAAGTTACACGAAACGTTGCCTGGTGTAACACCCCTTTTCATGTAACTGCAATATAGCAGATTAATTAGCCGTTGCGAGAAAAGTTGCATGAAACGTTGCTTGGTGTAACACCCCTTTTCGTGTAACTGCAACGTAGCAGATTAATTAGCCGTTGCGAGAAAGTTGCACGAAAAATTGCATAGTGTAACACTTAAATTTCATCTAAATTTAATTTACTATTTACAGGAAGTGACGTCAATCCAGGGACACGCAAAGACTTGATTCAACATTAAAATACGAATTAAAATATTTTAGGAATTGAATGAAACAGGTAGGTTTAAAGTTCTAGTAAACTCTCTTGGTATTTCGCTGTTGAATCACTGTGCAATGTGTTTGAGTGTCGCTGGGTTGACGTCAATTTCTGCGCAGGGAAAAGGCGTCAAAATGAAACTTAAGTTGATGATAATATTAATAAGCACTTTTTATCAAAATGTGCCAACGATCCTTAATATATAAAAAGCCCAAACATGAGATTAGCACTTTAAAGTGCATATCAAGCGAAATTTTCTTCTACAATTTTTGAAAGTTTAATGTTTATAAATATTGTATTCATAAAAGAAATTTTTCAAAAATGTTTTAAAACCAACTTTTTTTTAAAACTTTTTTTATGGGCACAAACGGGTATCACTTTTGCTTCAAAAGTTGGCCATTGGAAGAAGAACTGTGTTCGAATTTTGTGGGCTTCATTACGTCACATGGTTTGCACCTGGATTACACCTTCGCTAGTTCTCCAGGAGTGTAGATAGTATTTTTACAACTAAAATTATTCCCCACTCCAACAATGCAATATTTCCACCTCGTTTCACAGCTATAGTCCAGTTTCATTCCAATTTTCTTCATTAATTCTAATATTTATAAACATTAAGCTTTCAAAAATCGCTTCATATACACTTTAAAAGAACGTACCATACAAGTCGTCTGCACTTGATTGTAATCATCTAATTTATCCATTACACGTAACCCGTATAAAATACCAGCGGTCGACATACATATACAACCCGTGGAAATGATGATGTTAAATATTGTTGCAGCTTTACCATGGTCACTGTGAATAATGGGAAGAGTAATTAACAATGATAACTGAACAGGATTTTATAATAATAATAATTTCCGGAATTTTCAACAAAACTGTGTTAAATAAACTTTAAGAATGTATTATTATTATTATCTCTACTTAAAGTACGTATGCATCGAAAATTTACTCCAGTTTTTTATGTATTTGCAAGAACAGTTAAAATAATGAAGAATGACTTTTACAGCTCTTTCATTTGTCGTGCCGTTCTTGAATTATTACGTTTTATGTAATTTGAGCTATGACGTCACAGTGAGGACATGGTATTGTAACAAAACTGAAAATCATCGATATATTTGGATTGATTTAAGTAAATTGGTTTAAACTTTGTAGACTTACTCAGTCAACCAAACTAAACGATATGGTTGCCATAGAAACAGATTAGTTTAAAGGTGTTCCTCTTCCTTCAAAATTTTTCTTTGTTCTCACCAATATGTAAAGCAACTTTGGGCTTTTAACCATTTGGCATCGTTTCTGTGCAATTTTCAATGAAACAGGAAAGTTTAAAACAAAAAAAACATTTGACTGCAATGAACATGTTTAAATAAAAGAAGCCAGTAAACTAATCTGTTACTATGGCAAACATATCTGAACTATATCAATGTTTAGTTTTGGTGATTGAGTAAGTCTACAAAGTTTGAGTCAATTTTGCCAAATCAATCCAAAGATATCGACGATTTTCAGTTTTGTTACAATACAATGCCTCACTGTGACGTCATAGTACACATATAACCAATAAAACTATGATAACTACAAAAACTATCAATTCGAAAAAAGAAAAGTATTTTAAGTTCTGACTTAAAACTACTTAAACAATCAGTGCTTCTAATTTGCTCTTGTAATATAATTACATTCTAGGCAATGCTCACACTGTTACACACCGCAAAAACAAAGGTGGCATGGTTTAAAATATAAATGGGAGTTTTCATAACATCCAGAGAGATATTGACAGAGTTTTCCGAGTTTTTATAGAAAAGCTGATCACCGCTGACCATTTACTTAGTTGTGACGTTATGATAACACTCCTAAATGACGTAATCTATTTGGTAATAAGTATTAGATAGTCGTACTAACCTTCTTACGAGAAAAATGACGAGATATGCAATAAAAACAAACGATACAAAAATGCTTATGCCACTTAATACTGTTAATATGATGAAAATCCACTGTTTAATCTTTTCAAGTTTGTACACTATTGTTTTATCGACTGTTTCATGAAATTCACGATCGCGTGGAATATCATCTTAAATAATAACAGAAAATATGGATAATCTGGCGATTATTTCAATACAAAATATTATAATAAAAACTATTTCATCCAACCTTTCCATAAAAAGCCTTTTCCAGTTTTCACCACAATGTGGCTATTAGAAACATTATACGTCATAACTTCAATAGCTTTACCATCTAAAGCATAAATGACAATGGAAGTAAAGAAGAGTCCTCGAGATCTGTAGAACTTTGAGACCTCATTATAAATCATTGTGACGAAAGAAGAAGGCGAAGTACGAATATTAATACTCAGAAAATATTGTTAAATAATGAAGTCATGAATATTATTAAGTTAAGTTTTCTGGGTTTATGAAACTATTAAAGACAGTCTTAAGTCCAATCATCGTCCGTGTTCCTTTTGGACTGCGCCAAGAAAGTAAAAGTAGGTATTTCAACTTATAGGGTATAGTGCGTTCGCAGTTAGGATCAGAGTTAGGAATAGCTTTAGGTTAGGATTAGGGTTAGGATTAGGTTTATGTGTAGGTTTATGTTTAGAGTTAGGTTCAAGCAAAAGTCCAAAGGAACGAGATTTTCATAAAGGGGAACTGTACCCAAAAATAAATTACTTTTAAATAAGGGACCGGTCAGTATTTATGGCCGGGTGAGGGTTGAAGAGAAAATGGTTGGGTAACTGAAAATTCTAAGACCTAAATGGTTGGGTAAAAAATCACTTCTCTGAAGGGTTGGGCAGCAAAATTGTTATGACTATTTACATAAAAAATTAAGAATTTATCATTTAAAATTAATTGGAATCTCATCATCAGTTCTCCTTAGTCATCATTGCACATAATTAGCTTTTGTTATTGTATTCCTCTACTTGTTTTCCTTGGATTCCTGCTCTGTATAGGGAGATAATAATCTGAAAGTTACAGTTGGATCTGTCTGTATATCTATTTGGGTTTGTTATTAAAACTTGAATCGACGATATACTGGGAATTGAGCTTTATCTAACTTTTTTCTTTTTGGGTCGGGCAAAAGATTTTCTTTACCCAAAAATGGTTGGGACGGTTAAATTTCTGATCTTAATTTGGTTGCGCGTCATTCTGGACATTTATATAATTATATTAAGTAGTATTTAAAACACGAGAAGGAGCGTTTTATCATATTTAAAATGCGAGCGCGCAGCGCTGCGCGCTCGCATTTTAGATATGATAAAACGCGAGTTCGAGTGTTTTAAATAGCTTCAAAAACAATTGATTGTAATCACTAGGGGGGAGTGTACTGGTTTCTATTAGAGGTTAATTGGGTTGATTTAGAACAATGTAAATCGATTTGTTTTCGATTCGCATAGTTGGGTATGCAAATATGGTCTTTGAGTTGATGTATGAAATGCAAATTAGTAGGAATTTTATATAAAGTTCGTAGAGACTTTATATAATTTTCATGCTGATTAGTATTCATGGTTTTATCAGGTATAAAAGCCTTGCGCGTGACTAAATACGGAAATGTGATTGGACAATTTGGTTAATGAATATTAATGAGTTTTTGAATTATATTTATAATTACTAAAATGCCACAGCAAAGAGAAGATGAGCGACTGCCTTGATAGTATTAGTGTAGGTGTTCGCTAGTAGTAGAGGAGCAAATCAAATTGCGAGATAGCTCATATCCTACTCAGTAGCTATATAATAAAGCTAGTTATATACGGTAGTTCACAGATCAGAAGTTATAAAATCACAACTTCGATATATTCTCATATCATAAAACGTGTTGTGCTGCGTAGGCAGTGTAGAAATACAAACTGCCAAAATAGCGTGTAAGTTTACATTTTACGTTTCACTCTCTGACGAAGGGCCTTCGCTATTCTCATATCAGTCGGGTTGATTATAATAACAGTCTTTTGCGTGGCTTACCTACCTATAAGCACGCGGTTAGTCTTTAGGGAGAGCAAATATTGCCATATTACAACACTTTTATGTTCTCGCCACTGGCTTCCAGTGAAATATCTTCCAGTGAAATATCGTATCGTCTTTATTACTTTCAAAGCATTTTTAGCTTATCTATAATTTTCCTATTCAATTTATTTTACCAATGTATTATGCTTCGAATTGTAATATTTAGTTTTTATTGAATATTTCGCTATTGACATGTGCGCTATATATGATTAAATTATTATTATTATTAACCAATGTTAAACATGTAAGCATAGTGTAGCTGGTTAATTTGAGCTGATGCCTCAAGGAATGATTATGAGGTCGTACAAGTAGGCAGTCAACTTCACCGGTAATCAAAAGGTTACAGGTTCAATGCCAACAGCATTATGATTCACCCCATCACCCCCCTCCCATACATCGAGAACTACTTCCTTGTACTTAAAAATAAACTCGAGGTTCATAGATATAAATCAATATTTTATCGATATTTTCAACAATTAATAAAGCAATACCTTTGTCATATTGATAAATATGAACAGGGCCATCAAGACGTTGACGATTGTTTTCAGCGTAAATTTTAAAATCACCCTAAGGAGGAACAGCCACAATTATTAAACAATATTTACTTTTACTGATAATTTTGAGTTTGTTTATAAAACAAAACAGTTAGAAATGAATATTTAAAGTTTTTCATACCAAACATATGCTCAACCTCGTACCCAAGGTCTTATCTCCGCTCGCCCCCCCCCCCCCCCGGAGCATGCTAAGTACATGTTTCCTATTCTGCACCTTCAGCGGTTTTGCAACGCTTTTTCTCACTCCACAAATCCTCCCGTCTATCAATATCTTCACCCCTCTATACATCCTTCCTTCTCTATACCACCTTCCCTCTCTATACCTTCTTTTCTATATACCTCCTTCCCTCTCAATACCACCTTCCTTCTCTAACCCTCCTTCCCTCTCTATACCTTTCCCCCTCTCAATACAACCTTCCCTCTCTATACCTTCTTCCTTCTCTATACCTTCTTCCTTCTCTATTCCTCCTTCCCTCTCTATACCTTCTTCCCTCTCTATACCATCTTCCCTCTCTACACTTCCTTCCATCTCTATACCTCCTCCCCTCTCTATCCCTCCTTCCCTCTACCCCTCCTTCCCTCTCTATACCTCCTTCCCTCTCTATACCACCTTCCGTCTCTATTTCATCTTCCCTCTCTACACCTCCTTCGCTCACTATACCTTCTTCCCTCTCTAAACCTCCTTCCTTCTCTATACCTCCTTGCTTCTCTATATCTTCTTCGCTCTCAATACCTCTTTCCCTCTATACCACCCTCCTTCCCTCTCTATACCTTCTTCCCTCTCTATACCTTCTTCCCTCTCTATACCTTCTTCCCTCTCTAAACCTCCTTCCTTCTCTATACCTCCTTCCCTCTCTATACCACCTTCCCTCTCCATACAACCTTCCTTCTCTATTTCACCTTCCCTCTCTAAACCTCCTTCCTCCTCTATACTACCTTCCCTCTCCAACCCTCCTTCCCTCTTTAAACCTTCCTTCCTTCTCTATACCTCCTTCCCTCTCTACACCTCCTTCCCTCTCTATACCTCCTTCTCTCTCTACACCTCCTTCCCTCTCTATACCTCCGTTCCTCTCTACACCACTTTCCCTCTCTACACCTCCTTTCCTCTCTACACCTCCTTCCCTCTCTACACCTCCTTCCCTCTCTACACCTCCTTCCCTCTCTACACCTCCTTCCCTCTCTACACCTCCTTCCCTCTCTACACCTCCTTCCCTCTCTACACCTCCTTCCCTCTCTATACCTTCTTCCCTCTCTATACCTCCTTCCCTCTGTACACCACCTTCCCTCTCTATTTCACCTTCCCTCTCTACACCTCCTTCCTCCTCTATACCTTCTTCCCTCTCTAAACCTACCTCCTCTCTGTACACCTCCTCCCCTCTCTACACCTTCTTCCCTCTCTATACCTTCTTCCCTCTCTATACCTCCTTCCTTCTCTATACCTCCTTCCTTCTCTATACCTCCTTCTCTCTCTACACCGCCTTCCTTCTCTACACCTTCTTCCCTCTATCCCTCCTTCCCTCTCTATACCTCCTTCCCTCTCCATACAACCTTCCTTCTCCATTTCACCTTCCCTCTCTATACCTCCTTCCTCCTCTATACTACCTTCCCTCTCTAAACCTCCTTCATCCTCTATACCTTCTTCCCTCTCTAAACCTTCTTCTCTCTCTATACCTCCTTCCCTCTCTAACCCTCCCTCTATATCCCTCCTTCCCTCTCTACACCTCCTTCTCTCTCTATACCACCTTCCTTCTCTATTTCATCTTTCCTCTCTATACCTCCTTCCTCCTCTATACCTTCTTCCCTCTCTACCTCCTTCCTTCTCTCTACCTCCTTCTCTCTGTACACCTCCTTCCCTCTCTACACCTTCTTTCCTCTATCCCTCCTTCCCTCTCTATACAACCTTCCTTCTCTATTTTACCTTTCCTCTCTATACCTCCTTTCTCCTCTATACTACCTTCCATCTCTAAACCTCCTTCCTTCTCTATACCTCCTTCCCTCTCTATACCACCTTCCCTCTCTATACCTCCTTCCCTCTCTATACTTCCTTCCATCTCTATACCTTCCCTCTCTAAACCTTCTTCCGTCTCTACAACTCCTTCCCTTTCTACACCTCCTTCCTTCTCTATACCACCTTCCCTCTCTATACCTCCTTCCTTATCTATACCACCTTCCCTCGCTATGACTCCTCTATACCACCTTCGCTCTCCGTACCTTCTTCCCTCTCTAAACCTCCTCTCTCTACACCTCCTTCCTTCTCTACACTTCCTTCCCTCTCTACACCTCTTTCCCTCTCTACACCTGATTCTCTCTCTACACCTGATTCCCTCTCTACAACTACCCTCTTTACACCTCATTCCCAGAGACGTAGTCAGATAGGCTTCGGTGATATCGGTCGAAACACTGTGAAAATGCCTTGTTACCATGATTATGCCTTATTATATTCAAACTTTTCATAAGCCCTATGACAGTAATTTAGAAAAGAATAACGGAAAAATCAAGGTCTTGTTATAACAATTAAATGTCAGATCGATTAGTGTTTGCCATCGTTATTTATCCATTTTCTCACCACACTACACATTTCCTTCAACACTCCACATTTGCTTCCCCACTCCACATTTTCTACTCTACACTGCCTTCCCTACACTACATTTCCTTCCCCACTACATTTCCTTCACAAGTCCACATTTTCTTCCACACTTCTTTCACTACAATACATTTCCTTCACCACTCTACATGAATCTACATTTATTTCACCACTCTACATTTCCGTCACCACTCTACATTTTCTTCCCCACTCTACATTTCCTTCACCACTCTACATTTCTTTCACCACTCTATATTTCCTTCCCCACTTTACATTTCCTTCACTACTCTACATTTTCTTCCCCACTCTATATTTCCTTCACCACTCTACATTTCCTTCCCCAGTCTACATTTCCTTCCACACTTCTTTCACTACTCTACATTTCCGTCACCACTCTATACATTTCCTCCCCCACTCTACATTTCCTTCACCACTCTACATTTCTTTCACTACTCTATATTTCCTTCCCCCACTTTACATTTCCTTCACTACTCTATATTTCCTTCACCACTCTACATTTCCTTCCCCAGTCTACATTTCCTTCCACACTTCTTTCACTACTCTACATTTCCTTCCACACTTCTTTCACTACTCTACATTTTCTTCCCCATTCTACATTTCCTTCACTACTCTACATTTCCTTCACCAATCTACATTTCCTTCACCACTATATTTCCTTCCACATTTCCTTCCCCATTCTAAGTTTACTTCACCACTCTACATTCCCACATTTCCTTCCGCACTACGCATTTCCTTCCCCACTCTATATTTCCTTCCCCACTCTACATTTCCTTCATCAGTCCACATTTCCTTCCCCACTCTACATTTCCTTCCCCATTCTAAGTTTACTTCACCACTCTACATTCCCACATTTCCTTCCGCACTACGCATTTCCTTCCCCACTCTATATTTCCTTCCCCACTCTACATTTCCTTCATCAGTCCACATTTCCTTCCCCACTCTACATTTCCTTCACCATTCTACATTTCATTCACCACTCTATATTTCCTTCCACATTTCCTTCCCAGTTCTACATTTCCTTTCCAACTCTACATGCTACATTTCCTTCCCCACTACGCATTTCCTTCCACATTTCCTCTCCGTCGAGCGCCTTTAGTGGGAAACACTTTCCACGTTGTCAACAGTAAATAGATTTAATATCATTATTAAAGAAGTGTTGATATCTACTTACAGTTAGTCCAGAAAATGTGACAGATCTCATTTTTGAAAGAAGAAGATCATAAAACGACTTGTTTCCAGTTTTTACATTTTCAAGTTTCACTCCATGATCTTTAACAAGAGCATCAAGAGCCTTAGCAATAAACCACACACCATCGTAGGAATATGTCGCGAGAGCAGGTATATTAGTCATATTTAGTCTGGAAAGATACTCTTTCCAAATTTCACGTGGAGTCTGCAATTCAAAGTGATAAACATACGTTATTTCAAGATACAGTATAACCACATTACAATTTATCTTAGTAAATGTGATTGCTAAAGTTATCAGTGAAAAATCTTTTATGTATATGGTGTAATTACATTTAAAAATACGAATCACAAAGCTTTATAGAATACATATGTATTATTTTCTTTCGATGAAGAGAGGATTTATTACTGGTCAAATATATGTATATGAAAATTTGACTGCCCCAACCGGGGCATATATTTTCTTTGATATAATTTCATTGAGTTGGTTTTCCACATTCTCTTCTGTCTTGTACGTTCAGGTGGAATTGTGAAAAATCTATTCAATTTTCAAATGGCTTCTTTATGATCATGTTGCCATAGCAACCCGCCATATTGCAAGTAGGACAGACTGAAATCTTTCTCTCTTTATATATATATATAACTGGAATTCTGACTACACTCAATATGTGGCTCAAAAAGCCAAAGATGGCCGACATAGAGGGCCGCTGATAACTCATAATTTAAATAAAATTTCATTTGAAGATGGCCGATGGTTATCGTTTAAACGTCTATTCCTGGGTTAGGATTTTCATAATTTTCACATAAAGATAGTTACACTTGTTAAACTAGTTTTAAGATGGAATTCCTCTCTCGCGTAAATTTGTTCGTACATAAAACGTAAAAAATAAAACTTATGTTAACTTTACGTTACGTAATTGTGGTGTACGCGACAGTGTAAATTGGGCTTATGGTATTTTGCGAAACGAAACAGGTTTGCGAAACGAAACAACAATTTGCCTAACGAGTTTTTAATAACAACAGACCCCAAAACAACAAAGATCCTAACCCTCGGCTAACGAGTTTTCTAACCCTAAACCCCCGCCTACAACTAGCTTTAAGACACGTTTCGCAAATTTTTATTTCGTTTCGCAAAATACCATAAGCCTGTAAATTGCTTACGTAGGTACAAATATACGCGACAGTAGAATTCCAGATTTACTCACACGTCCTTCAATTGTAGTGGTTGTGTTGTCTAGAACATTGAGGTTATCACCAAAACCAAATGAATACTGAACGGCTTTCTTGATCATATCATGTTTTGTTTTGTTTCCTTCAGACCACCAATATGGTATGAAAGTCTCTAACCAAAACCAAACATATGTTGGTCCATAAACACCAGAATGAAAAGCCTTAACCAGGAAAAGTAAAAAAAATTAAAATTTCATCGAAAGTGTGAAATATCAGTCGATACATCTTAGCAGTTTAATACACTTACATTCATATAAGTATTATATAGTAGTAATTCTTAACAATTGTCATGTGGGCAACCACGAGTCAAATTTATATTAGAGCATTCCCAAAAAATGAAAAACCATACACCAAATATGTCATGTTTCATCAACAATGTTGAAATAAAAACCGAATGGATCACCATTCGTCACCAAAATATTTAATATTTAGACTAATGTCACTACCCAGAATTATAAGTGAATACATACAATACATACTACAATACATGTATATAAACAAATTCTCAATCCTGGTTAAGGATCGAACATGTAACCTTCTGATTGTCGGTGAGACGCTCTAACTATTTAGCTATACTGAGACTCGGATGGAGAGTGAAGTTGGGTATCATTGTGCAGTTGATTGTAAAACATCACAGGCAATCAAAAGGTTACAGGATCAATCCCTGTCCGGTAAATATTTTCTGAGGATTCGAGCTTCCACATTCACTGACGTAGTTAGTGTGTATATATATACAACACACCCACGCATTACTGATATATAGGCACTGTGTTAATATATACACTGCTGTAGTGAATGTGGGAGAGCTTGGAGTAGACAGACGATACATGGACGATCGTCAAGCTCATATCCTCAGAAAAATGTTTCTGAGACCCGGCCAGGGATCGAACCTGTAACCTTCTGATTGTGTCTATCTCACGTGTTTATTCATTGTCCGGGGTAATAATATTCCATGACTCGTAATTTCCTCTTTTCGTCCCCAGCACGACGCATTCATCGATTCTGACTGTGTTTAGTAACGTGTCCAGTTATTTATCATTTCCCCCGTATAACTTCAGGTCATCCATAAATAGCAGATGGTTAACCCGCCTTCCTTTCCATGGTATGTACGATGATATCATAGCAAGTACAAAAAAGTAGTGGATCAAGGCTAACACCTTGGAAGATTCCTCTTCATATTCTCACTTTTCTCAACGTCCCTTTCCCATCTAAATTTGGTCATTTGGTAATTCTGCCACCACTGGAATTTAACTTTAACCAAAATCTTTGTAAACAGGGTTTCGAATTAGACAGTCTCCATACTTGCCTTTTAATAAGCTCGGTAATTATAATATCCTCCTGTTTTCCTTTCATTCTTACCTCCTTTTCAAGACAGACAGACAGACAGACAGACAGACAGACGGACGGACGGACGGACGGACGGACGGACGGACGGACGGACGGACGGACGGACGGACGGACGGACGGACGGACGGACGGACGGACGGACGGATAATAATAATAAAGACGTATTAGGAGCATTATACAATAGTCTCAATGCTCTTACAACAATATATTCTTAAATTTACTGATAAAACTTATTACAGTTTCATTATAAGATAAAGCCTACTACATATATTACCACTATGAACAAAAAAATAAAAACTGTCAATTTTAAAAAAGAAAAGTCTTAACAGAACTGCTGACTTAAAATTACCCAACATATCAAAGCTTCTAATTCCCTGTGGTAATGAATTCCACAGTTTTGGTGCCGAAACCGAGAACGCTCTGTCTCCATGAGTCACCGTTTTGGATTTTCGCTCAAGTAGCAGATTACGGTCTGATGATCTCAAAGCACGAGTAGGTTTATATTTATTTAGCAAATCAGTAATATAAACAGGCGCCTGGCCATGCAAAGCCTTGAAAGTAATTATTAGTATTTTAAATACAATCCTTGATCTCACCGGCAACCAGTGAAGATTACGAAGCACAGGGGAGATATGCTCCGATTTTTTAATCCCTGTTACAAGAGGCGTGATACCTAAATTTTTTTGTTTATAAGGCAAAAACATATCCCTAGTGCTAGGGTTTCCCTATAGCTAAGTGATAGGGTGGCCCTACTAGTATGGTAACCCTAGTTTGCTTATAAACGCAACGTAGAAAAATAACTACACTATAAGGTACCCGCGGGCGCTATAGGGTAACCTATTCCTAGGGTAACGGCTAGCGCCTTATAAACAGGCCCCCAAGAAAAATTCGTGAAAATACAATTCTCTGTACCAAAACCTGTTGGTTAACAAGTCTTTTCTATATACTTACAATAGAATAGAATAGAATAGAATAGAATAGAATAGAATAGAATAGAATAGAATAGAATAGATATATAGATAGATTTATTCACAATAACATTGCAGCCATAAGCTGAATTAAGTTAAGATTACAAAATTATAAAAGGTAAAAATATCTTAGACTGTTATCTATATACAAATATTAGACTATTAGTTATGCTTTCAATGAATTTGAAACAATAAAACTCTTCTTAAAACGGGCTGTTTTAACCCTAGGCACCTAACCCGAGGATTTGTTAACAGTCGGTAATAATTTATGTAGTTTATGAGTGTCATCTGATAATATTTGCTGAAAAAGTTTATCGGTGAGTTGTTGACGGCGTTGAGAGAGAGAGGGACTAATTCTGCAATGGCTAAAGCTTCTTTGGAACGATACCGATGGATAAATTATACGCATAGCACGCTTTTGAATTCTCACAAGATCATTTGAGAGATACTCAGGCAAACTGTCATGATAGACCGGACAAGCATACTCCGTCAGGGATCTAATACAAGATTTAAAAAATTGAACCAGTTCCTTACAACCTACTCTAGAACGTTTTAGTTGAGTTAAAAATGATCTCTTAGATGCTTTCTTAACAATCTCGGTAACATGTTCCTTCCATTTCAAGTCACTTGACACAGTCAAACCCAAAATCTTCACATGATCAACGATTTCTAAGGCTTTGTTATTTATCATGATGGAGTCTAATTCTTTCTCAGATTTTGCAAAACTGATACGCAATTTTTTGCACTTGGATTCGTTAAGCTGGGACTCATCAGCTTGGGTCTTGTTGGCTAGATCATCTACAATTTCCTGTATGTGGCTATCTTCATTTTTCTGAATAGTTTCAACGTACTTCCACATGTCAGCACCAGATATGTCAAGATCGTTAATCATGATAACAAATAGCCATGGCCCAAGTTTCGTTCCTTGAGGTACCCCTGATGGTATAGCTCCCCACTCCGAGTAGCATTTTTGGCTGAGTTTGACTCTTTGCTTACGACAGGTCAAGAAGTCGATGATCCATGCTACAATTTTACAAGGAATGTCATACGACAAGAGCTTCTGGACTAATATGTGATGGTCTATAATTAAGATCGAATCACCCTACTTCTGTGTTATGTTTTGTCTCCTTACTCCAAATCTCACTCCAGAATATTATACTGACGTCTGCATCCGATATTACATTTTCTACATTTTCCCGACCCTCAACCTCTCAAATAATCTCTTCTGATTATTCTAATTTTATTTTGATTATTCTATCATCCTCGATCGTTCCTTCTATTATTATTTTCCACCATGGGTCTGTTTTCTCAACGTTTGTTGAGGCTTTAAAAAGTTTGTTTAGATCATCGAGACTAGTTACAATAAAGTATACTGTGCTACGTCATCTACTTTTCTCGTACTTTTCACTTTCCTTCGGTCCACACTCTGTAAGTTTGGTGGTTTACTTATACTTTCCTGAGTTAAATTCAAATACATGTAGTAGCATATCAAGTGTCTTTACATTATCTTCTTCTACGCCACTTTCGCCCATTCTTTCCAAGATGGACTCTCTTGTATTTACTTCGATCCTAACGACTTAAGTTCGCTTAAGTTCTTCTATTTCAAGATCCGATAACCACCCATTGGTTTCAATCGTGGGCACTTGACCAGCCAGTTTTTATTCCGACATTTCCCAAACTCCAATTTCATTCCATATATAATACATTATTTTTGATAGCCTCTTCGATCTGGTTCACTTTTAAAATAACACTTCATTGCAAGTTTGTTTAATTCCTTTGTCCAGTTCATCCTGAGATTATTGACAGTAGCTTGATGACGACCGGGATCCACCAGAGCTGGCTGCTCTACCCCAGCATACCTGTCGGATGCTACACCTTCATCTTCAGCAGTTCCAGTCCCGTTTACGTCATTATTTATAGTTTCTGTAAAATACAATTTTGTAGTTTCTACAAGGTATGAGCTACGTTTTAAAATGTTTTATTCGAAAAATTAATTCTAGGTATATTGCCAACCAAGGCTAAACACCTCTACCTGCTCTGTTTTTGTTGTAATCCTAACAGGGGTGGTATATATGTTAACTACCGGTCTTCATGAAAGGTCGATATAATTTGTTCCTCATTTCCACTACTCCGACACCTCCAAGAATGGGTCATGGGCTATAACTTTGAAAGTTACGTTCAAAAACTTTTTAAGCCAGAATAGCGTCAAACTACCTGTATGTCTGAATCCCCTTGTAATTATCTTGTTATCTGAATTGAAGGTTTTCATTATTATTATCACATGCACCACTTCCCGGATGACATATTGAAGCTCGATTATCTGATGTGCAATTTTAACAATGATTTTCTTTATTATTATCACAGTGCGAGGTAATTATTTATTATTATTTGCAACCATCTCTATAGTTTGGTGGACGCGATATGATATTTTTGTAAATATAATTTTTAAAAATTTAAATAATTTTGACTATAATTGTTGTTAATTATCAAAGCAATAATTAAAGATAAAATCAAACGAAAGATTTACAAATTTACCATTAATAAGAAAATGTGTTACCTCAGAAAGCATTTTTTTTCCTAAACCAGCAGAAACGACTGTCAAAATGATGCGAACATCGTTTTCCTAACAATTTAGAAAAAGAGAGAAAAGGGATCGAGTTATTCTAGTTAACTGTAGAAACCATTGCGAAAATAATCCTAATTAGTTTTCAAATGTTTATTGTGCTGAGATTATTATAATTCATGAAACTCTTAAAAGTAAAGATAACAAAACTGTAGTTTCCATATAAAAGTATAAATAAGGGAAGATAGATTTTCGAATGTGAGCATATATATATATTTTAAAACCCAACCGGAACCAATCATGGACAAAATTGTTGAGAAAATCAACAATAATTAGTAAATCATCACTGTAAATGTCCTTTCATCCCCTCTCCCCCTTTTCAATGTTGAAAATGCGATGAAAATTATCTTAACATAACTGCACAACATTGGCAACATTGTTATGGGGTTCTTTATGTCCATAAAATTATGTAGAAGTTGTAATTTCTTAGAAAGGCACGCATGTTTCTCATACTTTCTCAACAACTTTTGTCCACGATTGCAGTTGTTAAAATGTAGTTTATAGACTTCCTATAGAGCCTCTATGAAGTAAAAATTAGTGTAACAACTATAGTGTCTTAATATAAAATTTGAAATCATCTTGGCGTAATTTCTACATATTTTTACCTTGATTTCAGAAATGCATTGCTGAATATCATTTGATGTTATAATTTTGTTCCATTGAATGCTGATATTTAGTCTTCTTAGTTCTTCAACAGCAAGATTGTATGTATCTTCAAGCTGAAACAAGAAAGAGTAAAAAAATATTCTTTTTGTTCAAATTACGTTTATTCCTACACAAAGCAACAACCATCAAGACTTTGACAAGACTTTGCGATTCACCCGAAACTCTGCTCAACGAAAACGACTATCTTCGGCGCGCTTTTCGCAAAAACAACTACAATATTAACTTTATTGAACGGAACAACTACAATATCAACTGAGACCAACGAGACCGACAGCATGAGTACAACCGTAACAACAGCAACAATGCCATACATTAAAGGTACATCAGAGACTATTGCACGTATTTTACGACCTTACAACATATGTGTAGCCCACAAACCTATGACTACTTTGCGACATATACTGATTAATGTGAAAAGCAAAGAACAGCCTCACGCAGTTTACAAGATCAAATGCGCCGACTGCCAGGACACTTATATTGGTGAAACCGACAGAAACTTAAAAATCAGACTAGCTGAACGCAGACGAGCTACTAGAAACTGGGACAGGACTAATCACATAGCTGAACACCACGTACAAACAAAACACGATATTGACTGGGGACTTGGCTAAATGTATCGCCTTTAACACAAACTACAAACAACGACTTACATTAGAAAGTTGGTATACCAACTTGGAACATAAACCACTTAACAGATCACAACAATTGCCAACACCATACAAAATACTTTTTCGCACGTACCAACGAACAATAGACCTACCGACAAACAATACATGCCCACGCTTAACGCATGACGCAACACCCACTCACATTGATTATAACACAAACAACCGATGACGAACAACTTGACTCTGAAGATGACCGCCGCTGAGGTCGTCGAAACGTCAGTCACCAACATCAAGACTACAACAACCTGGACGATCAACTTCACATAGCTAATAAGGTACATTGTTCGCTCTTTTCTTTTTAAGAGAACAATAATGATAATCATTCAATTCTTAGGACAACCTGACCTCGCATAATAGTTTATAATTATGGTTAAATACTTAAAATCTCCAATTTCAATTCAATAAACCATAAGTTACAAAAACGTGGCATTGGCCCTAATTACATGGATGTGAACTGGCCCGGCTAGTGGGCTGACTCACGGGCGCGCCATCATAAACTCGCAATTTTTTTATTATTTCAAAAACAAAATGTTGACTTCGGCAAGAAAAAATACCTTGCATTAAATTTATGTATTTACTGTAGTGTTATGCCATATACAAAAAAAGATAAATTGATTTAATGCTTGTTCAAACTGCTCGAAGACAAACTCAAAACAAAGATCGGTGTGAGTTTGAAGATCTACAGTATGGAGGAAGAATTTACTCACAGGAATGGGGGTTTGTGGAAAAATAACTTTCGAATGAAACGCGAGGAGTTGTTTAAACTGTGCGACGAGGTATAATGGCAATACGAATATATTAGCAATGGCTAAGGGATCGGTCATTATTTATGGTCGAAGAGAAAATGGTTGGATAACAGGAAATTTTAAGACCTAAATGGTTCGGTAAAAAATAATGACTTCTCTGAAGTGTTGGGTAGCAAAATTTTCATGACTATTTACATAAAAAATTAAGAGTTCATCATTTAAAATTTTGTTATCATCTCCAGTTCTCCTTAGTCATCATTGCACATTAGCTTTTGTTATTGTATTTCTCTCCTTGTTTTCCTTGGATTCCTGTTCTGTGTAGGAAGATAATAATCTGAAAGTTACAGTATTAAAACTTGTATTATGTTGGGAATTGGGCTTTTTCTAAATTTTTTCTTCTTGGGTTAGGTAAAAGATTTTCTTTACCCATAAATGGTTGGGTCGGTTAAATTTCTGATCTTAATTTGGTTGGGTAAATTGTTTTTCAGGACCAAATCTATTTCTTTTCGGCCCCCACCCCTACCATAAATAATGACCAGTCCTTAATTCTCCCAATTACAGATCCATATATCAGCAGAAAAAGTTTTGATAACTCTTTAGTTCCTAAAAGATGCAGGTTCGATGTGGATGACTGCGGTGTACATCAAAGTATATAGTCTCAAATATTGTTAAAGTTTGTTCAGCATCTAATTATTTGATTAGTGACCCTACTGTAATTATCCATTGATACCAACATGTATGAAGGAATATGACTGCAGCTGTAAAAACAATGTTGTTATTATTTTTAATAACATACCAGATAATTAATAACATGCTAAGGTCAGCAAGAAATCCTACAGAGTGTGCCTTTGGGCGCCTAAAGGAAAGATGGACAATTCTAACAAAATAATAATTTGAAGTTGTCATTTGTTCCAACATTAGTTTTTTCTTGCTTTAAGTATTACATATTTCTTGCCAGCCGATCAAGAAAATATACTTGAATGAAAAAACTGTTCGAGCTCAAGTGAACCAATAAAAATTAAAGAAAAATTATATCAAAACATTCCAGACCCAATTTATTCATCAACAAAATGCAAAGGGTCATACAGTTAGGAACATTTTGACAACATAGCCCATAATTAACCAGATAACTAATAATCATTGCAATATACTGTACATTGCTGGTTTTTAACTAATGAGCGGCGTGCCATTTTCCTTTCCATATTAATCTCTGCAATTATATCTAATAATAATCTTTTTATTGAGGAAACCTTTTTCATTTACATGATTTTCAAAAAGGACTTATATGTCTAAACTACAAATGCCTTTAAAAAATGAGAATATGCTTGCCTGAATAAACCTTTATTGCCTTGTGACGTTACAGGCGATCAAAAATTTACGAGCTCGCAAGTCCTGTCAAGAATTTATCCGAGTTTAAGAAAATCGAGTTTTACTTACCAAACCAGATGGCGTTTTTTCTCCAATTATTGCAACAGTCGTCCAATTAAATCTGTTTAACAATGACAATGTGGCTCGGATTGCTGGGAAATCAGTTGGAATAGCTCTGTAAAGACTCGGATATTTAGTCTTATCTGATAAAGTTACGCTCGTTGAAGTATGAGAAACCTAAATTGAGAAAATATGATTTTGTTGATTAACAACCGAACAAACGTTGCGGCTGCATGAAGAGGATTCCGACTTGCCAGAGAATTGTTTTCACAGAACTGTTTTCAAATTCCCATTTCTATCGAATTATGGAATACTCCCCCTTGATTATGGAATACTCCCCCTTGATTATGGAATACTCTCCCTTGATTATGGAATACTCCCCCTTGATTATGGAATACTCCCCCTTGATTATGGAATACTCCCCCTTGATTATGGAATACTCCCCCTTGATTATGGAATACTCCCACTTGATCTAAAACACTTTCTTCAAGAAGGTTACTCCAACATTCAGAAAAACACAAGAAGGAGTTTCTATACATCAGCTATAATTTTATAATTATATAAAATAATTTTACTGATATACAAAGATTTTTCTTACATTTTACCGGTTTGACTTTTCTACGCCATCCGCCCCCCCCCCCCCCCCCAAGTCAAATTCTTCACCACTTGGGATTGACGGTTGTAGCTAGCCTATTCCTCAGACAACTCATTGAGCTTACGAGGGAGAGAAGGGCGAAACTAGAGGCACAGGAGACACGGTGGCTCCTCGTTCCCAGTTTCCACGCACTTCTTTCGCGTGCTTACCCAACGAGTTACTTGCGAAGGAGGCTAATATTAAATGGTCAGTATAGCCTGGTTTCAATATGATCGCTACGATCGCTCAATTTTAAAACCGGCGATCGCGCGGCGATCGTCATGTTTCCATATAATCGCCACGATCGCTGCGATCGCTCAATTTTAAAACTGATCGTAGCGATCGTCATGGACGAAGTAAACAAAGACAACTTTCTTTTACTATCGCAAGCACAGCTTTTTATTCTAGTTGCTCTTATCAGTAAGGCCTATTTCAAACGTCGAATTTATCATGTGTCGAATCATTACACAGTTAGGTTCGACAAAATTCGACGTCGGTTTCAAACATCGAATTTATCATGTGTCGAACGTATAATCGGCCTAAAAAGAACTCGTTCGGATTGCATTTTAAAAGTACTGCCTTAAATCTCGTCCCAACTTGCGATATTTCGAATGAGAAAAAAGCTTGGAGCTTTTCACACTCTTGTCCCACAGCTTCCTTCAAGACAGATAAAATTCTTTTACAGCTATTTACATAAAATATTTACATAAAATGCTTTAGTTTCACTGATTCATCTAAATTTGCGTGATGTATACAATGAAGGAACCGTTTAATCTTATTACTGTAATGTGTTTTATAGATATAGCCGAATGTCGCTGGGGTACATACGTACCGATCGCTGAGATCGGTAGGATCGCTGAACCAGTGTTTCCATATAATCGCTGCGATCGCCGAGATAGAACATTTTCTATCGGCGATCGCGATCGCTGCGATCGCGCCAGGATCGCTGAGCGTGTGGTTTCCATATGATCGCTACGATCGCCGGTTTTAAAATTGAGCGATCGTAGCGATCATATGGAAACCAGGCTTATCGTGTGAGGTGCGCGCCATGCATATTTATGAACTATTATGAAGTGGAAAATCAATATTTGCATACCTGAACCACATTTGCCATAGCTGACATTCTAGCTAAATAAGCAGTTGCATCGGAACACGCTGCACCATACACGACTAGTTTATTAGGAGGATTCACCAATAATTTTACCATTGTGTTAAACGATACTTTCGGATCACACTGTAATTAAAACAAATATACATGAAGTAAAAATATAAACTGTCTTCGTCGTAAACGACATTGAAAACGCAAGTAGTTCTTGAGCAATTCATGACCAATTATGGTCTACTTAAGTTTCTCACAGTAGCTTCGTCACAGAATACGATATTTTCATGTTTTTCAAATTTTTACACATTATATGACGTAGTTTATGGACAACCAACTCCTAGTCATGTATATTAAATCAATTAAACAAGAATTACTATCGCAGGGAAGCCTTGGTCATAAACGCAGAAGAATGTTTATGCATGTTGACAATAAGAATATGATAAGGAAATTGACGAGTTTTGATTATTAATTGTTTATTGTATGGTACAGTAAGTACAAAAAACAGTAATCATATAAAACAGTAATCATATAAAACAGTATATTAACATAGGGATGTACGAACTGCCAACGTGGCCAGTAAAGGGATTACTGGTGAAAACAGTAATGGTGGATATAACTGTTCATATTTAATGTAGGGTGAGAAGCAAGAGGTTCATCACGTGTATGCATGCATGTCCGAGTTGAATGTTTATTGCAGAATATCATTCAAGATCTGTGACTTTGTGATTCAAAGTGTCAAAAGTTATTTTAATTAGTTTGTTGGCTTTTAAAATGGTAAAATGTCTCTTTCAGAGGCAGCATTGTTCAGAGGCACTATAGTACAGAATGCAATATCTGATCGACATGTTGATTGTAAAAAGCGACTGGGCTCTTCAGGAGGCCGAACAAGCATGCGAAACACCACTGAGTCACAACTATAGGCTATATATATTAACTGTATCAAATGGCACTTTTCGCACTCTCCTAGCAAATCATCTCCAGGAAGTGGCGGTACGTTTTTGCGGCATGAAACATGTGAAGAAGTGACAGTAGCTTTTTGAATGCCCAGTATTCTGGCAGATATTGTTGTCGTAACAATATCACTTAAATCTTCTTCTATGTTAACGCTGCATGGTTGCTGGAACGGAATTGTCGCAATGCAGACAAAGTCTTCACTTTTAGCGGTATTGAGGTACCTCTGGTTGTTGGAACATATTGTTCTTTACGTTTTCCTTCGGCAGATATGAATTACATGCTCTGTTGTATTGAATCAATTGAATGAATTACATGCTCGGTTATCAATTACCAGCGAACTCTCACAACATGCTCTCATTTTATCGCTTCAGTATATGTCATTCCTTTGTGTTTTTACCACAGCCACGAATTAGTCTGTTAAATATAGCTTGCTGCCCAATATTCAAACGGTTTAACTTGTTAGAAAACACAATATCTCGACTTCTGTGTTCCCGCGTGCAAAGTCAACAACCTCTCAGGCGTGGTAAACCCAAGTAAATAATTGCTAATTTAATTGAGTTCATATTAAAAGTAAATGAGACTATCATGCTTACTTTGCTATCTCCTTCAGTCATGTTTAGAATGTATCCTGGCAGCAGTGATGTGTCGTTATTGATGTGATCTAAAGCAAGTCTGCTCCCAACAATTAACAATTGTCCAGGAACTCTCGCTTTATTTGGTAAAGATGGAAATAAACCACCAATGTATATTTGGGGTATTGCTTTCACTAAACTCACATAACTTGCGACGAAAAGATATAGAAACATTGCGTCCATGTTGTCTTTTATGATAATAGTTCACTGTCATGAATTGATATGAACACACCATCCCAGTTGGATTTCGTTTTCTATTGTTAACTACAACAAAAGAAACTGTCAAAACTATAAATATAAATACATCTAGTCAAAACAATATATATATGCATGTATATATTCGTTAGCACAGCGGCTTTCTGTTGTGTAAAGAATTGGTTAACTTTATGTGAAATGTAAACAAAACTAAGCAGTTTTAACGAATATATTATCTTCGTTAGAAGACAGTCGTGTGTCGAATCTTAAAGTGCCCCTGACATCAAAAAAATATTTTCGTTTCTTCACTTTCTTTTTGAGATATATCAGTTTGTTTGATATGCAAATGTCCGGAATTTACGTCACACATGCATAATGAGTTATCAGAGAATGTTATATATCTTTGCGTTCATCAAATAAAAACACTAAAGTGTGAATATAACACGTGTGCGTGTTTCTCCCACAACACCAAATCTCTCGATTTTAAAGGATTTCGTTCGAGAATGAAGTGATATACACATTTCTCCAATAAGTCATTATGTGCATGTGTGACGTAAATTCCGGACATTTGCATATCAAACAAACTGATATATCTTAAAAAGAAAGTGAAGAAACGAAAATCTTCAAAAGAAGTTACTTTATCATTTTAAAAGTTCTTCCAAATAAGACAATAAAAAATGTTGATGTCAGGGGCACTTTAAGGCCCCGCTACACGTTAATTTTTTTCGTGAAACTTGTGTCGCAAAAAAGCAAAGTTCAGGTTGCACTTGCACGAGCAATTTGGGGGATGTCAGACGCTAAAAATACTAGTGCAACTTGAACTTAGTCTTTTTGCAACGCAAATTGCACGAAAAAAAGCCACGTGTAACGGAGCCTTTAGTATCAAAATAGCTGAACAATCTTATGACGAAAGTAATAACATTTAGCAACCACCTAAACGCGACAAACACCCGAGAAATTATAGAAGAAAAGTAATGATAATTTCTGTCTCAAGTTTGACAGTTTGTCATCATTATCTCAACTTATATAACAAAGTATATAGCTTTTGAAATTCGCTTACCAGAGCAAGATTACACACATTTTTAACCGTCCGCTAAACGGTGCGCGGAGCGCTCAAATACAACTAGAAATAAACAGTTTTAATAAAAATATCACAATAATTGTGCACTTCGGTATATTTACTTCCCAGAAAAGTTAAAAACGAATAATTCATAAGCAGGATTGACGAGATATCGACAGATTCATTCACGAGTTGAATTAGGCGTTCCATAAAATGGCATGATCACCGTGTACCGGTAAACAATGGACACAGACTATACGTCATACGCCTCATCAAAGTTATTTTTTCAGGATTCAGAAGCAGAACAGGATCCAAAAAACTCTAACCATAACCCAAATAAAACTCTAGTCCTAACCCTGAAATAAAGAAATACTAACCCTACTTCTAAACCCAACATTTCAATGATGCGATATTCTGTGTTCCGGTACAACGTGAGCTGACCCATAAAAATGGCCGCCGTGAAGAAAACATGACTCTGACTCTTTAATGTATTTTTTACCTTGGCGTGATCTTGTTTTTTATATTTCTAAAATAAATATATATATCATTAAATACAATTCGAAATTATTCGTTATGAAGAGCCTGCAGAACAGACATGCATAATTATAATTGTACTTTTATAATAATAATCAATTTAGTAAAACAGGAAAATTGCAAGACAATTGCTAAATGGACGAAGGTTTTGTTTAATTTAATTCTTGATCTTTTCTTTTCCACCATACACCATACACCAAACTGACATTATTGCACGAATGTTGCCTTGAAACTTGCCGAAACCATGGTGAGAATAGTTTCAACATTATCTTTGTATTAATGTTGAAAATAGATGGCAGAATATTAAAAACTTATTGACCGAGCAGGAGGTCTTAAAGTGCCTATCCGGGGTTTGGCGATTTTACATATTCGTAATCTTTGGGTTCTACCAAAAAGAAATGTAATATATCTTGTTGTTCGAAAATTGCATCTTCATGCCTTTTCCCCCTGCTAAAGTTCACAGGAAGTGACGTCAACCCAGGGACACGCGATATTTTACGGAGTGATTCAGCAATGAAATACAGCGAAAATTTGGCTTTGAACTTTAAACAACCTGTTTAGACAAAATTCACTCAATTCCTAAACATTCACTGTTGAATAACGCCGCAAAATATCGCGTGTCTGTGGGTTGACGTCACTTCCTGTGAACTTTGGCAGGGGGAAAAGGCATGAAGACGCAATTTTCGAACAAGATATATTACATTTCTTTTTGGTAGAACCCAAAGATTACGAATATGTAAAATCCCCAAACCCCGGATAGGCACTTTAATATGGTGTTCCATCTCCGCCAAAAATGTATATTGCGTGTCAACATTCAAGTTTGACTTTCAATATTCATATTCGTCAATCGACCATGAACATTACTCATTAGGTAGTGCTTTTATGAATTCTGTAGCACTACGTCGAACCGCACAGGGATGAACAATCGACTTTACAATGCGATATCGAAGTTTGCGATACAACATTCAACTTTGCAAAGCATTAACGAAGTTTGTGATTCAACAATCAAGTTTACTTATCAAACATTTGACATTGGATTCCGATTGCAAAGTTCGCAATTCAACAGTCAACTTTGCAATGCGATATCAAAGTTTGAAATTCAACATTTAACATTGAAATACAATATCGAAGTTCGCGATTCAATATTCGACTTTGCAATGCGATATCGAAGTTCGCGATTTAACTTTCAACTTTGCGGACAAACTCCGCCAAAAAACAAATTCCGCCAAAAATCGTCACGTGATCCAACCACTTATCCCTATTTATCTCATGTTCCAGAGATCTCTAGTTTTTCGTTTGTTTGTCGTCGACGTTGTGGCAAATATGGGTGATACCAGTGATCAGCAAGCTAGTAGCTTAATCCAGGATTAGTGGAAAATTTGTGGACAAAATTATAAAGCAGACAAAGATGTTTGGAAATTTCTGTTTAGATATCATATAAATTCTGAAATGTTTTGCCTTAGAAAGTTTTAACTTAAGTTGTCAAACAGAACATACTAAAATAAATAGCTGATTAAATTTTAATCCAGGATTAACGGTAATAGCCTTTTGAACAACCCGCCCCAGGTGAATTACGTTCGCCAAACACTCAAGGAAACACTTCTCAGCGTTGCTAACCATCTAAATGTTTTGCAAAGTCCGACTTGCGGCCTATAAATATACAAATATTTACTCTTTAATCTATGTATTTCAACTCACTTTGTAATCACAAATTTATAGATTGCAATCACAGAAGAACACTTTTAATCAGTGGGGTAATGGAACTATACTGCGAGACTTTAGTGACCCTTAGGAATTTTTGCATTCAGGGCCCTTGTCCACTTATATTTCAAGCAGTGGTGTTTACTGTAACAGAAATTCCTGGGGCACTTAGTAAAATGGTTGTTGGGGCCCCAACAACCATTTTATTAAGCATATTTTTTATATGGCTTTCAGGTCCGTAAAGCATTTTCATCTGTTTCCGCAGAATAGTGAAAATCACTTGGAGAATGCTTCTCTTTTTACATGTTAGCTGAATGGCTTTGCTGGGCTTCAGTGAACGAAATGTTACGTTATATTTTGTAATAAATTTCAATGGTAATAGGCGTTTTTTTCGATATAAAAATGTTTGTTTGTGCAAAGCGTATAGTCAATGAAAACGAGAAAGCCAACAAATGCACGCTAGCGAAAGCCTTGCGAAAGCCAGACAGTGTGGTTAAAAATTGTTTTTGATGCCATATAATAAACAGCTTATTGACCTCGCTTGTTCGGTCTGTACAGTGAAATATCGGACCTCGGTTTTTTGCACAGACCTCGCTCGCTGCGCTCGCTCAACCTCAGTCCGATATTTCACTGTACACCTCACGCTCGGTCAATAAGCAGTTATTATCAGCGTGAGATAAATAGGATAAGTAGGGATTTGGATCACGTGATGATTTTTGGCGGAATTTGTTTTTTGGCGGAATTTGTTTTTTGGCGGAGTTTGTCCGCAAAGTTGAAAGTTAAATCGCAAACTTCGATATCGCATTGCAAAGTCGAATATTGAATCGCGAACTTCGATATTGTATTTCAATGTTAAATGTTGAATTTCAAACTTTGATATCGCATTGCAAAGTTGACTGTTGAATTGCGAACTTTGCTATCGGAATTCAATGTCAAATGTTTGATAAGTAAACTTGATTGTTGAATCACAAACTTCGTTAATGCTTTGCAAAGTTGAATGTTAAATCGCAAACTTCGATATCGCATTGTAAAGTCGATTGTTCAACCCTGTGCGGTTCGACGTAGTGCTACAGAATTCATAAAAGCACTACCTAATGTTCATGGTCGATTGACGAATATGAATGTTGAAAGCCAAACTTGAATGTTGACACGCAATACACATTTTTGGTAACCTGCGATCAGGCCCTATCCAAAAACGGAATGAGGGCCTGATACAAATGCTTGTTAAACCGCATGTATTCATACCAAATTTTGGTATTTTTCTGTGATTGGTCAGAATACAATTAGAATCAAATCGGCGTGTTTTGATTGGTTTTCATTAATTAAATAAACGTCCGGTTTCTTTCCTGAATCCTGATAGCGTGGGAAATATTATTATGCTGTGTTGACATTCATCCCGTGAAACTCTGTAATATTTATCATTATATGAAACGTTGTGTTTTTGTCTGATTTAAATCAATTCTGTATCGAAATGATCACTTGAATCTGGCGAATCGAACGCTGTAGGTTTCGTCTACTTAAAATGTGAAGATCACCCGGTGATTTAATTATTTTATGTCCATTAAACCGATGTAATTTCGTAACAGATATGTTTCGTATACCTTGCCGCTGATTTTTATATAAGTTTTGACACACGATTGCCGTGTTTAGTGTTTACATTAAATTTCGACTGCGTGATTTTTCTTTGTCCCCTCATCAATCTTGCTACAACTGCTCTCACAGTTCTGGCCCAACTCTACGCAACTACGTCTACATTACTTCTAAAAGTTTCTCATCAGTAACCAGAGTATAAAACGCCTGGAATTGCAAATTTTCGTACATCTTCGGAATAAGCTGGTATATAAGCCAAAACCAGTGGGTAAAACAGCCAGAACGTCTTCACCACAACAGATTAGTCTTCTTATGCGCACTCTTGTTGTTCTGGTTTAAGTGATTGAACATGCATGATTTTATTTAAAAATTATTCACCGAGTTCTTCGGCTGTCCATTCCGTCTTCATGATTGATCTCTCACGTCTTCATGATTGATCTCTCATCTGTGTATGATCTTCACATTTTAAGTAGACGAAACCTACAGCGTTCGAATCGCCAGATTCAAGTGATCATTTCGATACAGAGACAAAAACACGTTTCATATAATGATAAATATTACAGAGTTTCACGGGATGAATGTCAACACCGCATAATAATATTTCCCTGTTCTTCGGCTGTTCATTCCGTCTTCATGATTGATCTCTCATCTGTGTATGATCTTGGAGAGAATATTTGCAATCGGGTTTACAGGTCTCGGTAAACTTTTCCAACTGCGATTCATTGCCAATAAAACGAAAGTTTGAACTTCCGGCGTATTTTGATTGGCTCGATTTAAAGTGGGTGTGTCAAAGGGAGGAAAGCCACTCAACCAACATTTGTATCAGGCGTTTCTTTTCTCCCCTCTCCCTTTTCCCCTCCCCTCCCTTCCCCTCCCCTCCGCCCCAGAAACGCATGATCGCAGGTTACATTTTTGGCGGAGATGGAACACCATACTTTAACAACAACATTATCCTGCCCGCGCGCTTTCAGTACGTTTCTGTGCAAAGACCAAGGGCAGGATAATTTGCCGTAAAGACCAAACGAGGTTAATAAGGTTTTTATTATATGGCTCTTTTAAATTTCTCACATTTCCTCAATTTTCGAAATCTTTCCAGCGGTTCCGCCGTCATGCTGCAGGTACCAATCACATTGCAGCCATATAATAAATCATGCATGTTAATGCAAAAATGGGTTGGTTGACGGTGCAGAGCAGGGATGAACAACAGGCGGTCATGACGCATGCTTGAAAAAACTAAATGAAAAAAACTGAATGAAAGTGCTTGTCCACTTCTTGAGTTTTATATTTCTTGAGTTTTATATTTCTCTGACTACAGGGTGTTTCGGGAACGCGTATAGAGAGAAAGGGGACGCGGAATTGCGAGCTCGCGGGGGGAGAAGGCCGCTCTCCCAAACCGATAGAACTCAAGAAGCCTCTGCGAAGGAGAGAATGCTACACAATTAATATATTTAAAAAAACATTTGAGTTCCTATAACTTTAACTAAAATTCTAACCTCAACCCCAAATGTAGACTTACAGGCGGTAAATTTACGACACTAAAAATTTACAACAAACTAGCATAAGACATTTCCTATTGTGTATTGACAAAATAGAAGGACTAACGTTTCTAGCGAAGGACCTTCATCAAAAAGTGAAACGTAAACTGACAACATATTTTTCATTATTATATGGTTCATTTGCCGTCACGTGGTATCAGAATTGTTTCTTATTATTGTAATCAATGTCAACCTCGATAAATACTTTACACCTATACTCGCACCATCAACCTGTGGTCTACTCAAGTGCTGCATTAGTGTTAGTCAATTCAAACATAAGCTAAAGTGTTACTACAACGATAATCTCTCATCTTACCAGCCGCCATGGTCAAATGTTTCTCTTTTTTAATTAGTTATTTATTTACTGAGTGTTATTAGTCCAGTGTTTTAGTTTCTTTATTAATGTTTTTACTTGTAATCTAGTAAGTATTTTACTATTTCTCAACTTGTTTGGGGGAAAATGTCAATTGGGGCGAAAGCCCTGTTTTTCTCTCCCAGCCACCTGTAACTTTTATCTTCTTTTTTTTCTTCTTCTCGTTACTTTGTTATTTATGTGTAATTTTAATTTTGTGGCGAATGCAATAAATAAATAAATAAACTTCATCAGTGCTTCAATCTATATAAATTTATACAATAAAAGAAAAGTTATGATAAGCTAAACGAATCATATACTTTTGAGACCCCAACCGGATCTGAGTTGTAAAAAATGCAACTTCAAGGTCTTCCGGCTGACCCTAACTGACTGAGCTACAGAAGCCGTTGCCGTGAACTTAGCCACGAGTTCAGTATATATACCACAAGTCACACGTACAACACGACTACACGGTGTAGTCGTGTTGTACGTGTGACTGCAGTAATGTGGGTAATGCCGATGATGTAATAGGGTTTATTATATGACTATTTTCGTGAGCGGTCCGGAACGTGAAATCCGGCAATTTGATTGGTTCCTGAGCGGTCCGGAATCTGCTGTTCCGGACCGCTGACAGTTGCTGACAGTGAGAATTTTATAAACAAAATGAAACTCATGTCATTATACGCAACAAGATGGATAATAATTTCAGAACTACTCATTGTTGAAATATATCGTGCAGGTATGTTGTTAGAAATTTCATAAGCTTTCATTTGATGTATAGCTCAGGTTTCCGCGTTATGTAAAACTTTTTAAAATGTCCAAAACGTTCGTAACATTGTTCGTGATAATACATTTACTTCTCGCAGGTAATGTGGAATTGCAGGTGGGATTTTTCAACTATACTTAACGCACAACCTTGAACAATATGTCAAACAAAAGCAAATGAAAAAATGCTATTCGAGGTAGAAATTTTAGGAATCTAGCTAAACGGAAAGTACTTTAAAAATTGGAAAACACCTGCCATTTTGGTTTAGTTCGCAAGAAAGATGGTGGCGAATACGAGCCTAACACTGTAGAGTTTTCACAGAACGTTCACAACATTTGTGGTCATATAATAAACTACTTATTGACCTCGCTTGTTCGGTCTGTACTAGTGAAATATCGGACCTCCGTTTTCTGCACGGACCTCGGCTCACAGTCGCTGCGCTCGCTCGGTCCGTACTAAAAACGTCGGTCCGATATTTCACTAGTACAGACCTCACGCTCAATAACTAGTAAATATTAAAGTTACACTCGGTGAATCAGATGAAGGGAAAGTTATGGTAAATTACACGGCAACGGCTTCTGTAGCTCAGTCGGTTAGAGTGCTAGTCTAGAGATCAATTCTCAGCCAGAAGGCCTTGAAGCTACATTTTTTAAAACTGTCCCGGTTGGGTCTCCAAAGTATACGATTTGACACTCGGAATTTGCCACAACTTTTCCTTCATCTGATTCGCCGAGTGTAAATGCCAAATTACCTTTAATATACCCTATTTTTCGTGCCGCCCGAATTTTTTTAAAATTCATTATTTACTCTTTTTATAGCTAGATATCCACGACCATATCCTGTCCGTCATCGCAGAACACGCGTGAAATCCTCGTGACTGTCGGCCATTTTGAAAAAAACGAATTACACGTGCAGCTGGTGTTCGTCATATCGCAAGCCAGATGTTCGGCATGTGAAATCAAGAAATGATATGGTTGCAATATGGCCAATAGCATTGATTTCATGTCTGTAATTCGTCAACCACTTTGCAATTGTCATTCTTGATTTTTTGATCGTTTCTTTCTTCTTGGCCTATTTAATAGGTGCTCTGAGAACATGGCGGCAGTTCTGATTTAGTAATATGATGGGATTCGAAAGTAACATTGGATAGAATAAACTTTATTTAAAGAGGGTAACACAGTCTGATTACAATTCTCCCTAGTGGCCTATTATAGATACTATTGTATGTATATTTTGAGTGAGCAATTCATTTTCGTGGGAAAAGGTTCATCAGTCAGTTCCATTGTTTTTCAGAAATATGTGATTTAGACGTATTCTTCTGCGCATCATTCAATTTTGAAGCATTAAGAAAGTAATAAACTCACTGATCAGTCATATATTAATAGGAATAACTCTAATCTCTTTACATGTTGCTATTTATCAACAGCGAAATTTTTCTAACTTTCACTTTCGTGATTACGCTCAAACACATTTAAAGACATACAGAAAAAAACCCGCCCGCTCCGATTATTTTGCTCATGCTACTGATGATAAACCGAGATATTTTTTAAATGGCCTTACTTTAAAATAATTCATTCCAATAAGACAAACTTAATTTTCATTTCATATACACTTTAATAGACACGTATGTATTTAGACTCGGTAATTACAAATCTGTTTTCAGAATTTAAATCGGTTAAATATTGACTGAGATAATGTTCAAACTCTACAACGAAACGGCCTTTTGCCACTTGTGATCAACAAATAGACCTTATTCAAAAATGGCCGCTGATTTAATATTCTTTTATATGCATATAAATTGATCCTTATGACCTCGTTCTCGTGCAAGAAATTCAAAAGAATTTATATGCATATAAAAGAATATTAAATCAGCGGCCATTTATTCTGATTGCAAAACATTAAATATATACTTTGAAATAATTAAAACAAGACGCCCGATAGGCGTTAACTAGTTCAAAAGATATCGTCGTCGGAATATCTCTGGCTAGTTTTGGGCTGACAGCGTAGTATACTGTATATCTCTTTTTCGCCAAATTTGTTAGTAGTTTCCGGCTAAAATAATAATAGTATACTATTATTAGCAAGAGTAATAAAAATTTTGTCTAATAAAACAGGCGGGCAAGGGTTTTTTGCTGATAAAAATATATAAAAAAATGTCTTGTTAGTGTCTTTATTCGACTCTATTTAAGTTCCATAGTTTGCAAACATTTCTTTAGTAAGTGGGTTTTTATCATTTAACCACATCAGATTACCAGCAATAATTGTTGCTTGTACTACAAGTTCATCATTCAAAACAATGATATCTGCATCAGCGTTATAGTTCAATGTCCCTTTATGATCTGAAATCGTGAGTAACTTGGCAGGATGTAAAGATGCCGCTTCTAAAGCTTCTACTTGAGTACAACCTAATAATAAAAACATCAAAATCAACATTACAGGGTTTTTGTTTTGAGTGCTTAAAATACCAAGTATTGCGTCGATTTTAACACGGTAGCTTGGTCAACCATAAATACAAAATATAAAGTAAAAACAAAAAGATGTTTTTGTAACCTTCGCTCTCCAGCTCAATAGTTAGATCGTCTCACCGGCAATCAGAAGGTTACAGGTTCGATTCCTGTCCGAAACTCAGAATCATTATTCTGAGGATATGAGCTTGACGATCGTCCATGTATCGCCAATAATAATAATAATAATAATAATAATAATAATAATAAAAATAATAATAATAATAATAATATTTTTATTTAATAATAATATATATTTAATAATAATAATAATAATTTATTTCTTACCATAATAATTTTTAAAATTACAGGCACTAATAAAATTATAATAATAATAAAATTTATATGTAATGTTTAAAACACGAGCAGCAGTGTTTTATCAGATATAAAACACGAGGCGCAGCCGAGTGTTTTATATCTGATAAAACACTACTGCGAGTGTTTTAAACGGCTTAAAGTGCCACTGTGATGAAAATTCGTCATCGAAAAATGCCATTTTTTCTTCATGGATGTATTTATCAATGTGAAAGTAGCCCTTATACAAAATTACAGTCGAAACGGAATAAAAATCGAAGAGTTACAAACGTTTGAAAAGTCCTAAATCGACGTCCGCCATTAAAATCGGCCATCTTGTTTTTATCCATTCGAGAAGCGCTCGTGACGTCATAGTCTCAAGGAGCCGAGTCAACACAAATAGAATTACTATAGAATACAAAGCAGCGCATATACAAACCGCGTTTAAAATGTCAAATTCTTCCGAATCTAGTGGAATCTCGTTGTTTATATGTTGCAACAACACTACACGTGAAGCGTGCTTGAGACTCTGACGTCACCGGCGCCCTTTGACCTGACATTTCCAAGATGGCAGATTTTAATGGCGGCCGTGAAATTACGAACTTTATCGTCGTATAGCGCAGTCAATATTTGACATTGAGCGCTAAAATTTTGCATGGGGAGTTATTTATATGTACTCTTTGCAATAATGCTAAAAAACATGGGGTTCAAAATTTCATCACAGTGGCACTTTAAAAAACGACCAGCATTTGGTAAGTTCGTTGGCGTAGTAATTTTGAAAAATAACGTTGTCTAAGCCGAGAAAATCAAAGCTAAAGTTTATGTAAATTAGGATGAATCTTTATCACATATAAAATACCACACGGTGGTGATTTTCCTTTGTGTTTTCCTCATGAATTATTAATGAGTTTTTTAAATATATATATAAATATGCATAATAAAATTTATATATATATATATATACATGTATCTATTGTTTCTCTTACAGTTTAATAATAATATTCAATAATAATAATATATAAATTCGATGTATAAATTGAATACTTTTATTCCTAAGGGACTTAATCTGCGAGATTTTATGTGATTTTACTTATTGTCTACTTATTGTCTAGCCTATAAATACTCTGATTGATTAGCCTATAAATACTCTGAAGGATTAGCCTATAAATACTCTGATTGATTAGCCTATAAATACTCTGATTGATTAGCCTATAAATACTCTGATTGATTAGCCTATAAATACTCTGATTGATTAGCCTATAAATACTCTGATTGATTAGCCTATAAATACTCTGATTATCTAGCCTATAAATACTCTGATTGATTATCCTATAAATACTCTGATTGATTAGCCTATAAATACTCTGATTGTCTAGCCTATAAATACTCTGATTGATTAGCCTATAAATACTCTGATTGATAAGCCTATAAATACTCTGATTGATTAGCCTATAAATACTCTGATTGTCTAGCCTATAAATACTCTGATTGATTAGCCTATAAATACTCTGATTGATTAGCCTATAAATACTCTGATTGTCTAGCCTATAAATACTCTGATTGATTAGCCTATAAATACTCTGATTGTCTAGCCTATAAATACTCTGATTGATTATCCTATAAATACTCTGGCTCGCACATGTCTTGTCAAACGTGGTCACGAAGGGGCTGTGCCTCGAAACGTAAATTAAAGAGTTTTTATTGTTTCCTGTGTGATTTACTTAATAATATTTGGAAACTCTGAAGAGAGCAGGCTCTTTTGCTGACTATATATATATATAAATATTTATATATTCATTCGTAGCTGAGGTTAGTCACTGATTCGAGGTGATTATCGGTGAATATTTACTGAACCGCGAAGCGACGAGGTAAATATAACGAGGTGACTAATTGTTTTAGTATAATTTCAGGCTTGAACAGAATATTCAATTGAGAAGTTTTAAACATAGTTTGAACAGTGTTACATATAATTTGTAAATCCAATGCTCGATCACCTCGATGTTATACTGTACGCTTGAATTGACAGCTTTCAAAAACACACTAACGATCAAAACGGACGTAAAAATACAAATAATTATACGATAAACAACTTCCTTTCCCTTAGACAGTTCTTGAGAGAAATCTGATATATACAATGTCTTTATACTAAGTTTTTGAGCCTTTTCGACGATTTTTAGCCTAACGAGTTTTCTAACCCCCGGCTGTGTTGTATTGACGATTAAGCCTGTCTATAATAACATAATCGCCATTTTGAAAAAAATTCGTCATGTTTAATTTAGAAACCATACATCAAAATCATGATTACGAGAGGGGACTGGAACGAATAAATTCAGTCTGGTTACAAAAAACACTTTTTCAAGTATGATTTCTAGTGATGTGATAGCTGAGATTCGCGGGTTCAATGCTCAGAGGAAAGGCCCTAATGAAGTTGCATTTTTAGCAATTAGTCCCGGTTGGGTCAACCTTTGGTTACGTCTTAAGAAAGATATCTATATCTAGTATAACACGATTTTACGTTCGCTTGCCTGAACTTTCATTTCATAAAATGCAGTGTAAATAGTAAATATTAACTTTAGTATACTCTATCTACACACTTGATATGCAATTCAAAGACGGCTACCTGCTAGTTTCCTGAATTGGCGAACACAAAAATCTATTGGAGCAATGCTGAAAATAACAAAAAGAAAGGTAATAATCATATAGGAAAAGACATTGAGTGAAAAATAATGAAGGGGTGACAAGACAAAAGGTTTGTTTTTTATGGTAATACTGTACGTTTAATTAATTATTCTCTCATGTACATAGACATATATAGGATTTTATAGCTAAGTGAAAAATTCATAGGTTTGCAGGTGACACTTTACCGCATTTCCTAATGCTTCAACATTGGATGAAATCCCAGCGGAAAATACAGCTTGAAATGAAAATTTAATCCCCGCAAGAAATAATGCGATTGCAAAGAACACGCGAAAGTGAAGTCATATTTTAAACAAATTAACGTTTGGTGATTATTGACATGATAGTATCTCAAGAGAGAAGCAGAAATTGAATGATTGTGCTATTTTTGGTTTAAGGTGGCTCCCTAACTTTACTGGACTAAATTGCTTAAAGTGCCTATGCAATGAAAAATCCAGTTGTAAAATAACTCTTTTGTTTGAAAGAACTCTTGAAACTATAAAAACTAACCATTTACAACTTTTCCATATCTCACTTCACTCTTGAGATATTAAGATTTGTTTAATATGTAAATGATCATACTTATGACATCACAATGCAGAATGACTTATTGAAAACGCTTATATATCCTTGAGATTATGTAATGAAATCACTTGAAATACAGGTGCATGTGCGTGGATGTATCCAATGACATCAAATATGCGAATCATCAAACGATTCCATGTGATAATGGTAAAGATATGGAGAATTTTTCAATAAGTCATTACGCATTGTGATGTCATAAGTATGATCATTTACATATTAAACAAATCTTAATATCTCAAGAGTGAAGTGAGATGTGAAAAAGTTGTAAATGGTTAGTCTTTATAGTTTCAAGAGTTCTTTCAAACAAAAGAGTTATTTTACAGCTGAATTTTTCATTGCATATGCACTTTAAGGAAGCCTTAGTTTTTTCCCTTTGTGACTTATGTTCACGAAATTCTCCATTAAAGTGCCCCTAACCTCAAATTTTTTTATTGTCTTATTTGGAAGAACTTTTAAAATGATAAAGTAACTTCTTTTGAAGATTTTCGTTTCTTTGCTTTCTTTTTGAGATATATCAGTTTGTTTGATATGCAAATGTTCGGAATCTACGTCATACATGCATAATGACTTATTGGAGACATGTGTGTATCACTTTCATTCTCGAACGAAACCCTTTAAAATCAAGAAGTTTGGTGTTGTGGGAGAAACACGCGCACGTGTTATTCACACTTTAGTGTTTTTATTTGATGAACCTAAAGATATATAACATTCTCTGATAACTCATTATGCATGTATGACATAAATTCCGGACATTTGCATATCAAACAAACTGATATATCGCAAAAAGAAAGCGAAGAAACGAAAATGTTCAAAAGAAGTTACTTTATCATTTTAAAAGTTCTTCCAAATAAGACAATAAAAAGTTTTGAGGTTAGGGGCACTTTAAGATCAGTGATATTGTTGTTGTTTACCTTTTCAAGTTTATTGCTATGGCAACAACGAGTCTAAAATAGAACTTTTTTATACATTTCTAGCGTTTCCTTCGGTATATAGAGGTTTCAATATAGAGGTAAAACATTTAATTATGGGTTAATTCTATTCTTACAGTACCTTCCGGCCAAGGTTTTTGAGCCTAGTAAAGTTGCCATTTCATGATTGATCTCCACTTCAACAGTACCTAATTTGTGTCTTCCAGGGGGAAGCCCCAAAGCTGAAATAGCGTCAGATATAAGAACTAAACCTACAAAAAAATAGACAAGTTTACTCAGTTATGGACACGTACAGGTATACACAGCATTTGTACAATTACAGTGAGAAAAAATGTACAGTAGTATTTCAGGGCAGCGAGAAATTAAATCTTATTGGTAAACGTGCCAAATAAGCAACTCCCAAAATTGGCTAATTAAAATAAAATAAAATAGTTTATTTTTAGAAATTAGTTTGAAAGTTCAAAATGGACTAATATATAAAAATGCACGAAAACAACGATTGTAGGCTGCGAATACAGGCCTCCTGACATCGCCCCCTCCTAAAAACGAGACGTCTCGCTTTCCTCGTTTTAAGAGCACACGATATGAGGCGGCTGTATCCGCAGACTACAAAGATTGCTAAAGTGCCTATGAAATGAAAATTAAGTTTGTCTTATTTAAATAAATTCCGAAAATTATTAGGAATGGTAATTTAGAGCTCTTTCATATCTCAAGTCGTTCTGGAGATATTTAGACTTATGTGATATGCAAATGAATAACCTAGACCAAGATGTTTCTGTATTTTTGGAAAATCAAGAAATTAGAAATAGTAAATTAATTTAGCACCGCTATTTCGATATAATGATGTTAGGTGTCACGAAGTGCCGTAATATGAAAAGTTTCCAGTGATTTCGTTGAATAATCAAAAAGATATACTTGATTTACTAAAATTTTAGAAACATCTTAACGTCATTATAGGTTACATGTTATTTGTATATCACACAAAGAACTCTAAATTACCATTCCTAATCATGTTCGGAGTGAATTGAAATAAAACAAACTTAATTTTCATTTCGTAGGCACTTTAAGGTTCCTGCTTTGGTTGTATGATTTGGAGAATATTTCAAAGAGGAACTGGCTAGGTTTCAATCAGCAGCATTTGTTCAGGAAGTGCTGGTGCAGAATTCGTTCACATTTTTCTCGTTCATGTATAGTTAAAAAATGTCAAAGGAAAGAACCTATTCCTAAAGTTATGGTAGAATTAAATTTTGAGACAAGTATAGAAAGTAAAACACATAACACCATCCTTTTAGATATTGCTTTGTTAATATCAAAGGTAACCTTGCTTTGCCGTCTGAGCCCTGATAGCTCAGTGTAGTTAGAGCATCGGGTTAGTATTGTAATCGGAAGGTTGCAGGTTCGATCCCGCTCGGACCCAGGATTTCCCGGAGTTTCAAGAGTTATATTTACAGTTTGTTCAACAACAAGTTCCTAGAAGCACTGCAGGTAGCGGACAGCCACGTACCCAGGCGCTGTGAGAAACTGCTCTGCGGGAGATGTGAGCGCGCGATAGTGCTTGCATCCTTCCAAAGAACCCTTGCATGCTCGTTCCCGGCAGCGCAGCTTCCTCACAGCGCCTGGGTGCGAGGTTGGTTAGCAGAGTCATCAAAGTTGCGACACATGTGGAGAATTAGATAGTTGTACAACACCTTCAGGGTGGGTCCTGTGAGCAATACGTAAAGCCGTTGGATGGGTATGAATGCCGTCAGCAATTATACCAAAATAAATTGGTTCTGGAATGCTATCACTTGTTAACAAACCAACAACACCAGGATCTCGATGATGAAACTGACAAGAAAAAATGTTTGATTTGAAAAACAATTGAAATTTAAGAGTTTCTACAAATAATTAGAAATAGATCGATACAAAAATTGAGGTTTTATATATATATATATATTTAACAAATAGATTCCATTTTGCCGCTGTCTGTTCAGTTATAGATGTACAAGATGACGTCAGAACGTGGTAAGAACAAAAAAGTGGCCCACGAGACGGAGTCGAGTGGGTCACTGATGTTCTTACCACGTTCTGACGACCTCTGTGCATCTATAACTGAACAGACAACGGCAAAAAACAAACCATTCAGGAGGATTATTAGCTCTTTGGCGATTTCTGGGGCATGAAAAAAGATAAAAGCAGTCGGCTGACGTGATCTGGAGTGAGCTGACGTGATCCGTGCATCTGTCCTCTAATATAGATCATGGCCAACAACCAATGAGAATGCACGTAGTAAACAGGTTTTTGTATAAATATATAAATATATATGGCCCAACACTCGAAATTTTCCTTCACCATAAATCCTGAGAACATAATATACCTCATATATATCTAGGGAGTATTTAATATAACTGGCAAAGTTCCGAGAGTGCTCAATATCTTGAAAGATTGAGCAATTTAATAGATTTAAGGTAAAAACTTAGGAAATGTTCGCTGCTACTCCGAGTTTCACGCCGATTGACGATCTTCAGGCAACTGAGATTGGATCCCGATTAACTATAATTCTTATATACTGTCCGGAACGTCATTAACAAAATAGAGTGATGACGCAATCATCTTTTCTTCACGGAGATGAAGTTATTTGCATAGAATTTGTTTTATATTCTCTCGACAGGAAAACGACGAACACAGAAATGAAGCCCGAGTAATGAGATGCGAAAAGTTAAATCATTTGCTATTTTTACAGTAGATCAGCAAACAGACTAAGGGGGCGGGAGAAATGACAGGTCCAATATTCAAGGGGATTAGGCGATAATAAAGCAGTAAGAAACAAAAACGTGAAAAGGAATGAAAGTGCATAAGCTAATAATAAAAAAGTTCCAAGCAAACTAAAATAACAAAAACTTGTAGGAAATTAAATAAAAGAAAAACGTTCGTTAAGTCCAAGAGGATGTGTGGTGCCATGATGAGACGCTTCTCTTGCCGTTTGCGGTTATCGTTACCACCTGAGATGGGAAGGATGGCACATACTTTCATGTCTGAAACCAAATGGTTAGAGCTGTTGAAATGGCGGGCTATACAGGTTTGTCAACATCATTGTTCCTCACGGAACGAAGATGTTCAGCAAACCCGTCTGAAAGGCGTCGCCCAGTTTCACCGATGCAGATTTTAAGGCATTTATCGCAAGGAATGTAATAAATGATGTTGGTGGGCGTGCATGAAAAAGTATGACGGATTGTGTGGTTGAATTTGGGGGCAGTGATAACTGTAGTGGGATTGAGAAAAGGGCATGTATTGCAGCGGGAACGGCCGCAAGAAAATGTTCCCGCTGGTGCCGAGGTATTTTGTTTAAGGGCACTATATGTACTAAGGAGTCACGAATGTTTTTATTACGGCGAAAAGATACCAAAGGGTTATCGGTGAAAATGGCTGACGTCTCAGGATCATTTTGTAAAATGTGAAAATTCCGATTGATAATATTTTTAACTTTAAAATTTAAAGGATGAAATGTTAGAACTAAAGGAATTTTGTTGTTAGAAACTTGTTCCAACAAGGTGGTTCAAGGGCATCTAAACGGGGGACGAGAAAAGCTTTCTGAACGGCGAGGTCGAGAAGGTTGGTAGGGTAACCACGTTGAACAAAAAAGATCTCATTTCCATTACTTTGGCAAAGACATGACATGGGCAAACACGAAACAACTTCGTGCCCTACCAGCACTTTGCACTTTATCTGGTCTCGCTGCTCCATATGGCAAACTGAGGCGATCTCCCCAATTAAAGGCAGTCATTTATGGGGCACACAAAAAGTCGGGTTCAGCTCCCGCACCGACCACTCACTCGTGAAACAGATACTGGATGCCTCGTAACACATAACTAGCAAGACAACCGTGACAAGAAAAAGACCATTACAAGCAAGACATGTGAATGAAATCATCCTACAATTCGGCAAGGTTTGCCTTAAAACCTTGAGCTATAGTGCCTTCCTAACGATGAGACGATTTGGCAAGACTCAGGAGGCAAGATAACCAATTCGACAATGATTGTACATGCGGATATTCCAATACCGAGAAGGATCGTGGATCTAGGTTGCACGTATTGGTACTCCTACTTGCCCAGTGAAAGTTGTTGAAGATTTCATCCGCGTGGGAAAACATCGCCCTAAAGAGTAACTTTTTCGGAAAGTCACGAGAATAAGTAGTGCAGCATTCAGCTTCGAAAGTCCCCAATGACATACAGCAGAATACGAGAATTGCTTACCGTACTATTAAGGGCGTATTGGCTTGGATCCGAAGAAGTTTGGACTTCATAGCCTACGGTCAGGAGGAACAACAGAAGCTGTCTCTTGGGATACACCAGATAGACTAATCCAGGTTGATCAAGACTGATCCAATGAAGATGCACATCAAGGATATAAAGTTTAGGCCTTATAACGACATAACAGTCGCCATGGATGATATTGTCGGACAGTAAAACGAACGGTAACAGAGATTATTATTACATTGAGTCGGTTTCCTTTGATGTACCACGGGATGTATGCGCCATACATCCCTATGAATACTAATAAGATAAGAAACGTGGACAAAATCTACAAAACTTTGTTGGAAACCTACGTGGGCCCACAGTAATTGGCGTAAGCTGTTGTGGTTTCCCTGCTACATTAACTTGTAACTTTTTTTTTTGTTCTTTTCTTTCTTTCGATTTGTAATTTTTCTTTAGCGAAGCATCATTAAATTAAATTAAATTAAATTAAATTAATAAGTTAGATATACAGCCCTCGGACGCTACGCGTCCTCGGGGCTGTATGCCGCATAAATCCCTCGTTCTCGGTGTTTATTTATAAGTAATATCATGGTAGTGAGGTGTATTAGAGGGCCGCAGGCCCGAAGGAATTTTACTTAATGACCCGAATCAAGGGGGCGGTTTAACAGCTAATACACCTCACTACCATGATATTACTTTGTAATACCATGGTTGTCGAAATTTCATGTCTTTGCATGCCAGGTGAGAAGAAGCTAATACTACCTCTCATGACGTCACTCAAGGTTGTATTAGTTCTAATACGACCTCTAGATTGTATAAATTAATCCAAATGAGGTAATTTAGTTATTAATTCAACCTGAAAAGACAAAAGAAATTGAGACAACCATGGTATTACAATTACGTAGTGCATGTAGTGAGCTGTAGAGCCAAGTAACGTTGTATATGTGAACAGTGTATTAAAATAGATCTGACGTAAGGGGGGCAATTTGAGCGAAGAACGGAAGTAGAAAGCATGTAGATTTCAATGTGAACGAGCAACGGAGTCAGAACACCCGTATTTTGTACGATAGCAAAACTAAGTAAAGGTTTTCGTTAAATAAACTCAGTGTCTGAGTATAGTCTAAGGTTTTGAAGTGAACAGATATTGAGGTTTAATATTGTTTCGTACTATATACATTGTAATTTGCATGCAGTTGCGGTGGCAGACCTTACGGTATACCAGCTGCGTGAGAAAATGACAGTTTCTCGCTGACGGAATTTATAAAAGAAGCGAGAAACAGGTTGCTCACGTAGGGTCCTAGGGCGAGTGGATATTAAGCCACGCACATTTTGCGTTTACATGGATTATCGGATTATAAGTGCAGCACTATAATTATCAATATTATACCTCAACTATAAATTGTCCAATCAGAGAGCTAAATTTGTACCACGCGAACAATCAATTTAAAATCGAATTCGCCGCTGCGGCGGGGAATATTAGTGAGTTCCCCGCTGTGGAGGGGAATTCGAGCTCGAGTACAACGCGCGAAACCAAATACCACGCGCGAAAACCAAATACCACGCGCGAAAACCAAATAACACGCGTGTAAACCAAGACGAGCCTGTCAACAATGGATTAGTATCAAAACAGTATTCAAGATTGTTTCGGTATAGACCTTCGTTGAACTACCATCGTTCCGGTCTATATTGACCTAGCGGGAGGTCTTTACGGCAAAATTATCCTGCCTGCGGTTTTTCAGTACAGACCAAGTGACGAAGGAGCGAGGTCTGTGCAAGAAGACCAAGGGTGGGATAATTTTGTCGTAAAGAGCGACCAAACGAGGTTAATAAGGTTGTTATTATATGACTCTTTTAAATTTCTCACATTTCTTTAATTTTTCGTAATTTTTTAAATCTTTTCAGCGGTTCCATAATGACCGGTCTTTACCGGCTTGTAAAGACCGCTCAGGAACCAATCAGATTGCAGAAAAGCTGCGTTAAGACCGCTCAGGAACCAATCAGATTGTAGAAAAGCTGCGTTAAGACCGCTCACGAGCCAAGCCATATAATACATGATAATAGTAAAGAAAATATATTACCGGTAGCATGGCATTAAATAAATGCGTAATAAACGTTGCTCCACAACGTGCTGCCTCTTCAGCTATTTTCAGACTACTCATTGTGTGACCTTAACAACAAATAACAACAACGTCATTAAGACGTGTATACAGTGGTGATATGTTATAACAGAAAACATTGTTCTTACCAATAGAGACGACGATCCCCCTGTTTTTCAAGGCTTTGATAGTATCTAAAGCAAATGGTAGTTCTGGTGCCATAGTTACGATTTTAACAGAGTCAAGAGAACCATAATAATCAATCATTTTCTCAATTCTACTCGAATCAAGAACTTCAATCAACATTTCTTCATGAGCTCCTCTTTTTTCTTTATTAATAAAAGGACCTTCTAAATGCATTCCTAAACAAATAATTGAATATTAATGAGGATAAATTTCTTTAACAAACATTTCACTGCTACCTGGTAACGGAACCAAAATTAAATGAATATTAAATGTTGAACATCGAGGCGGAAATTAACATGCCCGTGAAAAAACTCGGTACACTAACATTTTTTCTTCTTGTTATAAAGAGCGGTATTTTCTTCTTATTTCAGAACAGAATTACTTTGTTAGTTTGTTACTTAGGCCCGGATCAAAGGTCGTTCTTCTCACGCACCCAACTTAAAAGGTTTATTAAATACGACAGAAGCATGACGTATATGATTCAATTTAGTGCGACACGATGGTTGGGAGCGGTAAAGCTCGCTTGGAGCAGTAGATCTCTCTTGGTGTGGCAGGCTCTGTCACATTATACGTACATTATGCAACGCTGCGGCGACACCGAATCAAACACTGCTCAATTCAATACTCTCATGGCAGAAAATAATGCATATTAACCTTCTTTTTTCAGGGTTCGTGCTGGTATTGAAAAGTTAAATTCAAGGAGTATTTAAGTAGTTTTTAAGGAGTCAAATAGCATGATTTCAAGGAGTATTTGGGGTGTTCTGAACAACGAAAAATAACAAAATGGCGGGAAAACCGAGCCCGCAATTTATTGACCAGTGTAGCTCCCAAATGTAACATATGGATTTAAAGATTTTACTTTTATATAACGAAAATATATTATAAAGTTATGTTTGATAAAAATTCAAGGAGTATTTAAGGAGTTTCTTAAAAACTGTAAATTTCAAGGGCTTTTCAAGCGCCCTTGAAAGTCAGACATTAATTCAAGTAGTATTCAAGGAGTTCAAGGAGTAGCACGAACCCTGTTTTTTCATTGCCTTGGTTCACTTCATGTAAATTATTATTACTCGGGCCACCTGTGGTAGCGGAGTCTAGGTTTCGGTGGCTTTCTTGTATTTTTCGTTTCGACAAATTGTAATTATTGCATCGTCCCGATAGGCTTTGCGAAACCAAGCAGTGTGCTCGTTTTCATGCGCCATCTTCTTTGGTCGCTATCGCTCAAGTGTTCGTTCAAACCACTGATCTCTATATACCTGGATTGCGCATGGAGCCCAAAAAGTGAAGCCAACGGAGCTGACGTATGTGGGGTACCAAGATGGCGGCCAGAAAAACAAAAAGTAGACTAGGAATTGCGAAATTGTATATTGGGTGCAGTTATATTATTGTTTCCCTGAAAAAAACAAGAATACCAAATTCATGTCCGACTTATGAATTCACAAGCCGTTTCAAGCAAACACGGGACTCGCAAAACTGGAGATTTGCTGCGAATTTTCTTAGATGCGAACTGCGAAGTAAGAAAACTGATCTTCCTTTGTCTGGTCAAACTGTTTCTTTTCAGTATCTTGCTTAATTGTCAATGAGGCATAAAAATATAATTAATTGATAAACAAAGGTTGTTTTTTCGTGTGTATTTTTCATTTTGGCAAAACGTGGAGCATTTGTTGTATTTACAGCACATCTAAGTCTAACTTCTAACTGAATTAGGCTGTGTTACATAAAATGTCTTGTCATGCACATATATTTTAACAATAAGTCGAATAGTTTTTTACTGACATTTTATTTGTTTGTGTTGAAATTATTGTGTACAGGGTTGTGGAAAAGACAACGGTACTTTGGCATTGGCCAAAGTGCCCTTGTTAATGTTTTTGCTAACATAATAACTTGTTTAATATGGGATATTTACTCAATCATACATTTTCTGTATATTCAAAAACAAACCTGTGTGCCCCTCCAAAACAATGTCACAAGGAGCAAATTGTAAACTTATTCAGTCAAAACTCAAAATAGGTTATTAAATCAACTGACATTCTCACAGGCAGTGTTGATAAGTATTTTTTAACTAATTTACAATGCCATAAAGGATTTTTTGCACAGTTTTACAGGAGGACAAATTGAAAGCCTTCTCTTAGCATTCATATCCACATCCATATCCACTGACACACTTGCATCTGAATGCTAAGAGAAGGCTTTCAATTTGTCCTCCTGTAAAACTGTGCAAAAGCCCTGTCATAAACATATATTTATATGTATATATAGTTATTAATATTCATTACATATATATATATAGTCATTTAGTTGTTGCAGAATTATTTAGTCAAGCACAAGAGAAGTAATCAATTTTTTCTTCTAAAAATGATTATTCAAATTATATGTTAGTTAATATACAGTCTTACTGGACTTATTGGACAAGTAAACAAGCCATCACTTAAAAAATAATTTAATTTAGTAAGCCAAAACTTGGCAAACAGAATGTTTTAATTATAAAATGTTTAGGAAATATATGGATGAAGGAAAATGAAAACATCCTTTCGAAGTAAGATAGTTTAAGCTACAATGATAATTACTATATAATATAGAGTACGCCCATTACCTTCACACCTCTCAATAAAAACACAATTACCAGAAAATCCATTTTATTATTAAGTTTACATCATTCAGTTCATACACACACAAAAGGTTACTAATATATCCAACATGACAAATAAAAAAACTTAAATTGAATTTACATTTGATTTTCAATACGTTGGCAAGCAATACAAATAAATATTTAACTAAACGAGGCGATGGTGCTGCAACTCGGACGCTGTTGTTGTCCAAGGCTTGTAAGGCTACTTAAAAATTAAAATAGGGTTAGCTTAAACAAGAAACTTGGAAATTTTATCATTCTGTGTGTAAATACTAGTGTACTTTGATTTCTGTTTACGATACAGCATACAGAATGCTTGGCTCCTGAAAGAGCTTGTCATTAATAGTTCGAGAAATCAGGATTGCATCGGATTAACTATTAATTATACCCAGTTAGCAAAAAGAAAAGAACATATCTTCAAAAAAATCCAATGCCAGAGCATAACATATTAAAGCCAAGCAGACGCTGCATTCGAATCAACCAAAAACTATAAAATATACTAAACGTACCTTTTTAAAAACATTTCTGAAACAAATATTGATATTAAAGCTCCATAGTAACGTTGCGAACAAAAGGCATGATGTGAAAAATCCATAACATTTCAACAAATGCCGAGTGAAAGTCGAGGTGAAAAAGGTGAAAGTACTCCACGAGAAACCAGTCTTAAGCTCGCAAGGTACGCTGGTGTAGGGGTACCAATATGGCCGCCGGTGCATATAGCGCGCCGTTTCGGCCAAAAGGTATACGAGAATCAATTTGACTGCGCCGTTTTGGCCAAAAGGTGGCCAAAAGGTCGAGATATCAATTTCTATAGGCGAGAATTATATTTTAGTGGTCGAGAATATTATATCTATAGGTGAGAATGCTATTCTAATAGTCGAGAATTTTATACCTATGGTCGAGAAATTCATGTCTATATTCGAGAATCTTATGTCTATAGTCGAGAAATTTATATCTATAGTCGAGAATATTTTTATGTTTGTAGTTGAGAATATCATTTTGGTAGTCGAGAATGTTTTATGTTCATCAGTCGAGAATTGTAGTTCGATCCATACTTGAGAATAATCGGGAATGACAGATGACTCCAACAACAACGATCTACAATTTACTAAGTAGGAGTGAGGAGGACGTGATGTTTCCACTTTCCATATTTCTTTCCATATTTCTTGCCTCGTTCTTTAAAACCCCAAGAATAGTTTGTTTCGCTTTGGAGTGCGGCGCGTAGAAAATCTGTTCTTCACGGTTGTATACATATATGCTTCATGACGACTATATAGCTGGTTTTCATTTCTGCGACGCAGGCTAGTAAAGGACGGCTAAGTTTCCATTTTGGCTAACTTGTATACGAAGCTGCATTCTGCATTCCTCAGATTGCTGCCTGAGAGGTCGGAAATAAATTAACAAGATCGCTGTCGATGATAAATTCCGTAGGAATGTTTGATCTAATAGCGACCTTTAGATTGAGTACGAGTACGAGTACGAAGACGAACTTTTCTGCGCAGTGGAGAAACAACAATGGAAAAGAACCATGCGCAATGGTAAACTCGTCTTCGTACTCGTCTTCGTCCTCAAATCTATAGGTCTCTAATAGTAATATTACAGGGTCTATTAAATAATGAAGAAGTACTTCGCGCACTATCTCGGGTGCTATTACATCGACATCGTCCAGCGGCCTAGTTGGAGGGGTCTGCGACGCAGGCTACCTAGTTGGTCGATCAAATACGAACCGGCGATCAAATATGAACCGGCGTTAAATGTAACTTAATATGCAGAAAGGTTAAACTCAGTTTCTATATGATTAATAAAAGAACATTTGGCGGAGACAGACCAGTAAGTTTGTTGTAATACGTATAAAAGTCTAAAGCAAAGATTACACGATTTAAAAAACTTGTTTGATTCCGCGATGATTCAATAACGTACGTGGCACTGATCATAGTTAATCATAATCCACACATATATATGCACTGATTATTACTGTCTGAAGTACTGAAGTACTGAAGCGCGATGGGCAGAAATATGGAAACATCACGTCCTCGCCACTCTTACTTAGTAAATTGTAGATCGTTGTTGTTGGAGTCATTCCCCTTTCGAAAAAAGTAAATGCCCTCCCCGTAACGCTCAACGTGATTATTCATGCACAAGTATGGAACTACAATTCTCGACATGAACATATAAAAACATTCTCGACTACCAAAATGATATTCTCAACTACAAACATAAAAATATTCTCGACTATAGATATAAATTTCTCGTCTATAGACATAAAATTCTCGAATATAGACATGAATTTCTCGACCATAGGTATACAATTCTCGACTGTGAGAATAGCATTCTCACCTATAGATATAATATTCTCGACCACTGAAATATAATTCTCGCCTATAGAAATTGAGGATATCGACCTTTTGGCCGAAACGGCGCAGTCAAATCGATTCTCGTATACCTTTTGGTCGAAACGGCGCGCCATACCGGTGGCTTCAAAAATTTAACTACTCGCAATAAGGGATGAGCAATCCAGGTATATAGAGATCAGTGGTTCAAACTATCCAAAGAAATATAGTAAATTTGTGATAAGATTCATAAGGAATGTTGCTGGTAAGTATCTTGATCATAAACACGCATGTTGCGGGTTAGTAGCCGAGTTCTTTCTTTTCGACAGCTTTGCTTTTGGTCGAGTTGTTCTCTGAACTAACGTAATCAGCAATGTGGCTGACAACTATGTTGATCGTAAATACGCTCCTATGCTTGCAACTGCACACGCTGATCGCGGTAGATCTATAATAGGGACCTTTAGATTGAGTACGAGCACGAGTACGAAAACAAACTTTTCTGCGCAGGGGAGTGGGACTAGTCTGTTTCGTTCCCATCCAAAATAAATGTTTAGAATTTGAGACCAAGACGAGAACGAGCAAAGGCCAAACAAATATGGCAGACAACCAACTTGTTGTTGCGTTGATGTTCGCCGAAGATCTTTTAGAGGTAGAAGAATTTGTGCTCCTTTACGACGCTTTTGCTCCAAGGCCAAAGAATCCAGCTTTTCCTTACTGGAAATATAAACATTTGAACATCGACGAGCTCACTGAAGAAGAGTGTCTGTCGGAGTTTCGCTTCAAGAAAGAAGACCTCCCTCATCTACTACATGCATTAAATGTTCCTGATAAATTGACCTGCCGAAATGGTACGACTGCTAACGGCACGGAAGCCCTTTGTATACTTCTTCGACGATACGCTTATCCATGTAGGTACAGCGATCTTGTTCCAAGGTTTGGTCGCTCGGTCCCAGAATTAAGTTTGATATTATCAGAGATCACAAGTCATATCTCCCGGACCTTTGGACATCTTTTAACATCGTTCGACCAAGACTGGCTACAACCCGACCAACTTCAACGTTACGCTGAAGCTATTCATGAAAAGAGTGGCGCACTGGAAAACTGCTGGGGATTCATCGATGGCACTGTCAGGCCTATTTGTCGCCCAACAAGACACCAAAGAGTAATGTACAACGGCCACAAAAGAGTACATGCATTGAAGTACCAGGCCGTTGTCGCTGCAAATGGGATGATTTCTAACTTGTACGGACCAGTGGGTAAGTCTAAACAATATAAGCCTATAATATATAAGCTTATATATTGAATGAAAGTGTAATTTGACATACAGCCACTACAGGTGTAAATTAAAGCATGTCTGCATGTTGGTTCAACTTATATTTTGTTTGTCTAGCTTAATGTTTCAATATATTTGTTGTTTATATTTGTTTTTGTTTATATTTGTTGTTTATATGTGATTACTTGCTAATTTATTCTTTCTTTTCTTATTCTAACTTGATTAAATGTTATAAATTATGTTTTAGAGGGAAAGCGACATGATGCAGCAATGCTCAGAATGTCAGGTCTGATGGATCTGCTAGAAGTACATAGCATAAACCCAGCAAGACAGATTTTATGTTTATATGGAGATCCAGCCTATCCCCACCGACCCCAGTTACAGAATGCTTACCGATACAACATCTTAACTGAAGAAGAACAACTATTCAATACCTCAATGAGCAAAGTGCGAGTGAGCGTTGAGTGGGTTTTTGGTGAGATATCAAAGTACTTTGCCTTCATAGATTTTAAGAAGGATTTAAAGATCGGCCTATCTCCTGTTGGTACTATGTACCAAATTTGTGCTTTACTTAGAAATGCTATGACATGTTTATATGGTAATCAAACCAGTGCATTTATGAACTTGCAGCCTCCAACTTTGGAGGAATATTTCAATGGCAATTAAGTATTTAACCCAGTGCATTTATGAACTTGCAGCCTCCAACTTTGGAGGAATATTTCAATGCCAATGAAGTGTTTAAATTTATAAAAATTATGTAATAATATATAATGAGATGTTATTAATTGGCTATAAATAATTATAATAATTAATTTATCAATTTAGTGTGATAAGTGTTACCCAAGTCACAAAATTATACTTCATTATATTTACAGTATATGCTTGTAACCTTTGTAAATAGTTGTAAAAAATAAGCCAAATTATTACATTCATGGAAAATTTCTGAATAGAGTTAATAAGATATTTTATGAGCCAAGCAAACCAAAACAAAGTGAAAAATTTGATTTGCATAGACCTATTTCATAATGGTAACTGATATAAATATTCTTTTATGTACATGCATCTTCATTAGCCTTTAATACTGCCTTGCCCAGTGACAACACGTGTGACATAGACGACTAACGAACATGGAAAAGCATATGCTTAAAATGTAACAAGGCTTGAAGCCTTACAAACCCACCATCATGTTGCTTTTAGTATATATCATAATGAATTTGTTGTATTTAATGCACCTACCAACGGCCATCCCTGGGGGTACAACCCGGGACTGCATGTAAAAGAATATTTAAATTGTCATCATTATGAAAGTCTTGAAAGAGGTCTACTGAGGACAACCGTACCAGTATAATGGACATAGAACATCAGATATAAATAAAACAAGATCAAACATTTATAAAACTGCTGTATATTTCAAACAGTTTGATAATTACTGTATAATACTCCAATATATAAAAAGTGCTTAGTAATAAATAAGGATGGCACTATATGGCTATATAAATATGCAAGTCTTATTTATGTATTTATTCATTATAAAGGTATTAAATACACACAAATATTATTATTATTATAAATTAATATTAATTATTGAACAATTAAAAGTGGCACATGATGTAAAAGTTGGTTACTCTTAACCATAAAACACGCTTACTACCGGGAAAAGTAAACGTATAACAGCCTCAGTCTCATTTTTTCTGATTTACCCATAAAACTCTTTAACATGTCCTTCACAAAAGAAAGCGTATGAAGGTGTTGTTCTTGCTGCTGCTGTATCATCATCTGATGCTGATGTTGCATCTGCTGCATGCACTGCTGCTGTTGTTGCTGCATGGCCATAAAAAACTGCTGTTGTTGTCCAAAAGCTTCTTTTTGGTGTTCCCGATCTTCGTTTTGAAGTTGAATCTCTTTTTCTCTTAATTCAGACTCTTTTTCTGCTTTCTGTTTTCTGCTTTTGATGCTCTCTTCCACAAGAGTTAGGAGCTCGGTCGTCGTCTTTTTCCTTGGTATTGCTCTGTCATCTTTCCCAGCTTTTCGTTTCAGAGTTTCTCCCAGATTTTCTGTCGCTTTCTTCCTCATATCCTCCGCTTGAGTTTTTTCTTCTTCAACTTTTTTCTTCGCCTTTGCACTGTCATTTTCCCACGAGAGCACTGCTTCATCCATTCTTTCCTTGATGTCAGTAAGGCCTTTGGTAAACTCGTCGTACTCAACATCAACACCGCTCGCTTTGGCCTCCCGTGCTTCCTTTTTTCGAAAGTTTTCTATCATTTTTGAAAACTTCTCACGAACAGAACGTTGGGTGACTTTAAAAACTGGTTCTCTTATCTGCATCAAGTTATTAACGATAGTTTTCCAAGCACTCCCCCGTTCTTTGGAGGACGGTTTGTAGGTATAGGGTTCCACAAGCAACAGTTCTCTTATGAACAGCTTTTCATGGACCCGTTTCCATGTAAAAACCTCCCGCGTTTGTGTCGAAGAGGCAGCGGCTTCACTCTCCATATTGCGCTGTCCACTTCGTCCTCAAGAGTACGAGATTTCAAAGGAACTTCGTTGTCAACAAGCAGCCAGACAACGAAGTTTTGTACCGGAAGTGCGCAGAACGATGCGCAATGGTGAACTCGTCTTCGTGCTCGTCTTCGTCCTCAAATCTAAAGGTCTCTAATAAAAGATGACGAGCGATTTCGAAGCGGGTTGGTTCGCGATCTCAATGAGACTATAATGATTGCCAAAAGTATACATGCGGTAATTCCAAAATCTGTTGTCAGAATAGCGTAGAGTCTGGCTGCTATTAATAGCTCAAAAAGCGGACAAACAAACCAAATTTGACTCACAAATGATTTCAAATGAGCTATTTTCTTTTGTTATGGCCGCAAGAATTATGGGTAAAAGCGGACAAACATCGATGCTAACGTCATCTCGACGGAGCGCTATTGAAATCGGTTAAATATTGACCGAGATAACGTTCAAAATCTTCCATGAAACACCTGTTCCGATTGGTGATAAACAATACATGGTACGTGCGCGAGGGGTGGGAGAAATCCCGCAGGGGGGTTATGATTATGATTGGGGTTAGGACCTCCCTGAACTCCAGTGTTTACAACAAGAATCTTTGATCACATATTCGACCTGGTACTGATTTCCTTTGTGTTTACCTCATGAATTATTAATGATTTGAGATGATAAATATGCCAAATCGCCAGCGATGATCGCGGTAGGTAATTACTTAGCTATGCTATTCAGGGGTAACTCTTGTCGATCAGGATCATTGTTTCAGAAGTTTACTACAATTTAAATGCCCAAACAACAGTTAAGAGACAACTGGGCCCACTTTACAGTAGCTGAACAATTTTAACCGGAAACAACTGACAAATTTGGCGAAAAAGAGATATATACAGTATGCCACGCTACCAGCCCAAAACTAGCCCGAGTTAACGCCTAGCGGGAGTCTTGTTTGAATTAAAATCAAGTTCCACTTTTGATTTACCATTGCTGCAATGTCGCTCCGGGATTTCAGTTGTCTTATGAGCACTCATCTTTAACTAATTCATGATCTGTCAGGGGCGCAACTACGGGGGGGGGGGGGGGGGTTGGGGGTTGCAACACCTGCCCTTTTTAACCCCTGCCCTTTTTGTGAGACCTCTAATACTATCTACCAATACTTACTTAGACATTAGATAAACAGATAATTAATCGTCTGTTGTACGTAGTACGCAATACAATTATCTGCAAATCTGGCGAGACTCTGCAGAGGCTTCTAGCTCAGCTTCAAGCTCGGCTTCAAGCTCGTCTTCTAACCTTCCACCGGGCGCGGCGAGGCCTGGGTACGAGTCTTCTTACGCCCGTGCAATCTCGTACCCAGAGCCTGCGATCCCCCTGTCCTGCGGAGGGGAAACGGAGGCTCTGGGGAACTCCGATGAAACTCGTCATTTGATTGGTTGATGCTGAGCTCTCGCACCAGTTTCTTTAGGAGCTAATTGCTCGAGCGAAGTTTTGCATTTTCGAATCGCGGTTTAAAAATAAACAGTTATTTTCAGTACTATGGCACATAATTATACACGACAGACTCAAAATACAATTGAACACATGAAATAAGTTAAAACTTAAAACTATTATTAATATTATTCTCGCTTCGTCGCCAAACAAACATCCATCGTCTGACTCGTCTCGTAATTCTTCGCAGTTTCGCCTCAGAACTTTAAAATTATATTAGAGACTACAAGGTCGATGTAGTTTAGCCAAAGTTCTTGACAGAAAGTACAATTCCTTACATTTTAATGTGTTCTGTGTAACCTGAGCCTACCTGAGCGGCTGTCAGAGCCGATCACTGCCGACGGCGACCGGACATATAAAACACTCTCGTCAATCCTCCGGTTGACGATTTAGCGAAAAGCTAAGAAAGACCATTTGTATCGCAACGCTTTGCCAAGAGCTTTGTAAAACATACTGGGCCATTCTTTATCGGTAAACAAATATTTTTCCTGGTCTTCGAACAAGCTAAACATCGTCGATGACAGTAGTAAATTATAGAGAACTGGGAACCAGAGGACTGGGAACAAAAACCCAATTTTGGGGACTTTTTCATCGGAGTTCCCCAGAGCCTCTGTTTTCTTGGCGCAGGCCAAAAGGAACGCAGGCTCTGGGAACGAGATTGACGCCCGTGCTCCTGCTTTCAGCGGTTTTCCGCATTTTCTGCGGAGAACTGAAGAAGTGGCAGAGCAGCATTTCGTTCTGACAAATACTAGTCTTAAGGCCCGAGTCTACACGCGTGTCATAACTCATAGAATGTGCTTTATATATTTTGTAAATCATTCATGTTAATTTTTGAGTGTTGTTGCTGTAAGGTTGTTGTTGTGGTGGTGGTGGTTGTTGAGTGTTCTTGAAGAAACATAACGAAGATATCTAGTATCCCAAATTGTTTAGAATACTGAGCGCAAGGGCGGCGGTTGGTTATAGCCCCCAATATTTGAAATGGGTGGGCTAAGCCCCACCCCCAATATTTTTAGGATTTTAGAGCTAAAATACTGTTTGTTCCCTTGTTTGTTCCCTTGTTTAACGCCAACGGATATTCAGCGAAAGATAAACTAAATTATTCAAATTATTCTGGTTCGTTTTCCCCTTGAATTCTGGTGCCATGTCGGTTCTTACAGACTTCCTCACCTCCCAAACGTGCACATTTCGGACATTTTGGGCACAATCAATGAACCTGACAATTCTGTGAGGAACAATCTCAGAATTCAGGAAATACCATTTCAGAGACTCTAGTTTTCCAAAATTTGCCGGGCAGCCCCCCTAGAGGTTGTAGTTAGCCCTCGGAAAACACAACATTTTCCGCCGCCAATGACTGGGCGAGTTTGCCCTTTTTTGCGTTCAACCCCTGCCCTTGAAATTTTCTAGTTGCGCCCCTGTCTGTTTGAAGTTGATCGTCCAAGTTGTTATAGTCTTGAGAAAGACTATTGTTGGTGTCTGACGTTTCGACGGCTTCAGCAGCGGTCATCTTCAGAATCAAAAGATGACCGCCGCTCAGCCCGTTGAAACATCAGTCAGCAACAATAGTCTTTCTCAAGATTATAACATCTTGGACGATCAACTTCACGCATCTAATGATACTCCCAGGTTAAAACCATTTACTTTAATCCATGATCTATTCAATTTTCACAAAAGAAATGTCGGTTCACGGAACATATTCGCCTAGTGGAAAACCTGACGTCCGGTGCATAGCAATCGTGACTACAAGTAACTGATATTCTTGAGAAACTTGCAAAAATGTTTCCTATTTTATCGACGTTTATTTTAATTATGCAAGTTTACGTTGAAATTATTCAAAACAAAAACTGTAAGTGAAGTTAAACCGTGAACAGCAGATGAACAGCTCAAGAAAAAGCTGAAGGAATTTGACTGTTGCCAATTCGACAAGATACAAGTACTTTCAATGCAGTTTTACAGTATTATTGAAGAAGATCATAGGAATGGGATGAGGAAGAACATAGGAATTAATTGATTAGAGTGAGATTGCTTGGCAGACTAATCAGCTAATGCTTAATACCATTATTTTGAAAATTTTTTCAATATTTTGAGTAAAGAAATATTTTTAACATTTTTTTAAAAAGAGTAAAGGAAACTGTGTTCACAAGATCAATAGGAAGAGAATTAAACAATTTCGGCCCTTGAAATTTTATAGAAAACTGTCTAATATTTGTTCTACATAATGGTATATGGATGGCCATTCGATTCCTTGTAATATTATACCTCAACTATAAATTGTCCAATCAAAGAGCTAGATTTGTACCACGTGACCAGTCAATTTAAACTCGAATTTCCCGCTTTAACCTCGAATTCCCCGCTGATGACGTCATCAGCGGGTAATTCGAGTTCGAATTCCCGGTTGAATTTCCATATAAAATCCCGAAATGACGTCACATAGACTATCGGTAGTAAAAGTCGAAATTAAAATCAGCTGTTATTTCTAAAATAAAACATTATCGTAAGAGTTAGGGTTAGTATATATTAGGTGGAGGGTTAGGGTTAGGATTAGGGTAAGGTTTGGGTTAGCCACTATGTTTTAAATTTGGGGATATTTATATGGAAATCGAGCCGAATTCCCCGCTGATGACGTAATCAGCGGGTAATTCGAGTTCGAATACCCCGCTCGTACCCAGTACTCGCGCGTAAACCAAGACGAGCCTGTAAACAATCACAGAATAAATACTCAACCAGAAGTCCGACTCCGTGTCGGCGCCATTGATGTTGGTGTCCTCGTATTTTCGGCCGCCGCCATCTTCCTAGCAAGCGTGCATGGAAAATGTTTACGTTATACTGAAGATGTTGATGTCGTTTTTACGAAGAAAAACAGTTCGTTGTTAACTTTGGAACGTGGACGATGAATCAGAATGCTTTGTGACAGCTCCAATCTCCACAAATAAAAACTCGTAAAACAAAAACCGCTTGCTAGCAAAATGGCGGCCCTGAAAAAAGTGGGACAAAAAAATGGCGAAGTCGGACTTCTGGTTGAGTATTTATTCTGTGAAACAATGGAGGAACAACAAGACAGCATTCAAGATTGTTTCGGTATAATATATCATTTATAGACCCTCCGCTCGGGCAATTCGTCGAAATATTACCCCTCGGGATGATATATCCCTCGGGGTAATATTTCGTCGAATTCCCCTCGCTCCGGGTCTATAAATGATAATTATACTGATGAATTTCATTGTTCAAAACAAACATATTATTGAAACTTTTTGGTAAGAGAGAATATTTATAGGAATACAGAAACTGGCCTAATTGCAGCAAACAAATATCATGTAGTTTCAATAAACCGAGTTCCTTAAAAATTGGGTCAGAATGTGTATCAAATTTACTTTTTGTTAAAATTCTAACAATTCGTTTTTGAAGTAATATAACGCGACGAAGATTTGTAGAATAAGTTGAAGTCCAAACTACATTACAGTATTCAAGATAAAGATAAACCATAAGCTAGATTTAAAAATTATTCCGATAGACTTTGATATTTTATTTGCGATATGAGAGATATGCGATTTCCAAGACAACGTTTCATCTAGTATTACACCGAAGAACACAGTTTCATTTACTTGATCAATACACTGATTGTTAATAGATAATTTAATATCAGGATAGTATTTTTTTTGTCTTGGTTTAAATACAATAAGTTTTGTCTTGTTTAGGTTAAATGGAAGTTTGTTTGCTTTGAACCAATCTGACAGTTTATTTAATTCGATATTCAGTGTGTTGATCAAATACTCAGGATCCTTATGCGAGAAGAAAATGTTTGTATCATCAGCAAATAAGATTAAATTTACTAGCTCTGATACATAATTTATATCATTAATATATAAAAGGAAGAACAAATGTCCAAGAATCGAACCTTGAGGTACTCCACATCAGACTTCTTTATTAGACGAATTATGATCATTAATCTGAACAAACTGAAATCTATTAGAAAAATAGCTCTTAATCCAGTCCAAGGCCAAGCCGCGGATTCCATAGTGATCTAATTTATCAAAAATAATGCTGTGGTTTACTGTATCAAAGGCTTTTGATAAATCTAAAAAGATTCCAACCGCAATTTTTTTTTCATCAATTGCAAGTGAAATCTTATCATATAAGTCAATCAAAGCTAGAGAAGTAGAATGATTTTTTCGGAAACCAAACTGGTTATCAGATATTATATTGTGTTTGTCCAAATAATTAAATATACGATTATACATCACTCTTTCCAAAAAATTTTGAGAAGCTAGGAAGAATTGACACTGGTCTGTAATTGGCGAACTTGGTTAGATCATCCGCTTTAAACAAAGGAATAATACGGGCGATTTTCATTTCATCAGGGACAATACCATGTGTTATAGATAGATTAATGATGTGAGGCAAGGGTTCAGAAATTACATTTATCGATTGCTTTATTATTGACATGTGGATTTTATCATAACCAGCTGCTTTTCCGGACAATATAAGGAAGACCATAGGAATGGGATGAGGAAGATCACAGGAATGGGATGAAGAAGAACATAGGAACGGGATGAAGAAGACCATAGGAATGGGATGAGGAAGACCATAGGAATAGCATAAGGAAGACCATAGGAATGGGATGAAGAAGATCACAGGAATGGGATGAAGAAGAACATAGGAACGGGATGAAGAAGACCATAGGAATGGGACCAGGAAGACCATAATGGGATGATGAAGATTGCAGGAATGGGATAAGACCATAGGAATGGGATCCTCAGACCATAGGAATAGGATAAGGAAGACCATGGGAATGGCATGAGGAAGAACATAGGAATGGGACGAAGAAGACCATAGGAATGGGATGAGGAAGACCACAGGAATGGGATGAAGATCATAGGAATGGGATAAGGAAGACCATAGAAATGGGATGAGGAAGAACATAGGAATGGGATGAGGAAGAACATAGGAATGCGATGAGGAAGACCATAGGAATGGGATAAGGAAGACTATAGAAATGGGATGAGGAAGACCATAGAAATGGGATGAGGAAGAACATAGGAATGGGATGACGAAGACCATAGGAATGGGATAAGGAAGACCATGGGAATGGGATGAGGAAGACCATAGGAATGGGATGACGAAGACCATAGGAATGGGATAAGGAAGACCATGGGAATGGGATGAGGAAGACCATAGGAATGGGATGAGGAAGACTATAGGAATGGGATAAGGAAGACCATAGGAATGGGATGACGAAGACCATAGGAATGGGATAAGGAAGACCATAGGAATGGGATGACGAAGACCATAGGAATGGGATAAGGAAGACCATGGGAATGGGATGAGGAAGACCATAGGAATGGGATGACGAAGACCATAGGAATGGGATAAGGAAGACCATGGGAATGGGATGAGGAAGACCATAGGAATGGGATGACGAAGACCATAGGAATGGGATAAGGAAGACCATGGAAATGGGATGAGGAAGACCATAAGAATGAGATAAGGAAGACCATAGGAATGCGATGGGGAAGTTTACAGGGATGGGGTGAGGAAGACCATAGAAATGGGATGATGAAGATCATAGGAATGGGACGAGGAAGACTATAGGAATGGGATAAGGAAGACCATGGAAATGGGATGAGGAAGATTACAAGAATGGGATGAGGAAGACCATAGACCTCTTTCATAATGGCGGCCAGTTTAAATATTCTTTTATATGCATGCAAATTAGCCTTTCTGGCCTCGTTACAAAGCGACGATTCTTTGGAATTACAGACACACGAACGAGGTCAGAAGGGCTAATTTAAATGAATATAAAATAATATTTAATTTAGGCGCCATTATGAAAGAGGTCTATAGGAATGGGATGAGGAAGACCATAGGAATGGGATGAGGAAGACCATAGGAATGGGATGAGGAAGACCATAGGAATGGGATGAGGAAGACCATAAGAATGGGATGAAGATTACAGGAATGGGATGAGGAAGACCATAGGAATGGAATGAGGAAGACCATAGGAATGGAATGAGGAAGACCATAGGAATGGAATGAGGAAGACCATAAGAATGGGATGAGGAAGAGCATAGGAATGGGATGAGGAAGACCATAGGAATGGGATGAGGAAGATCATAAGAATGGGATGAGGAAGATTATAGGAATGAGACGCTTTAATGGCATTGACAACGGCTATAGAAATCGAGGTTGGATTTTAAAGATAACAATGAATATATTATGATCGCATTAACCTCAACTTAACCTCAACTTAGAGCCATTGTTTCGTGGACATTGAAGGTTTATTGTAGTCGCTGAATATCAGTATAACATCAGTATTCGCAACGCATTGCGAAGCCTCACTGAACCCATAACTTGCTGTTGTTAGTTATTATTTTATTTTTGTAAGGGCCCACTGTAATTGGTGTTTAACTGTTGTGGTGACCCTGCTTGTTCTATGTATTTTTTTAGAGGCGAAGCTAAATAAATAAATAAATAAGTATTTCCACTGCAGTTGGAGAAAGAGGAAAGTACATATACATTTCGAGGAAAGTACATATACATTTACAATATTTTTACATATACAAACATTTTTATTACTTTGGAATATGTACATACAATTTACTTGCCAAGAATTGTTGAACCACGACAATTGCCTAACATACTTTGAATTTGAGAAATAAGCTGTAATAAAGAGAAGCGAAACCTTCAATGTCTATACCAACAAAATAACGAGTACCTAGTTTCATATAAATTCCTGAAATGATGTCACCACACACGGACTATCAGTAGTAAGATATGAAATAAAAAAAACACCAATTAAATAAAAAAATATTAATACAAAAAATAAAATGAAATCAACTGTTATTGTGTAAGAAATTGAGTTATGTTTAGAATTCGTGATATAAACTGTATATATGAATCTTCAGTGAAAATAAGCGTTATAATGCCGAAATATAAAACTTCGTTAAGCTGATATTCATACACCGCGACTAATCAGATTTCTGATTCTGGTGCATGTTTTATAACCTATGAAATTATAAGATATATTCACAACAGTGATATAAACGTGTTGTAGGCAGTGTCCGAAATACAGTACCGTATTTACTTGATTAAGCGCAGCGGCGCTCTTTAAATTTTTCAGATGCGGCGCTTATTCGGGGGGTGGCGTTTATTCTAGGACAGCGCTCTTTAAAAAATCATAACATTTGTAAACGATAACAAGCACATGCTAACAAGAAAATAAACATGTTGCAAATCTCATTCATTGTCTCCTTTTGGTGGCAAAAAAACTCTTTATTTTTACAAACTGTCCCATTCAATATACCCCCTGCGAACTGAAAAACATTGTAATACAAGGGTCGGTTATTCAAAGCCTGGACAAGTTATCTGGCGGATAAGTCTTATCCGGCGAATAAATCTGCTATCCACTCCAGTGAATAGTTATCTATAGTGGATAAAATGCGGTCAAAGCTCTCCATATTTCAAGAAATATATATATTATATTGATAGGCAATACAAAATAGGATATCAACCCGTGGATTGTTTCTCTCACACCTGATTTGTGTATTCTGGTTTCAAATACCTTATTGTGGGCAGATCATATTGAGGAAATGGTGGCCAAATCAAATAAGACTTTGGGCTTAATTAAACGAGTATATGTAGAGACATCACTGATACATCAACCAGGAAAGTACTTTAGTCATGCTCCTTGGTAAGATCTAGATTAGAATATGGATGTAACCTCTGGTCACCTTATACCAATAAATATCTCCTTCTGATCGAAAACGTCCAACGCAGAGCAACAACATTTCTGCTAAATTATCCTACTGATGAGATGTCGTACACCCAAAGATTAATCAAGCTGAACCTTCTACTACTCCAGCACCGACGTGAAATTAGTGACTTGATACTTTTATTCAAATGTGAAAATAATCTTGTATCTATTGATACTACTCAGTACTTCGACATTCGTGCTCCTCGTTATAACACACGTAACTCCAACGTAAATAACTTGTTTCCAAAAATTGATCACAAACAGGACTATTTCCGTAATTCATATTTTCCTAAATCAGCCAAAATGTAGAATGCTCTTCCTCCACATATTAAAGCATGTAACTCGTTATCTACCTTTAAATTGAAATTGTATTCAATGTATAAAGCCAAGTTGACTACATATTGTTCAACTAAATAGCTTTGATTTTTACATTACTATTAACTTATATATTTAGGGGTTTGATTTCAATTGGAACGCAAGTTCTGTTTCTTATCCCTTTCATATTTGTAAATACTATCTACTGATTCTTATCTATTGATTTCTTTATTGTACTTTCTTATTATGTAATTGTGACAAATTCATTAAATTAAATTCAAATTCAAAGCGTGGACAGCGTCGTGGATAGTTATCCACCCCGCTATCCACGGTTTGAATTTGAATTTAATGAATTTGTCACAATTATTATCCGTCCGATAGTTATCCGATGGATAACATTTTATCCAGTGGATAACTGCTCGTTGCTATGTAATTTTATAAATTTCGCCATTATAGTTGCTTCTTCTATTTGATCACACATAATATTCTCCATAACAAAACTTCATTTAATTCCGAGTTTTTTTGCGTTTGTGATTGGTTGTCAACGCATCGGATGATGTCGGGTGATGCAATCTTATTTCTGAGTTTGCACACAGAGGAAAAACAAATGGCTAGCAAAGATTCTATTTGAGATGAAAACTGAATATACGTTCACTCTGCTAAATGATTTTACTTGGAAACGTGCTTCCAATGAACAGCCCCCCCCCCCCCCTCCCAATAATAATGCTGCCAAAAATTTACGTGTTTAAAAAATTTAAGTTGCATCATTCAGTGTTCTATCTAGGGGGTTTGAGGGGTGGAAGCTCCCCCCAATAAAAAACAGCCCAGCTTCTTCCCCCCCCCAAAAAAAACGTTGTGATCATCAAACTGAAATGTTATTATTGGACGTAAGGTGGTGTATCGCGTGCATGTAACTTAATTCAACTTCACTGATTCAATATGAAATATATTATAAATTTTAATAAACAATATAAAAGGTACTTCAAATCTTGGAGAGTTTTATGACTTTTCCAAACCTTCAGTATTGTGTAAAATCTTCCCCCAAAATGCAGGAAATGGCATTTCAGAGACTCTAGATTTCAAAATTTCCCTGGGGGCATGCCCCCGGACCCACCCTGTTTCCGAATCCTGGCTACGTCCTTGCTTCTACACTAAACGAAAAATCCTAGATAGAACCCTGTCATTTAGATCAAGAAAATACCAAACCGAGAGCTTTTCCTCCTTCCGAATGGAGAAGCTATGTAACCAGGCAATTTTAGGATTGGTACCCAGCCCCCCCCCCCCCCCCCCCCCCCCCCCCCCCAATAAAGATTTGCTTCCGCCGTGCCTGATGATTTTAAAGTTAGTGTATTAATCTTGTTAGTGATTTTGTTCTCGTCGTATTTCCAATTTTTTGAAATAAACATGTTAATCAGTTTGGAGTTATCCAGTTTATCCTGTGTTTTTTATGAACGATTTTCGATTTGAATACAAACGAAATAGTTTGTTGCTCGGCTAATAATTTCATAGCTGTTTTGTGCTGATGATTTTATCCTTTTTCTTCACGGATACTACATACTTGAATTTACTTTAACGCTTGTTTTACTGCATGTATTGACTGCAAGTATTTGCATGTACGACCCGAAGCTTGTAAATTTCTTGAATGATTTTTTATTTGAATACAAACGAAATAGTTTGTTGCTCGGCTAATATTTTCATAGCTGTTTTGTGTGATACAGCAACAATTTTATCCTTTTTCTTCCTTTTTCTTATACAGAAAGTTAACTTGTTTGAAAATGAAATAATTTGAAAGCTATTTTTGGACGTGTTGTGCTGCGAATTTAAAAATGTTTTATCGGTACAAAAATGAGAAGCTCCAACATTTCCTATTCGCTTGAATTTAATTGTTTAACGCTCTGGGGGTTCAGTCAATCATGCGGACACTTAATTCAAAACAGCTGCAGAAAACGTTACCAAAATATTCAAATGACATTCAAAAGTTGGTCCATAGAGGTAGCCCAAGAAATACAACGAATTTCATATTGAAAACTATTCCCATTCCCCTCTCAGCGCGCGGTTTTCACTTTTACCGGTTGCGAACCGGTTGCTTATCAACTATTAATATTTACCTAAGGTAGGCAACTAAATTTACTGTTTGAAGCAAACACTTGAACAAATATCCACACTACTTGAAAACTACAAAGAAAACCAACAAAAAAATACACACAAGCAGGCAGGGATAATTTTACTAACCTGTCAACAACATTTGTTCTCAAAAATAGTTCTGAAAAGATCACAAAATAGTGATCTTTATTTCAATTTGAAAAAATGACCAGTACAGAGATGATCTGATCCCGCATCGTCACAGCGAAAACAATTGACAAACCCTGTTAATTTTCGCTATTTTGTGATCTTTTCAGAACTATTTTTGAGAACAAATGTTGTTGACAGGTTAGTAAAATTATCCCTGCTTACTTGTGTGTATTTTTTTTGTTGGTTTTCTTTGTAGTTTTCAAGTAGTGTGGATATTTGTTCAAGTGTTTGCTTCAAACAGTAAATTTAGTTGCCTACCTTAGGTAAATATTAATAGTTGATAAGCAACCGGTTCGCAACCGGTAAAAGTTAAAACCGCGCACTGAGAGGGGAATGGGAATAGTTTTCAATATGAAATTCATTGTATTTCTTGGGCTACCTATGGTTGGTCTGATATTATTACCACTTGAATTGTGGATAATAAAGCGAGGCTTTTTCTCTTCGACTAAGTGATATCTTGCTGTTAACCCATTTTTGTTCTTCGGTGATAAATTCAAGGTTTTCTCAGGTCGTTTATTATACACAAGATGAAATTGACGGGCATTTCTGTTTGTTTTTCTACGTTTTCATCCAGTGGATAAAAAGTTATACGACCTATCTAGCATGGATAACTTTATCCACCGGATAGCGAGTGGATAACGTTATCCAAGCTTTGATTTATCCTGTGTATAAAAGTTATCCACTGGATAGCGATTTTTCCACCGGATAGCGAGTTATCCAGGCTTTGAACAACCGACCCCAGGAGAATAAATTTCCGCGGCTGGTTTAGATTGAGTTGTACCGTACTTGTTTTTTAGTTTGGCTCCTCGAAACAATTCAATATTTAACAATTAGTCACTGAAGTAGAGGTGATTATCGGTGAATAATTGAGGTGACTAATTGTTTTAGTATAATTTCAGGCTTGAACTGAATATTCAATTGAGAAGTTTTAAACAGACAGTTTGAACTGTGTTAGATATAATTTGTAACGCCAATGCTCGATGTTTTCTTCACGCTTGACAGCTTTCAAAAACATACTAACGACCAAAACGGACGTAAAAATACAAATAATTATACGATAAACAACTTCCTTACCCTTAGACAGTTCTATCTTGAGAGAAATCTGATAAATACAATGTCTTTATGCTACGTTTTTGAGCCTTTTCGACGATTTTTTAGTTATTGCCCCGCAGATTTTTTCAGTCTAAACCCGCAATGCGCTTTCGGGTAATAGCTACAATGAATCGTGGGATTCTCACAGCTTCACTGTTAGCAAGTTTCAATAAAAATAAAATAAGCGATTGTCTTTTTCGTCGAAAGGTGAGGGATTTTAAATCAAGGGATCGAAATACTCATATCCAACAATTACGATTTGTCAGCCACAAATCATCACAGGACTTGAAAGACTTAATAGTCCACAGTCAAGACGCAGTTTAATCGAAAGTTAAAGGGGCTATGTCACGATTTGCCTGGTTACTCAGCTAAGCGTACTTGTTGATTTTTTGTTCAAGATAGTATACGGCAATATCGTGGCCTTCCAGCTCCTTCTCGTTTCCCACCACGATTAGACATTAAATTGTCATTACGTTTTACTTATAACTCGTCCAAAAATAACCCACCAACATGAAAATAACAAATACTAATCGAATAAATCGTTGAGCTTTCGCTTCGCTTTGATTTTGGATTCCGAATCAAAAATCAAAAAGTACGCTTAGCTGAGTAACCAGGCAGATCGTGACATAGCCCCTTTAATAAACAAAGATCGCATCAAGACGAAGCTAAATCAATAACGATTTGCAAGACGCGCAGTCTAATCCAAAGTGAATAACACAGATGACATTTATTAACAACAACTAAACTGAATCTCTTCTCATGTGTTCTGTTGTGTCAATCTTATTGTAACGCACTGCCAAGATTCTATGATTGATATAATTTCTTATTCACTGATGTTTACTGATTTATGCAATTATTTGGAAAATATTTTGAATTTAACTCTATAACGTGCTGGCTGTTTAATTTTATAGGAGTCGACGGGTATAATAGATTTCGTGAATTCACCGAGCGAGCCGAAATATGAAGAGTGTATTACAATATCATATATAAATAACCGCTTATTGTTTGAGAATCTTTAATCAAACAACAAACAAGAATATCTGATACTCTGATGAAATGCTTCATTGTTCTTGAAGGAACCTCGCAAACATGATCTTTTCTGTAGATGAAGAGGCGTCGATAAAAACATAAATTAGAAACAGTAATGCATGCATTTAAAAATGTTAAAACAGAGAAATTCAAATAACGAAATTCGGGAAATTTTTCAAAGCATATAGTTCAGAAGTCTTGGCTAAAACTTTCACCGTAGTAGCTTTCAGCCTTACACTCTCAGTCTCCACAGGTCATAAGCAAACGAGACTAGCGGGGGAAGTTTTAGTGTTAACTATTCCTAGTAATAATATAGTCGCCATTTTGAAACAAAAAACACTTTTTCAAGCATGATTTTTAGTGATGTGACAGTCACCGCGCAGTCACAGAGTTACTGGCCAGTCAGCCAATCAGAACTCGTTTAAGCTCAGAAATTATAGTAATTAACAATTAGCGCGACAACGAGAACGAGTTGTCTATGAGCAGATAGTCAACGAGGGCGAAGCCCGAGTTGACTATCTGCTCATAGACAACGAGGGCGAGTTGTCTAATTGTTTTAGTATCAACCATAAACAACCTTTCTAACATTGTTCCAAATTTTCAGATAGTTTTACCAGTGTTTGTAGAAGTCTCCCAATTCAAAATGTAGAGTTGCTCGATGACACATGATAAACAATCGCTCACAAAAAACGAGATTGTAATTACTTTGCTTCACATTTGGTATAGATATACTCCATAGGCATAAGCGAATTCATTTTCTTATTCGAAAATGTCAAACTGAACAATTTTCCATTACTTTCGGGCCAATGTTTTCATGATTTCATCACTCGTATATAAATTTTAGCGGACGCCATCTTTGGACTAGATTCCAGGTTTGGCTTGAATATGTCGTGGCTTCTGATTGGTCAGGATAGGAATATTCCAGCATAAGAAGGTTTGTGATTGGGTAACGCTACTCACCGTCTATCACCAATAGACAGTGAGTAGCTCAGCCAATCAGAATGCCGAATTTGTAATAGACCACTACAGTAGTTGGTTGATACTAAAGTCTGATAGTGTTGTTGTGAACTGGAATGCGGCGCTTATTCGAGGGCGGTGCTCTTTAATATTTTTGCTCTCTACAGCCCTCTGAATCTGGCAAAAAAAGCCGGCGGCAAAAAAATGCCGTCGTAAATGAAAACCCCGACGGCAAAAAAATACCGCCATAAATGATAACACTGGCGGCATGCTGGCGGCAAAAGAAGACGTTAAGCAATGCTTGCTGCTACCGCAACTATAGTTATCAGCAGCAGCTATAAATCAGTGTTACACCGTGAAAACCTTTAATCTCTACAAATTTCACAGCTGTTGTTGACTAAAAATTGACTGAATAATAACTAAGCCCAAAATATATAACAATAAGAACACACATAAACATAACAAACTCGTTCAAGTTCCCTGGCTTTACTCTGACCCGTCCCTTGTTATTCGGCAGCACCCGTGCACTCGTCCTCTGTTTCTAAATCCGACCAATCGTCATCAGACACCGTGTTTAGCGGAATGTAATTCACGGAGGCGCAAGCTGACCTGTCAGTGTCTTCACTTTCAGACGAAGTGTCAATAGAATCCAGGGCTGCAAGCACGTCAGTCCTCGGCTTCTTTGACGTTGACTTGCGCGATGAGGGGTAGCTACAGTATGTCCATCGAGGTGGCGAGGGCGTTTTCTCATAGTCCCATCTGGGTACTCGGCCAGAAAAAGTTCGACAGCTCGCTCATACCGCTCCTTAGCAAAGTTGTTGTCATTTCTCAGGTGTATCAGGCACTCGAGAGTTTCGTTCTTCAGTGACTGCCGCTCCTTACTAAACAGCCTCCAAAGAAAGGAGAATGCGCGTTCGCACTCTGCATTTGACAGCGGCGCCATCAGACAAATTTCCACCACCTGGAGAAAATTTGCTATACCCAGGTTGCTGCTGAGATTAAACATCACTGGCCAACACAACTTTGGACTGCGCATCGCAAGAAACTTCACCACATGGTCGTGAACAAGTTCTAATTCGCTCCTTAAGTTGCGGACTTGACAGTGGCTTGCCAAAAGAAGCGGTTGAAAATGCTCGACAACAACTTTGACCTCCTCGTAGAGGCTATCTGTGTCAGCAAAGGCATATGACTTAGAATCCAAAACTACAGCGATTGCCTTGTAGATCGGATCATCGACAATAGACCCAAGGCGAACCTTCAAAGCTTCCTCGAGTTTTGGTAATATGCAAAGAAACTCTTCCAGACAAGCCATCAATGAATCATTGATGCCACCAGACAGAAGATATCCATCTAGCAGCACAAAGTTGTCAGTGTCTGCTGCCGCTGTGCGTCTTGTCTGGCGTTCCGGTATTATATCATCGTCTTCAACAGCCATACGCTCCAGGATTTCGCTTGTTTCAGGAAAGATGTCATCCCGATAAAAGGCAGCTGTGCCATTGGCAGTGAGTAGCTTATGCACTTTACATACATTTTTCACTACCCCAGAGCACACAGAAATCACCTGAGGCAATACCAACGCAACTTCTTGTAGCGTCTTGCTTACTGGCTCCAAGATCCTGAGCACGTCCAGCTTCACCGCATTGAACAGCACTCTCTTTGTTTTGCAGGTATTGTTCTTAATTCCAGTCAGCTTTGGTACCAGCGCCTTCATGGTGGTATTGTGCGGACTACTGATCTGACTGTTGCAGAAGCCAATAAAAATGCCCAAATTATGCATGTGGGAATTAAGGGCGGCAATCTGGTACTCCACCCATCGGCAGTGAGTAGCTTATGCACTTTACATACATTTTTCACTACCCCAGAGCACACAGAAATCACCTGAGGCAATACCAACGCAACTTCTTGTAGCGTCTTGCTTACTGGCTACAAGATCCTGAGCACGTCCAGCTTCACCGCATTGAACAGCACTCTCTTTGTTTTGCAGGTATTGTTCTTAATTCCAGTCAGCTTTGGTACCAGCGCCTTCATGGTGGTATTGTGCGGACTACTGATCTGACTGTTGCAGAAGCCAATAAAAATGCCCAAATTATGCATGTGGGAATTAAGGGCGGCAATCTGGTACTCCACCCATCTCGTTCCACTTGGTCGTTTATATTTAAAATAGGCGAATTTTTCAAACTTTGCCTGCCGTTTAAAAAGTCGCCACCGCAGATTCGCTTTACGGAATAGATAGAAGATCGACACATAATCCTCCTCGCATTTGGTATTCAAAGACGACACACCAAAACCATCCTTTATGGCAAGCTCAATTTTGTGGGCTGGGCACAAAGTTAGCAGATGGTGATCACCAACTTCTTCTTTTACCATCCTGTGCATTTTAACATTGACAGGCGCACCGTCTGTGCACATGCCCACCTCCTTGACCTTCCTCTGCTCTTCAGTTACTCCAATTTTTGCAATCGACTTGTGCAATGCTTGTTTCAGCCCCTCGGCGTCCGTTTCTTCTGGTTCTTCTAAACTCATTGCGTGGAATTTAATAATCCCACCAGAAGCAATTTTGATAACGAATAATTCTTTCTCGTCCATTGTCTTAGCACTGCTGGATCCATCATTGTGGATGCTATAAAACTTAGCTTTCCCTTCCGCCAAAGGTGCAACAATGTTGTCCATTACAGCACTCTTGCTTAAATACGTAAGCATTTCGGCGCACGCTGTATCTGTTGCGTACGCACGTCCCAGCTTCACTTGGTGAACATCGCGTTCAAATGCCACGAGCTGCTCATAAAGCCGAAACGACTTTCCTTGGGTCGCAAGAAAGTGGGCAAGTTGAAATTTGTTTACCAGCTGATCTTGCTGCTCTGCTGTCTGGCTACGGAAGTGCGTAACTATGCTCCTCTGGCTGGACGCGACTGCAGCAGATGTTACACCGGAGATGTCCACGGATGTTGTCTGCTCAGACAAACGAAGCACTGCTGTCTGGTGCGTCACACTCTTCTTGAGGTGATCAGTAAAGTTGCTCTTTTTGATGATACTGGTACCTGTACAGATAAAAACAAACAATAGAACAAAAAGTATATATAATAATAAAAAATAGAATGGATTTTGCAACAAACTACGATTCTTATTGCTGAGGAACCTCCAACGTAATTTAATTTTGTCGTTGAGGTCTTACCTCAAAATTAAATTCCCCCTAAGGTAATCCCTATCTTCAACCACCGATTTTAAGCTGGTAAAAAGATATTTCATATATATTATCTAGCCAGCCAAAACAGTAAAATCATAATCCAATTTCCAGACAGTCAAGAGGTTGTCTAGCCAGCGCCAACAAAATACGGTGGGTCAAATTTCAATATCAGAAGAATAAATAGATACGAAAGCTGGGGGTACGAAATTAAACACACGTTAAGATCGCCTTACATACATACAAGTGGAATTAATTTTGCACTTTTAATGCGCACAACAATACAAGCAATAAGAACAGACATGAACATTTTTTGCTGTGGGATGTTGAGTAAATATCGAACCTCACCTGCAACATATTTCTCCACTTGAGCTTTGATTATGGAGCTGCTGCTGCTGCTGCTGCTATTCTCCCCTTCACGGTACTGGTAGAATTCTCGGCATACGCGACACCATATCTTCGTTATGTTATCTCCCTCACATTCGTAGCCAAGCGCTTTAAAGCCCCAGCCGTCTAAAACCTTCTTCGTTGGCATTGTGATGGCTGTCTACACGGAATGAAATTCATGTTTACTTCGTCTTGGGCAGTGAGAACGGACTCGAACTGACGGCTGCGAAGGACTGGAGACTAGTGATTTAGTAGATATACATTACGTTTCATCTCTGGCCAAGGACCTTCGCTGGAAACAGTAGACCTCGGACATTATTAAGCGCCTCCCCTGATTAAACGCCGCATAGAGACAGCCCTCTGAATCTGCGACGGCATTCGGCAAAGCCGTCGTATTTGTCGTCGCTATATGGAATTACGACGGCAAAAAAATACCGTCGGCAAATCTGGCTGCAAACATATTTATATTCCCCACATTGTATTACCGAAATCAGTAGAGTGTCATTTCCGGAAGTAAAAAGACGCTTAAAAAGGCGGGGAAACGCTCATGTTTTATGACGACACGGTGACGGAATGCCCTCAACTACCGACTGCTTACCCGAGCAACAAATTCCTTTCCAATTGTTGACCAATCAGAGTCAGACTTCCAATATCTGGAAACCTGACCTTCGACCCTGAGCTAACCGTTTGAAAACTAGTTCAGGAAAAATTTTGCGTAAATAGAATCAATATAAAAATGATGTTGTATTATCTGTGAATAGCGCTCCGTCGAAATGACGTCAGTACCGATGTTTGTCCGCTTTTACTTAAATTTCTCTTAACGCTCTCTAACATTCACACTTATTTGTTTGCATAGGCCGCAGCAACAACACAGTCAAAACAATATTCTTTGTAAATTTCGTGAAGTTCTAGGCTAAACTTTTCAAAATATAAGCTTTATTTAGCAACACCATGCAGCCAGGACGGCTTTATTTAGCACGACAATGGTGTAATTTCATTGGTCCATGTACACAAAGGGAATGGAATGTAGCTCTCGGGTGAGCAGACGTTAGTACATGGGGAGGTATTAAGCGAGCCATTAGAACGTCTGCGAAGGATGCTACTAAATCACATGCACCATGATAAATCGGCCTGATTAAAATAATTCATATGGGATGCCCTGCATGATGCTAGAAAAGTAGAAATGCTGTAAACGTCAGTATTTCGTTCCTAAATCCTCGGCAGTTCACCACCTTTTCACTTTGCTATACATATCCAAAACTCTGCCTACGCAGCACTCTTGTAAAGTGATGTTTTGCTTTAGAACGTACCTGATGATATGTTTCTCTGGAAGAAGTAACAATGGTTGGACAAAATGAAGTAACTCCATGTTGAAGTAAGCCCTTACACACTATTTCCAGGTTATTTTTTATGTTTTCTGTGACTGAAGAAAAATCCACTCCAAATCCACCTATCAAAAATGATAAAACCTAATATTTTACAAAAGAAAAATCTAAATTATCCCGTCGCAAGCGAGGGTGATAATCTCGCAGCGGCAGGGATCCATTACTCACGAAATATTTGTATATTTTTTTGTGAAGTGGTAGGTTCAACTCCTTATAAGGAAGTAAAAAGTCGTTTTGGGTGATCCGTTTGAATCGGACAATATTTGGCGACGAACTACATAAACAGGTTTTTACGAAGTGTATACACGTTTGCATGCGTAACATTGAATAGGCACATATGTTATGTATTTTGACTCGCTAATTCCAAATCTGTTTTCAGAATTGAAAACAGTTAAATATTGATCGAGATAACGTTCAAAATACTATACGACGAAGTGACGGCTTATATCCGACTAATTTCTCAGTACATAAACCGTTTTTACGAAGGGAATTCACGTTCTCGTAATATAGTAGACATGTATGTTATGTATTTTGACTCGCTAATTCCAAATCTGTTTTCAAAATGGCTAAATATTGATCGAGATAACGTTCAAACATTTCTTCGACGAAACGGGCTTTTGCAAATTGTGAATTTTTGCAAATACACGGTCACGGAGTGCGAGGTCTGGGCACCATGGATGGGGAAAATCCCGTAGGGGGATAGAAAAGGCGGGCGAGGGGATTATTGCGGATTCATATTTTTAGTAAATTAATACTCTAAAAGGTTTGTGTACTGCCGAAATCCTGTCTAACGTTTCGAGCGAAGGCCAGCTTCGTGACGCTAAAAGGTGACGTTTACTTGTAACTCTGTGACAAAGGGTCTTCGAGTGGACCATAATAACATCAGAGTGCTCAATGGACACCCAGAGCATAATTAAACAAATGGAGATGAAACGACTCAACAAATTTGACTCGGCATATTTATTACTATTTAGTTTCGTACCACGAGATGTGGCACTCGGCATATCAATAGCGCCCACGCCCCATTGAATCGCGATGACGGTGGTTTATTACCAGAAGTTTATTTGCATTTTGTTAATAGATAACGTCATCATTGGTTCTATGAGGATATAAATAGGGATCCTAACTTTACAACGATAACCCCTGATGAAGACACTAGATTGGAGTGTAGAAACGTTGGGTCATGGACAGTAACTTTTAAAGTTACGTTCAAAAAAAACATTTTAAAGACAGAATAGCGTCAAACTATGTCTGAATTAATGAGATGTAAATGAAAATCCTCAAGTGCATGGCAGAAGATTGTAAAACTTACCATTTATCTGAACGTCTATATATCCTGGTGCAACTAAAAGTCCTTTGCAATCAATTTTCACATCTGCTGCAACGTTTTCTTCAAAGAAAACAACATGAGGATCCAAGATAGCACCATCGCGAATCCAAAGATCATCTTTCACAATTGCATGATCTCTCAATAAAAAGCAATTGTAAAATTGAACAAGTTTCGGGCAGGTTACCCTTCTTCGCTTTGACATCACTTAGTCTTCACCAACACTAAATGGAAGGGAAATTCAAGAACTAATTATTATTTATTAATAATAATTTAACATCAACATTGTCACCCTTAAAATCATCATCACCTTCATCATTCGTTATCGTCACCATAATCATCACCATCATTGTTATTACTAGCACCATTATTATTTCCTCAAAATGAGATTGAGAATGAATCAATGAAATGAGATTATCACCATCACCTTCATCATCACCAACACACCAACAACAACACTATCATTGTGTACTAGTCATCATCAACATTACCTTCATCATTATCATCACTATTAATATCATCATCATTGCCTTCATTACCATATCACTTTCATTATCATTATCATTATCACATTCATCATCAACTTTATTGTGATCATCATAATCATAATCACAACCATCATCACCATCAATATTACCATCACCTTTATTGCCATCAATATCAGTTTCATCATCAATATCACCTTTGTTATCATCATCACCATCCATCACAGTCATTACCATCATCACCACCACTATATCATATCATTATCACCATCAATTGCATAATCACATTATCATCACCATCACTTTATTACAGCATCACCTAGCTTTATTACCATTAACATCAGCTTCATCATCAATATCACCTTCAATTATCACCATCCCATAATCACCTGCATCACCAGCACTATCATCTTTGTCATCATTATATCACCATCAACATCATCTTTATCATCACTGTGATCATCACCACCACCATCACATTTATTATCACAACAGTGGAGGACAACAAGAGAATAAAAAGCATGACGCTTGCTTCACCATTACCTTTATTATAACACCACAGTCTATCACAATCATCATACCATTTTTATAAAATAACATTTTGAAAAGGTGTATTCTGATTGGATAAAAGCCGCGTTTCTATTTAACAATTAGGCCAAACAAACAAAAATTTGTGTTTCCGGTAACAAGCTGAAAAAATCCAGGTCGGTAGGTCGGAAAATAATTTTATTTTGTGAATTTTTTTTATTTTTTAATAAGATCAATATTAACTCAGCTCTAGTACGAGGTACAACATATACAGGTTGTTTTTAATAATCTGAATGGCGAAATTTCCAACATTTCGTTGCCAAGCATTTTATTAAAAGTCAGCGGAATTAACTGGTCCGTGTTGAGCGTTGAAGATTTCAATAAATGTTTTTGCGATTTCAATGTTTACCAGCTTTCTTGTCACACTTTTGTTATGAACACATTTTTTTGATGGTTAAGCTGAGCAATTTAGTTAAACAATCTCCGCTGGAACTAAAAGTACACCCTGCTGATCTGAATTACGCTGTCGGTTTTCCATCGGATGAATGCCGCCATGCAATGACAATGAGAAAATGTGATTTGTGCAGTGATTTACCGGTTACATCACCGTGTACCGGTAAACAATGGACACAGACTACGTCATACGCCTCATCAAGGTTATTTTCTCGGGATTCAGAAGCTTTACAAGAACAAAAACACTAACCATAACCAAAATAAAAAACTCTATAGTCCTAACCTTGAAATAAAGAAATAATAACCCTACTTCTAAACCCAACATTTCAATGATGCAATATTTTGTGTTCTGTTACACCGTGAGTAACCCGATTTACCGGCATATGAGAATTATTATATGGGAAACATGTTTGAAAGTAGCAACGCCATGAAATGAAGGTTCGTATTTATTTTATAGCATAAACTAAGCAAACTATACACTGGAAACATGCCCAAAGGCGCCTTCTACATTCTCAAAGAGTCTATAGCATGAAAGCTATATCAATGGGAGTTTGGCGAAGATACATACAGCAAAATTTTTTTAACAAAATTCAGGTGGGAGGAAAAAATACAGGTCGGTCGGGTTAACGGAAAAACAACATTTTTTGTTTGGCCTTAGTCACCTAAGTCATGCAAGCGGGTTATCGGTGATTACAAGGGGATTGTCGGCGATTACATGGCGAGAAATTGTGGACATGAGTGGGAGGAGCCTATGTTAATAATACTTGAGACTGTTGTTGCGCAATTAAATTGCCATTTTCTAACTAAATATCGCTAAAATTCGTCAACAGTCGATTAGTTTGTATTATTTGTATCGGTAGTGCAGCACCGTGCCCATGTATGCAGTCAATGCATCAGATAAACAATGGGCTATACCAGTAATGGGCTATACCAGTAATGGGCTACACCAGTAATGGGTGTATAGTTTTACCATAAGAAATATGTTTTTATAAATTTTAATGGTTAATATATCTGCACCAGTCCACCAAGTCGTGTAAAGTAATGATTTTCCTTCATCTGAAATCACTATAGCAATCACTTCCAACACATGTAAATAACAATATTAATTGCTTTACTATTGTATATCTGTGCCACGAATCACGATGGTAATTACGCCCCTAGCCTGCGTGCAGTCTCTACAGGAAACCATTTCCGTTTCCGTGTAGAGACTGCACGCAGGCTATTAATTACACCCCATCCAAAACGTAGACGCATGTACGCATTGCGTACCTATTGTAAATTACGTAAATATTGTTTACAATACTCGTAATCACACTGTAAAATTTTGGGTTGCAATAGGGTTGCAAACAATCTAAAGTCCCGTAAGCATAACTTTTACAAAGCATTTGTTTAGTATTCAATGCAATGAATAAAAAAATGGCGGAACTAGATTTTCTTCGGTAGTGTTTCCGGCCAAGATGTCATTTTTAACTTATGCGTGTTTGTTGTCGGAAGCCAATGGCTTTAGTGTGCATTTCAGATGTTGTATCCATCTGACCATGACGGAGTACGGACACAACCCCAAATTCAACATTACTGACATAGATTGTTCATGAAATGAATAGTTGAATTCCAAAATGTTTTATGATTCATTGATTTGAGCTTTGCATTGATGTACTATAAAGGTTTGCTTTTTGAAAATGATAACGTGGTCGCTTTCGACAATATTGCTTTTAATAATAAGCAGAAAGTAAAATATCACATTTAACTCTAAAACACGGGTTAATTTAAATCCACATTTTGAGAGTAAAAATAACTCTTCATTACGAGTTACTTTAGAATCTAAATTGGGGGTTAAATTAATTCCAAACGCGAGGGTTCAAGACTAATAACTAATTAATGAACATTATTGATAAACTATGAGAATTAATATGTAAACAAACAACAGAGTAGCAACACAAATGCTTTGGAATGTACATAGACCTAAAAACGTTCTCATATTATGGCATCGCTCGAAACGGAATCTCAACCAGCCCTAGCTTCGATTTCTATCACCCACATACAGCTGATGATACGGTCCTGACGCATACCTATAATTCTTATCAAATCCATTCCTTCCACAGGTACAAGGATCTCGCAATGCTATAAATCCCCATTTCTTGGACAGCAGTGAAAATGCGGTCTGATCGTGTCTATTGCCTTTGAAGTTGGGAAAATTCAGTAGACCCATAACGTTTTTCTTGTCGTTAGTTATCCTTCCATCACAGGTGTATGCCAGTAATTCCATCAAAAACTGAATTGTGTCACACGATTTCTTATATACCATCAGGCCGGTCATTCTTTGTCTTTGTCCTTTCTGGTAGACGCGTGAATCGTCCATTCCCATCAGCACGAACGCGTCCCTTTTTGAGTACTCACTTTCTTGATAAGGTATATTAAAAGAAAGAATGTTGTGTTGCATGCATAACTTGAACAATGGTCCCGCGTCGTTGATAAAGTATAACCCAGCATCTTGGAAAATAAGCATATCTCCATCGTTCATCTTGGTCAACAAAGTCTTGAGAATGATGTAAGGTTTCCAGAGCCAGTACCCGCCCCCTTTTCGTTGTCGCAGTAATTTGCTGTGTGACTTCTGAAATGGTATTGATAAAGCCGACAAATCCAAAGCTTGGGCATAGTCGACTTTGGCATAGTCTATCGCTTTATTGACCGCTCTTTCTTTTGATCCTTTACAACAATTGTGGCCATATGTCACCAAATATTTCCTGGCTCGTATGGTGCTGCTTGTCACGTTGTAATGCTCAAGTTTCCTTCGAGTTTCGCTCGAATCTCCTTGCTCCCAAGGATAATTCCAAAGGAGATTCGTCTTCGCGAGAACATCCAAATTCAACCTCTCGCGAAACTTCCATCTTGTGTGGTTGGTCTCAAACGGCAGTTTTATCTTCTCGCCGTTTAGCATTTCGCGAGCAATTTTGTACAACTGCGGACATTTTTTCTCGTCCTTGGTTGTGTCGACTTGAAGTCGCGAACTCGAGAAATGCTCGGCTCTTCTCGAGAATTTCCAAGTTTTGTTGGACGCCTCGTCGTTAGTGGGAAAGCTTTCAGAAGGCCTAAAACAACCGAGATTTTCTTGTAGTATTTCTTCGTTTCTTACCTGTGCTGACACGTCATCAACTGGCAAGTCATCGTCCACATGTCCGCTACGAGCTATGAAAAAAATCACGTTAACCGCGATGACAATCAAGAACAACAAAATCGTCTTCTTCCTCAACTTCATCATTCCTCAATTTGATCTAAATATAGTTTCCGTGTAGATGCACTTTTGTTTCCATGCCCACTAATCAAAAGTAAAGCATGACGTGTTTCTTTTCACAAAGCTTCTTCGTTGGGCACACAAAGCTTCATATAAAAAGCTTCTCTGTTAGGAAAAATTACATCGTTTGGATCCACTGACGTAAGTTTTGGCTGAAGTGATAATGGACCACTTGATGCTGTATTCTTTGTTTTCATCGTTCATTTCCATATATAATTTGACATGTTTTCTGAGTCGGAACGAGTAATTGTGTGAGTAATTGTTTTCACTTTACGTTTCACTCTCTGTGTGAAGGCTGGTTCACATAAAATCGGCAAAAGTCGCAGACATCTGCGACTGTTCGCCGACGTATTGTTCACATTAAAATCGCGAAGGATTGCGAATCACATTGGACGATAAAAATATTAACAACTGTGTCAATGGTGAATAATTAATTACTCTATCAAAACGACAACCGCTGTTTATCTATATCTAAATAGACCAACGAATACACGGAAACCTATCGCTTGTATTTAATAAATAAAGAAAGAATGGTTATGTCTTAAACTCATATGTTATAAATATTTTCGCACGATTTATATTACCGGGAGATTAAAGACGTAAGTAGAAAACCATTCAATTTGTACAATAGAAAAGTCATCCGCGCGACTATATTCGCTTAATCGAAATCCACCTTTAGCCTAGCGAAGTTATAAATTTTCCATTCAAGCGACACTTTTGCCAAATCGAACTTCACGTTTGTTTTATTTCTGAATTGAACGATTTACAGGTACTGGCGGTACGGAAATCATGCAGGATGTCACTGTTGTCAAAAACATTGAGGTTACAGTGTCTCCTTCAATTATAAAGACGCTGTTATATATTTATTAGCTTTATTTATTTTCATAATTCTTGCAGCATAATCACCAATCTTCATTCACCATTTACTCACTTGCTCGAACGCACTTACATGTACATAATCTTTGATTACTCCTAGTATATTTTTTATACTTTATATAGTAATTATATATAGTTACTTTCCAATTAAATGGATAAACAAATTTTTAAGGATAAACAATTTACTTATCAAGATTTATTAGATAGAGCTAAAGTACCCACGTTACTAAATAGACGACTTCAGGACATTATTATTCCTATGTGTAAAGTCAAGTATAAACTATGGACATTATTATTCCTATGTTTAAAGTCAAGTATAAACTATGTCCACGAGGCATTTGTGAACTTTTTAATTCACATAGCTCATCTTATAACATCAACAGAATTCACTATCCCTTACACCAAAGAATCTACCGAGGGGGTACGAAACTTTAATTCTGGCTGACAACGAAATGATTACCACCACAGCCACAGGTGGGGTAACTCGAGTAATGGAAAGCATAACAGAAAGATCATCACACACAAGACGGAGAGGAAAAATATCAATGCCCTCTTGAAAATAAATGCTTACCATCTAGTATCAGCAACAACGTTTACATCACCACAGACGAAAAACATCCGGCCGGAAAGAGCCATTGTTTTAAAGAGCCATTTTGGAAAATGGCTATTAATGATCTTTCTGTTTTTGTCTGGTCCTTATTTTTAGTTAGTTTAGGGGTCATCCATTTATTAGCCTTGTGCCAGCACAATTAAATATCTAAAAAGGTTGGTGTACTGTCGAAATAGCGTGTAATTAAAGTTGTCTAACGTTTCGAGCGAAGGCCTTCGTCAAGGCTAGTTCACATAAAATCGTTAAGCAGTCGCAGACAGACGCCGAATCTTTATGTGAATACCGACGCAAATTGTCGCAGACTGTCTGAGAACGATCGACGACGGATCGGGAAAGTTGAACCAATTTTCCGTTTCGTAAACGGTCGTTGCCACCAGTTACGGTCGATGCCACCATTTCACGTTAACGCGTCACATCCTAATGATAGCACACGAGTATGAAAATTTCACGCCACGCAAACCGCATTTTCATCACTGATTTTCATACACTCCAACAATGGCGGTAATTAATACACGGAAAATTAATACACGGAAACCTATCGATTGTGAACTCATGTTATAAATATTTTCGCACGATTTATATTTACTGGGAGATTGAAAACGTATGAATTCAACACACGATCGAGAATCAGAAATATATTTTAGTGCCACATGCAAACCACAAGAATCATGTAAGTACGGAATAAATAGCTTTAAGCATACATTCTTGTTGTTTGTGGCATTATATATATGTTCTGATTCTCGATCGTATGTTGAATTCATGGTTGCACACGAGGGCTGGCTTAAAACAAAAGTAAAAAGTCGTTCGCGCGACTATATTCGCTTTAAAATCGAAATCCAGCTTAAATGTTGTTCGAATTAGATGTTCTTGGTAACATTGTTCAAGGAATTCTTGGTAACGTTTTTGTTGTTCTAACCTAATTTTTTATTAAAACTTTCAAATATTGCATATTTCCTTCGAAATTGCTCCATATGCTCCAAAAATCCTTCAAATTTTCTTTAAAATTTCAATTCCTTCATTTCTTCAAAAATTCCTTTTGGATGGAAAAACCCTTCAAGGTGGAAGCACTGAGTGTTTGTCAACTCAGAAAGGTGGGACAAATACTGAATAAATGCATATGCCCATGCACATTACGGCATTAGCCTCCATATTCAGTAATTGATATGATTTTAAGGAAACTTTTTCAATCGTGTTATCTAAGTATTGTGTATGATAGAAAATACTAAGCCGTACATATGTTTGTAAAAACGAAACAAGCCGTACATGGTCATAGATCAAAGAGATGAATTGTGCATCAGCAAGATTGTCACTGATGACTTAGCAGATGCAGTCACCCTAAAGATGGTGCAACAAGCCACACAACAAGACCCAGTTATGCAGAAACTGATCGCATGCATTGACAAATGCCACATTGCTGACGATAAAGCCCTACAAGACTACCGACAAGTGTTCCTAGAACTGTCACATTACAATGGCGTCATCTTACGAGGAGACAGGCTACTCATCCCAGATGCTGAAGTAACCCCAGGCACAAGCAGCCTTTGACATCAAGTAGTTGATACAGCACATGAAGGCCACCAGGGAACTGTCAAATGCAAACAACTCCTCAGAGCCAAACTGTAGTTTCCAACAACTGCCTAGGCTGCCAAGCGACAATTCATACAAACCAACTCGAGATCCGCTAAAACCAACTCCATTACCGGAACGACCCTGGCAACGTCTGGACATGGATTTCTGGGGACCACTGCCCAATGGAGAACACTTGCTGGTGATAATAGACGAATATTCACGTTACCCAGAGGTTGAATTTGTTCAAAGCACCAGTGCCCAAGCTGTCATACCCCATCTAGATCGAGTTTTCTCCACCCATGGATTCCCAGAGATGGTGAAGACAGATGGAGGACCACCATCCAATGGCCATGACTACCACCAGTACATGCAATGGGCAGGCATTCGTGCCTTCGTGGTCAGTCCAGAAGACCCAGAAGCAAAGGGCCTAGCTGAGAACTTCATGAAAGCAATGAATAAAGTCTGGCACATCGCCCACATTGAAGGAAAGAACCACAAACAAGAAATTTACAAGTTTCTCAGACATTACCGACCCACCCCGCACAGCACTACTGGTCGAGCACCAGCTGAAGTACTCTTCAACCGCAAGTTCCAGGTGTGACTCCCACAGAAACATGAACCAACACATGACCCACAGATACGACACCAGGATCAGAAAGCCAAACAGAAAGATTACAATGATGCCAAGAAAAGCACAAAACCACACAATATCAAAATAGGAGACAATTAGGTGCTCCTACTCCAGAAGCAAACCAAGTCCAACCCAAGATACGACCCAAAACCCTACAGTATAAAGTTATTGACATCAAGGGAACCCAAATGACAGCAGCACGAGGGTCTAAAATACGAAAACGAGATGCCCAATGATTCAAGTCATCACAAATTCAGTACGCAGGCAGTATGGTGCCGCACGATACCCGCTGAAACTACATAATTAATGACACGTTCACCTATGACAGCACACCTACAGTGGCACATCCTACCCCACAACAACCAACACTACCGGTTGCCATGCCACAACGCCAACACGGGTACCCAAATGGACACCTGGATCCCAACATCCATCCAAATCTACCCAGAGAACAATGCAACAGACACCCTGGACCTAAGCGACAAACATAAAAAAAAACCAGAAGAAGAGGGAAACAGAAGTCAGAACAGAAATACGAACAATTCAAAACAATGTCAGTTAAAGTTGAGTTAAGCAACAAACAAACAAACAAACAAAAAACAAACATAGTAAAATTTGAAGTTTATTATACCCTAGAAAAAGCATAGGAAAGATGTAATGTCTAAATAAGGACCCAAGGGGATACAGGGGAACAATGGAGGAGGGAAGAAGGCCATGTGTAAAAGAGAGAGAAAAAGCAAGAGAGAGAAAAAGCAAGAGAGAGAAATTAAAGCACGTTGAAAACACATTGTAGTTGTAGTTGTTCTTCGGACTTGATCGAGACTATTACAATGAAATACTGACGTTTCGAGCGGAGCCCTTCATCAGAGTAAGAAGACAAGTTCTTACTCTGATGAAGGACTCCAATCGAAACGTCAGTATTTCGTCACTAAATTCTTGGCAGTTTACCACCTTTTCACTTTGCTATATACTCTATATATAGTTTTATATCATTTTATTAGAGAAGCAAATATGTTGTCGACCATGACTCTGGTTATAGTAGTCCAACACTCTATCAACTGATATACTGTACAGGGTCAAGTTGGGAGCAGATCATGGAATGATGGTATTTATATTTAATATTTTGAAACTGAAGTCTAGTTTCTTCAATATCAAGAAACTAATAACTCTTGTGTTAATGGATTGGGACTCACTCGGAGTACATGTAGCACCTAATATCACTATTCTCCACTCAAGGTTGCTGTCCTACGTTTGTTATTCTAATAACTTTTAGTGTTTCTCTAAAAATAGTCTTTCTTTAAAAAAATTATATATTTAGTGTAATTAAGACCACTTTAAAGTTTAACAGAATGACATACAGTATTCCTAATCTTGAGGTACAGTAAGTCAGTAATTATTAAAAGAGCATACCTGTAAATAACTAAACAGTTACATGTACTGTACAAACCTGTTAATTAAGAAGAAGAATATAATTACAGTACAACATAACAAGTATATATATAAATGTTGTATGATTATTATGTATATAAATTTGTAAATGCAACCATTTATTTAATATATACATACCGTATTTGAAAATGGCCGTTGTTATAGTGCCAACTTATTCATATACTGTACATGTATTGGGTGCAGGCTAAGTAAATTGGTAAAAAGACACAATTATAAACAAGGACAATGTGAAGATGATAATTCCAATTGATGGTTAAAGATTAATGGCTACAATAAATGGAAGTTCTTGAAACTAACTTCTTGTGCATGTATATACTCATGTATAGCCAGAATTGTCTACTAACTTTGCTATAACTAGCACAGAATATTTTTTGAAACCAAAAAGCCCTACAATATTAAATATATATATATTTTTCCATATTTGACTGGCAAAGTAGCATCCATGGTCGAGTGGTATGCTCATCACCATTGGTGCAAAATTACCTACTAACCCTAATGGCTAATACTAACCCTAAATTTAAATCCTTCACCAAATCATTCTTTAAATTCATCCAATATTTTTCTTTCATTGAGTTTAGGGTTAGTATTAGCCATCAGGGTTTAATAGTAGGTAATTTAATGATTATATTTTAATTGATGTTTATACCTGTACACATGCTTTTTACCCACATGTTCCAGTGCTAATCTGCATTTTTTGTTATTTTAATTTCATGAACGTCAATCAATACCCATGTTTGTCCGCTTATACCCATAATTATTATTGCGGCCATAACAAAAGAAAATAGCTCATTTGCAATCATTTGTGAGTCAACAAATTCAACGTACAACATAAACAAACAGCCGAAACAGTCAACACTAAAGTCACATTATTTATAGAGATCAAAAGAAACTCGTTATTTATAGCATGGTATAATTTTGTGGACTAAATAATATTAATAACCACTTACATGAAAGTTTTCTCACCATACCACAATAGGAAAGGAAATCTTTCTGAGACTGTTGTTATGTTGGTCAGCAGTCTCTTTACTCAAATGTTTATATTTAAAAAAGTATTTTATATTTTATTTGTATTAAAATAGACAGATGTGCAGGTATTTACAGGTTTTGGAGCTGATCAAACCAAGATCAAAAGCAAATCAACGAATTAAAGTCCAAAATGACATTGAAGACAGTGCAAGAAGAGATTGAGAAGTCACTTGTATCAAGCCTGAAAACTCGTTTTCTTGATAAAAATGGTATGGCGATGGAGTATATATAAATTTACATTTACTATACTAACATTAATAATTCACTTCAAGCGGCCCTGTGGAACATAATTTAGCCAGGGCAGGCCTCCTAAGCTGTATAATTGCTTTAATGGTTTATTTTGTCCCTTCATATACTATTATTCAATACTATACCTCTCCATATATGATATATACGGCGTACGCCGCCAACGTCTACATGTATTTGCTATCTGTACGGGAGTCTCTCATATATTACGCTCACCAAAAAACCACAAGACGTTATTAACAGGAATCCCTCCGGCTTCTGATTGGCCGATAAATTTAGCACTTCTGCATAAATTTAGCACTTCCATATATTTATAAAACACAGAGCTAAAGACGACGACGCTTTGATTCTGGATAGCGTCAAACTTGTGCAGCAAACTCTTTCAAGGTACATAATACTACATTTCAGAATTCAGATTCCCGATAATTATTTTAAAAGTATTCATAATTTTGCTGGCGATAATTTAAATGCTAAATTTATCAGCCAATCAGAAGCCGGAGGGATTCCTGTTAATAACGTCTTGTAAAAAACCGAGCAGAAATTTTAGCGAACTCGACCGGAATTAATCGCGGATTAGTAACGAACGCTTGAGGCGATAGCTCGACCAATCAGCGCACGCGATTTCTATAACACCTCGCGTATTTATACTAATGATAATTAATAATTAATTTACAATGATAAACCTCACTTTTATAGGTAGTTTACCAATGTCTACTTGAACTGATTTTATATGATTAATAAAAGATTAGATGCTCATTAGTTCTGGGTTATTCCATTCTTTGTCGCGTTTACAGAAAACATATAGTATGTGCTCCTTATACACATGTTCAAATTATACTTCCTACAACGTGCATCATATTCAAGCTCTTTTAACATTTCAACAAAATCTAGTGATGCCGACTGTCCGAAAACTCCAAGTGTACTGATTGATAAGTTTATATAATAATAATAATAATAATAATAATTTTGTCCAATGCATTTGCTTTCCCTTTACACCGCTATTATCTCTAATAGATTTCTCATGACACAAGTCACTGAGGTTTTCATTTTTGTTTCTTTGATTCTCCTGAATAGGGTTTTAAGTGTAAATATATGATTTCATATTTGGTGTCCAGGGCTAGATTTCTATAGTTGTATAATGTCCATCCCCATGTTCCCTGGTACTGGAGGCAAGGCGCTTAGCCAGTTATAGGTGATATGTTCACAACACATTAACCCAAGTGCCATCCATCCATTGGCACATTTAGCACTATTTATATTGGATTGGGGATTTGAATTCAGAGTTTTCCTTCTCCTATATGGATTGCCTTCTCCATGGCTAAAGAGGCCCATCTCCACATGAGTTGCCATTATTCCGCTTCAGACATCAACCTAATATTTTTCCCTGCTGTAAAATTGTATCCCTGACAGCTTCATGGGCAGCTTCAGGGTTACTGTTAACACTTGATGAAGGTTCTACCCCAGACTCTGGTGGGCGGGTGCATCCATATTCCAGTGGTAGGCTAAGGCTCCAACCTGTCCTACCCCAGTGCCCTCAGAGAAGCTAGACCTATGATTAAAGATACCACAGCTACAAAAGACATCCTGACTTGGTATAGGGCACATTCTAAGAAAGGTATTGCAATAATGCAGTAAGGACTGGGCTTAGTCTACAGGCAGTAGACAGTCCCACTCTGAGGTACATGTATCCAGCAATAACACTCTACACTGTGCAAACTTCTCATAATAATAATAATTTAAATAATACGTTTTAGGAGCATTATACAGTATATAGTCTCAATGCTCTTACAACACAATACATTAGTTCTTAAAATAATTTAAGTTATATATATACTTATAAAACTAATTACATTTCATCCCCTCGCCCGGTGCGAAGCGCCGGCCGAAGGCCTGAGGGCGAGGGAAAGGGTACTAATATCGACCGGCGTTTAGTCCCTCATCACGGGAATCCTAGCGTTTCCAATCTCACATTCAGTTTATTTGTAAATAATCAGGATCAACGTAGCCTGTGTCCCAGTCCATTACGTGCCGACACAGGTTCGTTGTCCTGTTTACGAAAGAAAGTATGGCCAAAAAAAGGCAGAAAGTATGGCCAAAAACACCAGCATACGGCTTGCTAAGAAAAAAAACACAGCGATACTATTAGGTCAAAAGACCGTCATCAAAGGTGACAAGTTTGGTGATGCTTACAATATTAAATGCTGCTACTGTAGGTAAGCGACTTCGTTTATATGTTTAGTCAGGCTTGGAGAGATCAGTAAGGTAAAGAGCCCTAATTATACAATATTAATAAAAGCAACAAGAAGTCTTCTATCAATAAAAGGTTTAACAAGCTTTACAACACTCTTGGTCTGGGATAAATTTAAGTATTTGTCTGGGACAATTAGACAATAAGGAACATGCATATTACAGTACATACCTGTACAGTATTACAGTAGGATACAATGTACATATATGTACATATGTGCAATGCCAGTATTGTAAATCATTCATAGGTTATGCAGTCTCATGAATACAACTGTACTTTGAGTAAAATTATGAGTATGCCACTGTTAAACATGCATGTTGAATATTTATTATGAAAACCATAACTGACATAATTAACTTTAATGAAATTAATATTATATAATTAATAAAATTATTATTGAAATTAATAATTAATAAAATTAATTATTAATTTCAATAATCAAGAGTTACACAATTGGTTTCTAACCCTGTTTCCGAGACAAGTTAGTGATGGCAGACTTTCCCACCCACCCAAAAATAAGCAGTTTGAAAATCTGTTCAGATTGGCAAATGAATTATTGACTTATTTTTAAGTATAAAATAGCTGAGCACTACAATATTAATAAACCCTCAAACAGTAAGCGGGCGAGGGGTTGTTGCGTACACGTATTTCTAGTATATACCCATACAAATGAGCAGGGGTTGTTGCGTACACGTATTTCTAGTATATACCCATACAAATGAGCAGTGGGTGTGTTACATGTACAGATGTGTTACATATATGGGCATTTACATATGTACATGTTACATACAGTATACAGGCGTTGATGCCATTGTGGTGTTGGTGGACATGTTAAGCTTTTGCCAGTATAATGTAACATGCCCATACTGTATAATTGTAATGTACCCAGCTATATACAGTATACAGTATAACGTCATGTTAACAACCCATATGGTATGAATAAACACTTTGTTCTTTTGTTCTCACTGGTGATTTAATCTCTAAATTTCCAAGTAACTCCTGTAGCAAGCAAATGTTATGTCATAATTTCTATTTTTTTAATTCATATATTTTTGGTTTAATTTTGTAGAAACTGATTACAAAGCTTTTGATATTCGTGATGTTGAACGGTTGCAGGGAAATGACCTTTACTTCCATCTTTTTATCCGTGCCAGACAAGGAGACCTTGAGAAAGCCTATAACATGATGGTACTGTAATTGCATTATACAGATATAGTAGAGTAGACTGAGTAAAATATGATGGTACTGTACTGTAATTTTTGGATCAATAATAATTGGGATCAGATCCTCACATTTTCTTCTAGATTTATTTTATTTTATTTTTATTTTATTAACTTTACAACCAAGTAAGAAAGCAAAATAATATACAGCGGTTAAAAATAAAAAAAAACAGACAAAAACAGAGCAGTCTTGAATATGGTTGAAGGTATGGTCAACATGGTTGAAGGTATGGATAACAGATTACTGCCCTCCGTATTCCAATTTTAATATCGCTTTGTAAAACGTACTAACCATGGTGAATGGTAATAAGTTCAGAACGTTCTGAAATCTAAACTGCTTATTTATAAAGTAACACATTTACCAAAAACTAATAATGGCGTAATATATTTTTTCAGCAAAGTTTAGAAAAAGAATTGAAAAGATAAAAATTTGAGAAATAAATAGGCTTAAAATAAAAGAGCACGATGCATTTCGGCAAACAACTTATCAAGTGCCACGTCTGCTGATAAACTGAAACTTAGAGCGTATATTTATAGGGAAAGAGGTAGGATTATGTAACCCGATAGCGAAGTGACACTTAAAATAGAGACATAAGTCCTTTTGTCTGCATAATATTGGATTAAGGAACTTAATTAAAATGGATTCCATCATCTTTAGTTGGAACAATGAGCGGCATTTCTTAGGAATTCTAAATTTATCGTCTGAATAGGATTCAGCACAATGCGCATTAGAGAAAAGATGTCTTGCGATGGCTGAGTCACAACTACATGTAACTGTTGATTTATTACGACACTGCCGTGTTGACGAGTGGAAGTAGTTTTGTTTCGAATGACTAAAGGCACATGCTGTTTAATTTATCTACCAACCTTTGGGTAGTTCTACCTACATAGCGAGCATCACACTCACATTTATATTCTTAATAACACAGCTTGAAGAATGAGCAGGTAGAGATTCCTTTGGAGTCGGCGATAAAATAGACCTTTGAGAAAGCACTCATATATTTAAGTTAACTAGTAGATTTTTAGAAGGTGATCTTAATGACTTAAAATCCATTTTTCTTTCCAACGTGCTACCCAGGCCGATTATTGGATAAGCTATTTAGTTATAATAACGTGAACATGAAGCAACCCTTTTTTGGTCCTAAGAAATGCCCGGTGTATCTCAAACTACCGTGGATAGGGAATATTTCTGATGATTTTGCAAAGAAACTCAAAAACATTACGGAAGGAACTTTTTTTGCCAGTAAATTAAACTGCATTTTTTCAGTAAATTAAACTGCTCATTCGTCAAGCTGTGTTATTTACAAATATAAATGTGAGTGTGATGCTCGCTATGACATGTACAGGTAGGTATAGAACTAACCAAAGGTCGGTAGATAGAATTAAACAGCATGTGCCTTCAGTCATTCGAAACAAAACTACTTCCACTCTCCAACAACCAACACGGCAGTGTCGTAATAAATCAACAGTTAGTTGTGACTCAGCCATCGCAAGACATCTTTTGTCTAATGCGCATTGTGCTGAATCCCATTCAGACGATAAATTTAGAATTCTTAAGAAATGCCGCTCATTGTTCCAACTAAAGGTGATGGAATCCATTTTAATTAAGTTCCTTAATCCAATATTATGCAGACAAAAGGACTTTGTTTTCAGTCTGTCACTATTTTAAGTGTCACTTCGCTATCGGGGTAACATAATCCTACCTCGTTCCCTATAAATATACGCTCTAAGTTTCAGTTTATCAGCAGACGTAGCACTTGATAAGTTGTCTGCTGAAATGCATCGTGCTCTTTTATTTTAAGCCTATTTATTTCTCAAATCTTTAAACAGTTCTTCTAAGAACCTATTTCTTTTTCTCACCCTTTGCTCCAACATTACGCCATTATTAGTTTTTGGTAAATGTGTTTATAAATAAGCAGTTTAGATTTCAGAACATTCTGAACTTATTACCATTGGTCACCATTCACCATGGTTAGTACGTTTTACAAAGCGATATTTAAATTTATCACCACGACAAAGTCACTACGGTATTTTATTATTCCAATTTTATTGTGGGTCAACTGTAAACATGTGCAAAGTTGCAAATATCCTCATCTTCAATGGCTATGTTGCTGTTGTGGCCCATGAGGTACAGTGCATGTACATGTACAGAGGTGTAATGTTTTACCTGCCACAACCTCTCGCAGCTCTTGAATGTCCTTGGCGTAATCTTCAGCATGGGGTTGACATTTGTTTTGCAAATTTCTTCCATCTCACAATGAAATTCGTATATGAAATTGTTGAAAAGCAGTCATAGTTTAACTCTGCTACGACGTGCGACGACGCAGCCTTCAAAACAAGAATTTTTCATGCGAAACAAAGATAATGAATAATTTGTGGTCCAAAGAGTATTCCCAACGCCCGCGTCCTCGTTCTGTTTACAACGCAACTCTGAGCATTTTCACGGCGGCACGAACTCGCTGAGAGCAGTTCCTTAATGTTGACTTCAGCTCAAACACTACAAATATCGTTTTAGCAGAATTAGAGCGTTTTGGAGATCATAAAACAAGCATCAAACATCAAATACGGTAGTCAATTTTATACCATGATGGCTTCTTTCAAATAGGTGGGGGGGGGGGGGGGGTAGAGTTAGAAAGCTCGTTAGGTTGTGTTGGGGTTGGGTTCTGACCCTACAATTACGAATTATTGCTAATTCAAGGCCATTGAACACTTACTGATTATTGGTAATGGTAGCAGGTACCCTGGTCCCAGAGGTTCTACGCCGCAGCCCGTCCAGACCTCGCACGCCCTATATTTGTTGATGACAAATTGGAAAAGGGAAGGCTATTTCATCGTATATTTTGAACGTTATCTCGATCAATATTTAACCGTTTTCGGATTTTGGAATTACCGAGTCTAAATACATAACTATGCTTTTAAAAAAGGGACAAAACATCAAGATCCACATATATATTTATATTAAGATCTATTTGTTTATATCAAGATCTCTCTCTATATATATTTATATCAAGATTCATATATTTATAATATCAAGATTCAATATATTTACATCAAGATTTATATATTTATACCAAGATTCATATATTTATATCAAGAATCGTATATTTGTATCAAGATCCCCATGATCCTCGTAACTCCATACAGTGTCATGGATACCGTGTTCGATTTCAAACTCGCTAAGGAGTTTTTCATTGAGTTCCATTTGCTCGTCTTCAAGGAAATCCTTGTACGTGTATCTGTCGCAGTCTGGTTCAGCATCATATGCGCTTGCTTCGGGTTTTCCATCGCAGTCGTCTTGTTGTTTGTTGTTTGTTTGTTGATTAATTTATTCGGGACTTCAGCGGTTGGATAATTACATGTATCTGAGGCCGGGGTTACGAGAGGATGTTGATTAGTGCAGAGGTTACAGGTATGTGGAGTTCGTTCGTGGCATCGGTTTGCAGGTTGTAGAAAAGTTCGGAGGGGACAAGGCTTTGCAGGAGATCGGAGGTGGTTTCGGATAGGATGTCCAAGTGCTCTGGGGTTTCCATTATTAGGTCGTTGCTGAAGGTGGCAGACAAGTCGAGCAACTGACGCATGGCGATTTCGGTTAGATGGCATTTAGCGGACCTTTCGAACGATGTCCGGAACAGCGGAGGAGGTAGAAGAGGTCGGGATTTATGTTCAGCGTTTGCAGGTAAGTAGTCTCGAAAGTGGGGCTACCGGCGCATTTTTCCATTTTTTCATGTCTCAACTTTTTCTCTGGATAACGCAGCACTTTTTTCGTTTTTGGATTCCACATATAACTTTCGAGCAAATATGTGGAATCCAAAAACAGAAAAAGTGCTTGGTTCTCCAGAGAAGTTGAGACATTCAAATGGAAAAAGTTCGCCGTTAGCCCCACTTTCGAGACTACTAATAGGCGATGTGTCGCATGGTTTGAAGTCTATGAGACATGTGTCAGCTAGTAGGCTACAGAGTGAGGTGTCTAGACGTGGGGCTGCTGTGGGTGAGGATGTCGCTCGTAACAAGACTATGTCAAGTGATGTTACACGTGATACTGATATGAACTTTATTTCAGGTCGTGAGTCGAGTGGGGCTCGTGGTTCGAAAAGGTCTAAGGACTTAGCTATATTAAATAATAAAACGACTCGTGTGAAAATGTCTGAGAGTAAACGTAACTCTATTGTGGATGGTAATGTTGCTCGTAGTGATACGCTGTCGAGCGGTGGTGCACGTGGTCCTGCTATAGGTTCTGGTGACTTAGTTATGCCTAATATTAAGATGAGTTTTCTAGAGAGGATGTCTGGCTATCTAGCTGATGCTAAAGCATTAGGGTATAAGTGGATGGACCTTATTAGAAGGGTATCTAGAGAGAACGTTATTAATAGAATCACCAGAGTTAGGGAGGTCAGAAAGGCTAGACGTGATCTTAGACGATACAAGAGGAGGTCACAATTAAGTCAGGAGGTCTCAGACAAAGAGTATGAGAGAATCACTAACCTTATTGCTGAGATGAAACGTCCTACTGTAATACAAAGGAGAGTTGCTCTCAAAGGGTATACCAAGTCGTATAGTGTTGAGGTGATCGACAACAAGGATCCACTAAAACAACTAGTCAAGACTAGAGGAGTAGTGGGCTCAACTTTACAGAAAGAGTTAGAGAGACTGAAAGGTTTAAAGTTTTCCGAGACATTGAGAGTGACTCTAGAGAAACAAATTGGTGATGGAGAGTCTTTGTTTAAGACAGCCTTCTTCAATAGTGTAGTCAAAACAGTGACTAGTAGTGTTGATATTAGTGGGACTACGAATCAAGCTAGTGAGGAGATAGTAAATCGTATAGCTGTGTGGTTGTCAGAAGGGTCTGGATGGGTTGTAGACAGTATTATTGACCACTATATTAATGTGGTAGTGTATAAGCCTCTTAAAGGATCGAGTTATATTGAGCTACCTGAAGAGTTGAGGAACGCGTCGAAAGGTTTGATTAATATAAAGAACAACGATGACAAGTGTTTTATGTGGTGCCATGTGTTGCACAAATGTCCTGTGGGAAAGGATCCACAGAGAGTGTCGAAGCACAAGAAGAACGTAGGTTCTGTCAATTATGACGGAGTGAGGTTTCCAGTGGATACGAGACAGTATAACAAGATTGAGAGGCAGAACGGTATTAGCATCAGCGTGTTTGGGTACAAGGACAAGCAGCCATTCCCTATCTACGTTTCTGAGGAGAAATTCGAGGATCATATGGACCTGCTGCTAATAACGAATGGTGTTAAACGACACTACGTATACATCAAAGACTTTGGTAGGTTTATGTTCGGTCAGTCTAATCACAAGTGTCGCAAGAATATCTGTAGGTACTGTCTTCACTGTTTTACTACCAATGAGATTCTAGAGAATCATAAGGAGGTTTGTATGGTGGTAAATGGTAAGCAAGCTATCAAGATGCCAGTAGAAGAAGACAGCACTCTTGAGTATGAAAATTACCACAAACAATTAGAGGTACCATTCGTAATATACGCAGACTTCGAGGCTATCACAGAGAAGGTCGACAACGTGACACCACTCACAGGATCGTACACTAGTGAGTACCAAAGACATACGGACTGTGGGTATGGATACAAAGTAGTGTGCTGTTACGATGATAAATATAGTAAACCAGTAGAGATGTTTCGAGGTCCGAAAGCGGTTAAGAAGTTCATGAAAAAGATGTTAGAGGAGGTTAAGTACTGCAAGAAAGTTAGAAAGGAGCATTTTAATAAGGACATGGTGATGACCATAGCTGATAAGGTTAACTTCAAGGAAGCGACTAAATGTCATATTTGTGATAGGGAATATAAACGTAAAAACGTGAGAGTTAGAGATCATTGTCACGTCACTGGTAAGTATAGAGGTTCAGCACATCAGTTATGTAATAGGAACTACAGACTGACTGACAAGATACCTGTCATATTTCATAATCTAAGAGGGTACGATAGCCACTTCATAATGCAAGAGATAGGTAAGATAGGTCAGAAAATCAACGTCATACCAAATAATATGGAGAAATATATGGCATTCATGTTAGGTAAACATCTAGTGTTTCTAGATAGTTTCCAGTTCATGAGCTCTAGTCTAGCCAACCTAGTGAACAACCTACCAAAGGAATGTCTCAAGTACACGTCTGAACTGTTTCAAGGTGAGGAGCTAGAGTTGGTGTCTCGAAAAGGTGTGTACCCGTATGACTATATGGATAGTTTCGATAAGTTTAACGAACTTGAGTTACCACCAAAGGAGAGTTTCTACAGCATCCTAAACGACGAGCATGTGTCAGACACAGACTACAAGCACGCTCAAGAAGTGTGGAATACAATGGGTGTGGAGAATATGGGTGGGTACCACGATCTATACCTAAAGTCTGACGTGTTACTACTATCTGACGTGTTCGAGAACTTTAGAAGAACGTGTAAGCAGTACTACCAATTAGATCCTTGTCATTACTTCACGTCACCTGGACTATCGTGGGACGCTGCTCTAAAGATGACAGGAGTGGAACTAAAGTTGATGACTAACATTGATATGTTTCAGTTTATCGAGAAAGGGATGCGGGGTGGTGTCTCCTGTATAACACATAGACACGGAGAAGCTAATAACAAACACATGAAGGTGTATGATAGTAGTAAACCATCGAAACACATCGTATACTTAGATGCTAATAACCTTTACGGTTGGGCTATGTGTCAGTATCTACCGACTGGTGGATTTGAGTGGGTCGAGGGTTTTGACATCAACAATCTAGGTAAATATAACAACGACTCAGACAAGGGGTTGATACTCGAGGTTGATTTAGAGTACCCAGAGGAGTTGCACGATCTTCACAACGACTATCCTTTAGCCCCTGAGAGGATGAAAGTAAGTAGTGATATGTTGTCAAACTATTGTAAGACAATCCAAAACAAGTTTAAGATATCTGTTGGAGAGGTTGCAAAACTTATACCTAACCTAAGCGATAAGAGTAAGTACGTTGTTCACTATAGAAACCTACAATTATACAAAAGTTTGGGAATGAAGGTTAAGAAGATACATAGAGTACTTCAGTTCGATCAGTCACCATGGCTCAAGCAATATATCGACTTTAACACAGACAAGAGGACCCAAGCGAAGAACGACTTTGAGAAGGATTTCTTCAAGCTCATGAATAATAGCGTATTCGGAAAGACTATGGAGAATCTACGAAAACGTGTGAGCGTGGAGTTAGTAACAGACAAGGAAAAACTGAAGAAACTAACGTCAAAACCAACCTTTGTGAGCAGTAAGATATTTGACAATAACTTGGTAGCAGTTCACAAGATCAAAGAGATACTAACTCTAAATAGACCAGCATACGTAGGTATGTGTATTCTAGACCTATCGAAGACATTGATGTACGACTTCCACTACAATAACATCAAAAAGGAGTATGGCAACAAAGCCAAATTACTATTCACAGACACGGATAGTCTAATGTACGAGGTTAAGACGGAGGATGTGTACAGAGATATGTACGCTTACAAAGAAGTGTTTGACTTTAGTGGATACGACAAGTCATCTCCTTACTTCGACCTAACCAACAAGAAGGTTATTGGTAAAATGAAGGATGAGACATTAGGAGTCCCAATCGTTGAGTTTGTTGGTTTAAGGTCGAAAATGTATAGCTACATAAAAGAGGACGGAAAAGGTGGGAAGACTGCTAAAGGTATCAAGAAGAGTACCATTAGAAATAATATAAGACATGACAACTACAAAAGTGTCCTGACAAATGGTGAGCAAATGTCTCACATAATTAAAACTATTCGCAGCAAGAGCCACCAACTAGGAAGCTACGAAATAAATAAGATATCCTTAAGTTGCTTTGACGACAAGCGACATATACTACCAGACGGTGTGTCTAGCTATGCGTATGGACATTACAAAATAGTCCAGAACTAGCTGTTTAGATTTCTAAAATGTTTTTTAGTCTTGAGGTGTTTATATTTAGAGGTCACGTGGTATGACCGATCGCACGTCTCACACATCCACCTATGAGTTCTCATCCACTCTTTGGTTTGAGCTCTGGATGCTATCAAAGCTTCTTCTTTGGTTTGGTAAATTTTTGGTCTTGCCATTGTATGTTACCATATATTTTATTTATCCACTCGTTGTAGTATGGATCTTCTCTCCCATACCAACCTAGATTCTTGTATACTACACTATACAGGTTATACTCGAATCGTACCTTAACCTTACCAGGTTTGAGGTCGTTAAGACTACCTCTCAACTCTATACCTCTTCTAGAGCATATTCTTATGGCATAGAAAATATATTTCGATACGTTCTTGACAATCAGTTTGTTTCTTTTAAGAGACCACACTACATGTACCTCTATAAAATCACTGACAACTGTCGGTATGTCACTCTCGTTAACTAGTCCAGCCAACTTTCTATTTAACCACTTACTGTAACTATGAGCCGATTTCTTGTACATCCAAATGTTAGGTACAAAGTTTCCCACGAGTCCGTAGGTAGTCTCTCCACACTTGTTACAACTAAATACACCATCTTCGATTTGGGTTCTGTGGTTACTACACTTGTAACAGTATGTGGTGTCGTGCCACTTTTTTGGTGTTGAGTCCTTAATTCCATTCTTGATCTCGTCTAATGTGTACCCTAATGTAGTACCACTCCACTTTTTTGATGCAATCTCATCTAATGTATACCCAGCATAGAACATTCTCATTGTACGTTCGTCAACCATTTAAGTTAGTATACTATATATCTTTAGACTATAGTGTAGTAACTTCGTGGTTGTCGGTTAGTGTCTCCAACTCACACTTTATTGTTGTGACCTGTTTTAGAGCGTCTGATAGTAGTTGTTCCAACTTTTCTATCTGACGAGTTTGGTAAGAGAGTGTCAAGTTACGCTTTTTATCAAATTCCATAGCCATCTCCTTCAAAGTTTTAGTGCTCATTTCTATAACACTCTATATATTAAGTAACCTAAAGGTAGTCCAACAACTCCAACGAATACCATTTGATATTCTTTCATCTCATCTGAGGGTTTGTAATAGTCTGACAACTCAGGCTCTTTACTAAATGTCTTCCCATCATACTGTATCGTCAGTACTTGTCTTAGTTGATCCAGAGCGTGGTTCGTGTCGTTTATGTCTGCGTTAGCATCTGACAATTGTTGTCTTAATTCCTGGACTTTGTCTCTCTGACGAATCTCGTTCTCGTAGAACTTTTCTTTCGCTCTTGCAAGACTTTCCAATGCTTTGTTGTGTCTCTTTATCTCTGTCTCGTAGCCTGTGTGGTTTAGCTTGCTGAATATAAATCCAGCTCCTGCGAATGCTATAGCGTTGAACAAACCACCTGCTATCACACTAGCCATTATATATTACGCTGTGTTATTTTGAGAACGGGTCAATAGGTAAGTATTTCTTGCTCTGCGCCCACTTAACGAGTAGCGTCGAAACGCCTACAGCAGTCGCTAACTTGAGGGTGCCCTTCACTGATTCAGGAGTTCCTAACGGTTCTTTTAGTACTTTCTTTGATGCCATGGATACGGCTACGGCTCCAGCAGTCACAAGGGCTGCGTCGTATAGCTCGTTCATCAGTTCTTTTCTGTCTATTGATGCCATATATTATACGACATGTTTTAATCGAAGCTGTCGAGTTTACGTGGTGGTTTTATAACGACGGTCTTAGGTTCTACTACTTGTTTGTCTTGCCTAATCGTGTAGTACAGCGAGCCAGCGGCTATTACCACTCCTATAGTGCCTATGATGTATCCGTAGTTAAAACTATCGTCCTCACTTATGACTCTGTCTCTCATCTTCCTCTCTTTGGCTGCTTTTGATATAGCAGCTAAGCGTTTGCCTGCCTCTACTCTCTTAGGGTCTTTAACCCTTGTTGTCGACGTTATAATAGGTACGGACTCACTGTCAGTCATCTATACCATACGTGATGTCTCGTCACAGACCATCTCACAATCATCTAACAGGTCGTCTCACAGTCGTCTCACAGGTCGTCTCGCAGATAGAGTATTCGGTGAAAGTATTTTTGGTGATTAGACAGTGTGGTTTCACTCTTAAATCTCCTATTGCAGTACTCACACAGAACTCTGGAGTCTCTCATATATGTCTCTATGAAATGTATTATCTCATGTTGGTCTGAGGATAGTAGTGTGTTGTACCCTTGTGATCTTAGTCTCCTTAATACCCTCAACTGGTTATTCCTAATAACCCCATTACCTTTCGGTGTTTTGAACTCTATAGCAAAACCATTATATCTCTTGTGTAGTTGCGGAACTATCAAATCTGGTTGCCCACCACTGTAACCTTTCTTCCATCCATCTATTCTTTTAGTAGATGTGTCTTGGTACTCACCCAACCCTGCATGGGATGACTATTGTTGGATGGTACTCTCTAATGTACTTCACAATGTCATAGTGCAAGTCTGTCTCATTCATTATCGATAACTGATTGCATTGTGTGTACTGACCTGTTTTTCTAATAGACGGTAGAACTTCTGTGAATACCCATTTTTTAAACTTCTTAGCTGACTCTAATTTAGACGAAAATATCAGTCTGTACACACCTGGCTCGTTTATTTGCCAAACCATACTTTTGACCAACACCCCGTTTTGGGACGTTGATGTTTGGACCTTTATTTTCTCGTCGTCTGCCACATGGTCTGTTATAGCCTTACCTGGTCTCTTATATCCTAAGATTTCAGCTACCTCTTTTCCATAGAACCAAATATTGTCTCCATCTTTTACAGCAGTGACTGACATGTCGTTATTTCTAAATATTTTAGTGATACTCATCACCTATAATATACCACATGTTTTATTTTTGTGTTTAAATATCAGTCATCTTAAGAAATTAACCACTTAATAGCACGAACGCGTGATCTGACCAAGGTCCCATTTTGGGACCTTGGTCAAAGTGACCCTTCTATCGATCACAAACATACTATCAGTAGGGGGTCACATGTCGTGTCTTAATATTTTACTAATATTTGCACGATATTAGGACATCTTAATTGTAGTCTTCGAAGTAGCAGTTATTTTTAAGAATAGCTGACACCCTGTTTTAGAGGGATGGAATCGGACCCCCCTTGTATCTCGTATATTTTATTGTATCTTTTCACCATTCCATTAATTGGTGGGCATAAGTCAGTCACATTATCGTCCAACACTTTAACGTCTGAGAGAAACATTGACTCATTGTAAGGAAGACCTCTAAGATACGATCTTAGTTGTGTCAGTATTTTCTTGTAGCTAGTGTGCGCAAACTTGCAATGCTCCACTCTACTCGTCAGATTGGATTTAGCCAAGTAGCCTTGGATGATCACGCGAGGACCACTAATACAAGCAATGATTAGAGGGTTAGCGGTTATCGATCCAGCTACAATCCCTACTGTCGTTAACCCTATGCTAGTCATGTTTAACGACAGTTTAATTTTCTTAAACCTCTTGTATTTCCATTTGTAACAGGCTTCTAGTTTGTGGTAGTACGCGTACAAGCGTTTGAGCTCTAGCACCTCTTCCTCTGACATATCCTTTGATATGTGATTGAAAACAACAACTGACTTCTTCCTCATATATCTTAGCTCACATCATATTCCTTCATCATATCTCTACCAACTAATATTATGTCTCGGCTCGTCATGTAGCCAGAGACAACCCTCACACCGTAGAACTCTATCAAAGACGGGTACTTATACGGTGCGAGTGGTATTTTTGGTCGATACACTCCAAAGATCGTTACGTAAGGAGACCCTATCTCTTCGTGATTAGCTGTGAAGTCTGAGTCTGTTGATCTTATATTGTTCACCTTAACGTAAGAGTTACCCATCCGCCAATGTATTGATATCATGTGTCTCTTGGTGATGTCGATGTTATTTGGGATTGTACACGTGTACTCCCTTGCTGGAGAGCCACCACCGTATGATAATTTATCGTTTTCACCTCCTTTGTATCCTATGTATTTGTCCCACGATCCATCATCGTTTGAGATAATCGCCTCCCAATCTATCGTAGAAACCCTGGTGACTAACCTCACTACCATAAAAACGGATATGTCACAGTATTGCATACGTGGACAGTTAAAATGCACTCCAGCTTCAAACGGAATTGGAGTTAGCTCAGGGGATAGGAAGCTATGACCGTTGTTAACACCAATAATAGGACCATACGTTGGATCGTATTGAACTAACATGTTCGTTTTATCTCTAATGGTTTTCACTTTATTTGTTCCACTGTGGTACTCCACCATACTCACAGCATGGTTTGTGACGTTAAAGTCAAATAGAATGTTATAGGACTGCGTTCTAAAGTATTGCGATAAGTATACAGACTCCAACACTTTTTTACTGACAGCATCCCAATCATCTTCTGGGTCTGCTATGTTTTTGAGTGCCCTGAACGCCATATCTATGTCTCCAGACATCCTCCCACCGCTAACGCTTAACTTAGGGTCACTGTCTAGATGTCTCTTCGCTCTTCTTAATATTTTGTCACTCTCGTAGTCTCTGTCCTCAAATCCATAACTTAGACTCATTATGTTATAACATATATTTGCTTACTAAATAGCCAGACGCAGCCGAAACCACTAGAACTAGCCCCAACTCTGTCGTGTTGTCACCTGGCGTCGCCTCTAGACGACGTTCTTGATGTGTCACCTTTGGTTTGTCAAGTGTCTCCAGATGCTCTCCACCTTCCTGGTGTGCCACGTTTGATGTCACCAGACGATTCGTCACCTTTGGTTTGTCAAGTGTCTCCAGATGCTCTCCACCTTCCTGGTGTGCCACGTTTGATGTCACCAGACGATTCGTCACCTTTGGTTTGTCGAGTGTCTCCAGGTGCTCTCCACCTTCTTGGTGTACTTTCCTAACCTCAGTCGTTTTCGCGTAGTTTAACCCACTGTTTACCCCAAACTTCATACTCTGTGTAGCAGTCTTCAATAGGTTGTTGTACCCAGCGATTTTGTTCTTGAGGATTACAACATTGCTTGGCATTAACCACGTAGACGGTGATAACGCAAGATTTTGGACAACATTAGTGTCTCTAATCGACTTGTTCATGTTGAGAATCCACGTTGACACGTCGTAGTTTATAACACTATCCTCCACCAACTTTCGGAACTCTTGTTGAGTCTCTAGACTGCCTGCAGAATCACCAACGACTGACACACGTGTTCTCGCTTGTGCACCAAGTGTGGAGTAAACAAAGGCTTCTATGGACTGATTTAGATATTGTCGCCCAATGTTGGTGAAACCATTCGACACCAGAGGAACGTATCGTTTGTAGTCGTTATTAACGTCGTTAATCGTGAAGACTCTCTCCTCACCTGTTGTACCATCAGCAAGGACTTTACCTTGGTAGTAATGTTTTCTAGGAATCTTGTCTGTCTTACCATACAATTCTCCAGCGTCAAACTCTCTACTTATCGATCTCATACTCTCACCACCTTCCATCCTTCTGAGAAGTCTTCTAACAGTAAAGTATAGATGAAACCTCATTACACTTGTGATAACAGGGTGAACTTCTTGCGATGGTGACAAGTGTTGTAACGACACTCCACAACAGAAACTCGCACAATACGTTGCAAACACGACCCTATAGTAGCTCTCATTATCGTCCCACTTTGACTTTGTCTTTGACGTGGTGATTTGTAATATTGGTAACTTTGAGAGAAAGTAGTTCTTTTGATTAACGAAGACTCTAAAGTTATTCACTGGGTAGTTCAACACGTTTTCCGTTGGATAGCCATCCCAAAGTCCCCAGTGGTTCTTGCGACCTTTTGATAGTGGTTGGATAGTTCCACCAGATAGCCATATTTTTGGAAACTTATCGTCGTGACTAGACTTGTTGTTGTGTAACCAAATCCACATACTCTTGTCGTTTTTGAAGGTATCACTAGTTATGTTAGTGCTTATGATGTCGTTGTTTCTAAAATATATGTCAACGCCATTAACCTCACCGTCTTGTGATACAGTTGGATCGAACTCAAACTTGCTCAAAGTGATGTGAGGGTATTTTTCGACTAGATTCAGCTTAGCCACGTGTATGGCATTAGCTATCTCTTCCTGGTCAGGTATTATTGGTTTGTTTATCGTTAGATACTTAGTGTACTCCGGGTTACTCTTAAACCTACTTGAGTCTACACTAACGTCACCAATATTGGTTTTCGTCACGAAGAATATATGTAAATGCATATTGTCGTCAACATCAAGAAAAAACCTATTCTTATCAGCATAAGGATACTTTCTTTTGAACGCATCCATCATAACATACCGTACGTTATATGAGAGTGGTAGTATTGATTAGTGGTTCAACGAAAACTATAGACCTACCAGAGTCAACTATAGCAACTAACTCAGACCCTCACTTACTAGTGGAGAAGGCAACCATCTTTTGGGACTACGTTAACGTAACCACAGCTAACAACAAGATAACTTATAACAGTAACAACCACGTTTTTAGTCCTGGGTACCACACCTTTAAAACGATTGCCGACGACTTGAAAGAGTTAGGAGACGTCAAGCTAGTGGCTAACAGATATGACTCGACGTGTACGATAACAACTGATCAACGAATAGAACTGTTTAAATTTGGACAACTTCTAGGGTTTGACGAAAACACTACAATAACCACCACAAAAACCAGTCCTAACGTTGTGAACGTTAACAGAGGACTGAAATACATACAAGTAACATCTAATATTGTGGACAGGTCTAATAACATAGTTAATGGTAGTAAAAGTGGTTGTATCGCAGTACTGCCAATAACTAGCACACAAACACTTAAGGGCTCTGTACAACATTTTGGTGTTGGGTCGAAAATCCCAATAAACAAAGGAGTCATCAACCAACTAGAGTTCAAGATAACAGATCAGGACGATAACAGTATTAACGTTGGCGAGGTATTGTTAGATTTACACATCACGTAGTGTATATGGAGCAAGAACTAAGAGATATTTACTACAACCCATCAACTGGTTACCAATCTGCCGAGAGGCTGTACCAAAAGGCACAAGAAGGCGGTCTAAACGTTAGTAGGGTAAAGATAAAGGACTGGTTAAAATCTCAAGACACGTACACCAGGTACAAACCAGTTGTTAAGAAACACAAGTTTAGACAAACATTTGTTGACTATCTGGGTGAGCAGATACAGATGGACTTGGTTGACATGGGCAAGTACAAGCACAAGAACAACGGGTACTACTGGATACTAACAGCCACTGAGATCCTTAGTAGATATGCTTTCGCAATACCTGTCTATAGGAAAGACACGAAAAACATGACTAAGGCTGTCACAAAGTTACTAGAGAAGGCTAAGGTTAGATTTGGCGAGTACCCAAAGCTGGCTCAGTTTGACGACGGTAAGGAATTCTACAACGTTGGTGTGAAGGATCTATTGGAGAAACACGATGTGAAATACTTTAGCACGAACTCTGACAAAAAGGCAGCAGTCGTGGAACGGTTTAACAGAACACTCAAGACGTCTATGTGGAAGTACTTCTACAGTAAAGGAACGTACAAGTGGATTGACGTTTTAGATCAGCTCGTTGAGAATTACAACAATACCAAACATAGTACTATTCTAACGAAACCTAAAGACGTTAGTAAGAAAAACGAAAACGAAGTATGGACGACATTGTTTGGACACCATTTCGGTGACTACCCACTACCAAAGTTTAAAGTAGGTGAGACTGTCAGGATATCAAAGTACAAGAGCATATTTGCAAAAGGGTATGAGGCTAACTTCACTGAGGAGCTATTCAAAGTCACAAAAGTCATACGTGGTGACCCTACCGTGTACGAGATAGAGGACCATGAAGGGGAACCTATCGTTGGTAAGTTCTACGAGGAAGAGTTGTCAGCTGTCGATAAAAAAGACGATGTATATAAAGTTGAGAAGATACTAAAGAGAAAGAAGGTGGGAGGTAAGAAAATGGTTTTAGTCAAGTGGCTTGGCTACGATAGTAAACACAACTCATGGATACCAGAGAGTGATATTCAAAACATTGAGTAGTGTATAATGGCTGAAGGAGGGTTAGATGAAATCGAAATGCAAAATCTTGACAAGTTTAAGGAGTATACAGACGAGCAGTTAGAAGAAGAGCTCGAGACACTTAACAATACTACACTCATAGAAGACGAAACAGACCAAGAACAAACCGTTAGATTAGCCAAAATCGTCAAGGTGGAAATAGAGATAGATACTAGAGCCATAAAACTCAGATTACAAAACAGATTTACGAAGACATTATTCACAGGCAGAAAAGATGGGAAAACAGTGTTAATCACTAGTAAAGGCAGCGATGTCACCACTGAGGCTCCAGCAGTAGTATTTGCTAAACCGGCGACATATGGTGACGTCCACGACGAGAGCTTCAGTTTAGCTTTCGAAGAGGCTAGCGAAATCGAAATAAGGTTGGGTAAGCTAAAAACACTCAACAAAAAGATTTTAGAAAATGATATAAAAAGAACCAATCTAATAGATAGAAAAATACGTAAGTTGTATAAAAAAAGACTCAGTAATGACGACGTGTCAAGGAATATAGTCAATAGGTCATATGTGACACTCTCAGGTTCTATTCTTTTCAAACCGGTAGGAGAAGACGGTAAATATTTGAAACCTAAACTAATACTAAAACCTGGAAAAAATGGTTTAATCTACAGTACAGACACTAAAAGTAAGAGTGCGATTGAACAGTTTAAGCAGTTGGTCGGTCAAATCCCCGACACGACAACTGACGTTAGAACAGAAAATGTAGACACCCCAACAACTGACGATAGAACAGAAGACACCACAGTTTCAAGTGAGGACTTCCCAGTAATTGGAACAGAAATGAACTACGATAACGTATTTGGGTTAACAGAAAAAGAAAATCGCGAGTTAAGAGGTGTCCTAAACCCAAGTGATACAATCGATCCAGACACTAGACCACAATTTCTAACAGTTCAAGCCGACTACTTTCAGGACGCTATTGACAAGACCGCAGACGATATCAACAGATGGGAAGCCGACTCCACAGAGGAGTTCGAGTTGAATGAACGATTGACAGGTCTCAATATAGCTAGGGACCGAACCTTAGATCAATTGGAACGTGAGACTGTTAGGGAGCGACAAGAAGAGGACATCACCCGGTTACAAAAAATAAAGGAGTGGTTTAGAGAAAATTGGTTGGGTGCCTCAGCTTTAGGAATAACCATAGCCTCTTTCATCACCACGATTATAATATCCGCTAGAAGCGTAGTCTTCAAAGGTGGTCAAGCACTTGGAAAACTAGGAAAAGCTATAACTAACCTAGCCACAAAGGCTGGCCCTCTACTGGCTGGACTGCTAAACGTGGTGGCAACTGCGCTAAAGTGGGGAGCTGCAGGTATATCTTGGTTAGCGTCTAATTTGTGGATCCTAGCGATAGCATTAGCTTGGTTCGTCTACGATCAGTACAAACAGAGGAAATAAAACATGTGTTATAATATATAGTATGAATACTAGTGAAAAAGAGTTGCTTCCTGGATATAGACGTCGCGAAATATCTGCTATCAAAGGCACAAGGACCCGTCACGTTGTGACACTGAACCCTAATAAAGCCAATCCAGAGGAGGAGTTATACATTGATATCCCAAAGACAAAGGGTAACACTTGCTTGGTACCCTCCAGTTTCCATCTCCTATTCGACTTCAAAAGTGCGAACGCGAAATCATGGTTTCTTAATAACCTCTCAAGACTACTCTCTGAAAAACTGGTTATAAAACTAGCAGGTGAGACTGTGTACGACAACTGTGGTGAGAGCGTTATCGGTACGTACAGAGATTTATGGAGACCTAAAACAGAGCGAACGGCTATGATTGAATACGGCCTAGCAAACGAGAACCTTCGAAAGTTAATCTCGAAGGACGACAGTGGCGCGGCCAGTGGAAACGTACAAAAACTTAGCGATGGTCTGATGTTCTCTATTCATGGCACCAAACAAAAGATTCAACTTGACAAGATTCTAGAAGATCATGGTTTATACGCACCGTATAATATGAACAATAATCTCAGGTACATAATCACACTCCCCAAAGCAACTGATATTATGGTGGCTCAATCTGGATCAGCTGTTACTGGTTATACGCTGGAGAACCTCGAATTGGAGTACGAAACTATCGAGAGTCAAGAGATCGCTGATGAAGTATCATCTCTATACGCATCCGGTAGATCTCTATCGTACGAGCACATCACGCTAATGAAGACTGTGGAGTGGGATAAAGGAATCACACTTGTGAACGAAAACATTAACCTACCAAGAAAGTCAATGAAAGCTATCGTTCTACTCTTCACAAATAAGACAAGAACTGACAGTGAGGATTTCGTCTACCCAAATATAGAGTCAGTCAAACTTACTATTGAAGGCGTGCCAAATATGGTATACAGTCAAGGAATACCAAAGTCAAGACTGTGGGTAGAAGCTAAACGACTATTTGGACGAAAACTAGACTGTGACCAGCACATGACTGTCCAAAAGTTTTACAAAGACGGTTTCGCTTTGGTTGTTGACCTTAGATCTATCGAAGATAACGCGAAAGTAGCCACTGGAAAAAAGATCGTGAATACTCAGTCAGGAATACTGATGGAAATCATTAAAAAAGTCACAACAGCGAACGTCATGTGTAGAATATTCATACTCTCCGACGGACTCGTAAACCTTATCAACAACGATCTACAGTCAATCCAATACTAAAACATATAGTATTCTATATGAAAACGCCTTTTAACATGCTAATTGTTGGTATGACAGCCTGTGGTAAAACGCACTACCTCTTGGATATGATAGAGAAAGAATACATGAAACATTTCGAGTACATCATTCTCATATGTCCAACATTTGAATGGAATAAAACGTACATAGAGTGGAAATACTTGAGAGACCCAAACTTTATCGCTATTCAGTGTGAGCAAGACAAGGTCGACGTATTTCTCAAATATGTGACTGGTATTTACAAAGGCACCAATTCATTGATAATACTAGACGATTGCGCTGGTGGGCAGGACGTCAAAAACAGAACAAGCGAACTAGTTAAACTAGCCTTTAGCGCTAGACACTACAACCTATCCACAATAGTCATAACACAACAACTAACCTCAATTAGTAAACCATACCGTGAGAACATCTCAAAGTTAGTAACATTCTACAACCCTAACAGAAACGATATGAAAATTATCGTAGACGATTATCTCAACGGAGTTGATAAAGCGGAAATTGAGAAAATAATAAAACAGTTGAAAGACAATGAGTACGCAAGATTGGAGATACACCTGTACTTCTAAGACATCCGTACTCGTACGAACTAGTTATTCCGCAAAAACAAAACACGTCGTATAGTATAGGACATGCCAAAACGTAAGACAAAAAATACTGAGACAATCGACGAACTCATCGAAGACATACAAGAAGCAGAACAGGAAGTGATCGATGAGTCACAAACCAACACACCACAAGCCGACGACACTCCACAAACTGATGTAGACAAGAAACGAGACAAACTAAGAAGACTCTCAGAGGATGGTGGGATAGACAAATCCGTCGCTTATCTCAAAAAGGCTTCAGATAAAGTCATCAACAAGATCTACGAAGAATGGGAGGTAAAAAGAATGGAGAAAGCGAACGTGTTTCTCTGTGACCTTTTAATAAGCAAGTTCGCCCACGCGTTAGGAGGGTTCAACGCTATTGAATCACCTGAAAAGCTAGAAAAAGAGTTGATCACTGACCAACTACTTAAAAGAGACGTAGAGAAGTTTATATCATACGTATCCCCCTACCTCCCTTGTTTAGGGTTGTTATCGGGTGGACTAACAACTAGTAAACACGTACTTAGCCATATGGCTAGAGGGGAAACCCCTGAGGGGAAACCCCCGAATGAAGGAGACAGCGCTATCTAATTATAATAATTTACAAAACGACCTAAAGACACGAGTATATACTAACTTAATGAGTGTAGAACGTCAGGAGCCAGTGCAGGAAAAGACATCGAGACTCAACAAAGAGTTGTTATTTATCTACCAGATTAGAGAGCTCAAACGACAACTCTTCACTAAGACTAGCTTAGAACGTGATGAACTAGACGAGAGGTTTAAACATACTGTACTCGGGAAAAGAATGATCAGTCACAACAGAGAGTTACAGCTTCTACGTACTAATACTTGAAAAACTATTTTGGGAAATACGTGTGATGATTTTCAAGTCTAATTTATTTCGTCTCGTTTTAGTAGTCTCGAAAGTGGGGTTAACAGCGAATTTTTAAATTTTGATTGCGAAGCATGAAAAAATGGAAAAATGCGCTGGTAGCCCCACTTTCTATACTACTCAGGTAGTCTGCAACTTGGGAAGACGGTTTGTGTGGAGGCAGACGCAGACGACACGGTCGCACTGATCATGGCGCTGGCTTGGCATGACGAGGACTTCAGGACTGGTTGTTTTTTAATAATTGCTTCCTTGATCTGTGTCGATGACTGAGCGATGGCGGCTATTGGCAGCTCGGATACCATTGCTGGCAAACGTTCGTGTCGGAGCAGGAGATTGACTTGAGGCCACGGTACCTCGAGGTGGAAGGACGGCAGGCAGGCTGGCGATAGACGCGGTTTTCAGCAGTTCGGCGTTGGCTAAGGCATCTCCATTTGTTTTTGGAATAGTTATCGTGGAAGACGTCTGGCAGCTCGCGTCACTGAACAGAGTCGGTGCAATGGTCTGCATAGAGCAAGTTTTAGTAGTAGGCGAACGAGCAGGTACTGGTTGAGAATTTTGAGTAGAGGAGCTGAAAGACGAGGCAGGATTTGGGAGACGTTGGACAGGAGCAGGCGCGGAAACCGCGGCGGCGAGCGAAGGAAATGGGATCGGCGACGGTGACAAAGATGGGGATGGAAGCAGGACAAGCTTCTTCTTATGCAACACAGCCTGTTTGACATTTTCGGACTTTCCTTTACCTTTTCCCTTACTTTTACCTCGTGCAAGACCACTGTGCCCATAGTATCTGGGCGTCGAATTAGAACAAGAAAGGTTCCTTTGACCACGATCACGCGGAAAACAACAAGACGACAGCGATGGAGAACCCGAAGCAAGCGCATATGATGCTGAACCAGACTGCGACAGATACACGTACGAGGATTTCCTTGAAGACGAGCAAATGGAACTCAATGAAAAATTCCTTAGCAAGTTTGAAATCGAACACGGTATCCATGACACTGTATGGAGTTACGAGAATCATGGCTACGATGACGAAGACTACTAGAGTCTTTGTCTTTTAATACAAGAAAAACACACGCTTAAAGGGACACTCCGGCCCAAATACAAATGCAGTTCATATGAAAGATCTTACCGACTTTAGTTTATTTCCAAAGTTTCAGCATTCCTATCAATTTAGTTGAGAAGATATTGCTAGTTGAAGTTGAAAATTTGTGGATTTGGACGCCATATTGGTTTTGAAAATATGACGTCATTGAGTGATTATTTATCGTCAGTGGAGTTGTTTTGATGGCGATCACATAGTGATAGTTATTGTGAATGGTCTTTGGACGAAAATTAGTCGAAATAAACTATTTAGTTCATCATGCAGGAAAGTAGAGGAGCTTCTTAGGCATAATACGAGATCACGTCACTCAGTGACGTCATATTTGAGAAACAAAATGGCGTCGAAATTGCACAAACTCTCCAACTTCGACTAGCCACATCTTCTTAACTAAATTGATAGGAATGCTGAAACTTTGGAAATAATCTAAAGTCAGTAAGATCTTTCATATGAACTACATTTGTATTTGGGCCGGAGTGTCCCTTTAAAGGTGCCGTCCAGTCCGTTCTGCGCATGTCCACGTTTCTGTTTACATCGTTTGTTTTCATTACATTATATTATATAAACATTGAACATGAAGTATTGCGGATTTTTTCACACGCTTGAGCTTTTCCGCCTAAAAAGCGTGCTATAAGAAACTACCACTCGTGCCTTCGCCCCGTTTGACGAATACTCGCTTTCGAACTGTCGCAAATCTATTCCGTTAAAGTTTGTTGACATATGGGGTCCCCAACGTTTGAAAAATATCACACATGCGCAGAACGGACTGGACTGCACCTTTAAACTTATGTTTTCAATCTTTTTTGTTTATGCCCGCTTTTTCAGCATAGAAGTCACTCTGACGTGTTCATCCAGATCACTGTCTTCAATACAGCTATATGTGTAAATGCATGCATCTGCACCAATGGGCATTTCACTGGAAATTCCTGGAATCCTAGTAATGTGTACCCACTTCAAGGATTCGCTGCGTAATCGCTGCACAACAGCTTTGTCTATAGCAAGCCGTGGACGACATGCCTGTCATGTATATTCAAGCTTCATGAGCTCAGGCGATCTCATACGGTCAGCGGTGGTAACATATCTGGTTGAGTACTTCATTAAAGCGAGCATGAATCTTGATATAAATATATTTCATAATCTTATATAAATATCCGAACTTTATATTATAAGTATGTAAATATGTATGATATATAAATATGAATCTTGATATAAATATGCGAAACGTGATATGCGTATATGAATCTTGATGTAAATATATTGAATCTTGATACACATATACGATTCTTGATAGAAATATATGAATCTTGGTATAAATATATAAATCTTAATGTAAATATATCGAATATTGATATAAATATACGAATCTTGATACAAATATACGATTCTTGATATAAATATATATGAATCGTGGCATAAATATATAAAACTTGATGTAAATATATTGAATCTTGATATAAATATATGAATCTTGATATAAATATATGAATCTTGATATAAATATATAGAAATCTTGATATAAACAAATAGATCTTAATATAAATATGTGGAACTTGATGTTTTGTCCCTTTTTTAAAAGCAACATAACCTTGTCTATTATATTACGGGAACGTGCATAGGCTTCGTAAAAACCTGTTTATGTACTTTTTTATGAGATTAATTCGTAATCGGAAGGCCGCTTCGTCGTAGATTTTTGAACGTTATCTCGGTCAATATTTACTCGATTTCAATTCTAAAAACAGATTTGGAATTTGCATATGTTACGCAAACATACATATTGTACATATTGTAGTCTTGGAATTAAATTCTTCGGAAGACCAGATAATTACAAATTACAATAATCTACACTGTAATTTAGGTGTAACAAATGCATGAATCAGAGTTTCACAATGACTTAGCAATATTTCCTATCTAATAAAATCCCATTACAAATATAGACAATATAGTTGACTTTCTTATGCATACCTGTACATAAGAACTATAAAACACCAATGTTTTTCGCTGTAGTATTGTGTTACTATTGTACACTAGCCGGTACTACATGGATAATGTGGTACTGATCAATATTTGATGGAAATGTCGTCACAAGTGTCTGCAGACATTAAAAATCTGCCCTATATATAACCTATGAAAAGTGAGATCGGTACAGTAGTTTGAAATGGGTGATAATAAAAAATAGTAATTTAAAATAGTAAATGTTTGTTTTTTGCTTTTATAGGTTGAATGCTTGAAATGGAGAAAGTCGTATAAAATTAATGGTACTGTAAAATTATAACGTTCCACTGCAAACTCAATATTTAACACTTTGACCCAACTGAGATACTTAGCTTCAACTCTCCAGCTTTGCTCAGTGATGAACGACATTCTTTCTCCTTTAAATTTTAACTAATTACATTTATAAATTGGATAAAGTGCTGTTATTTGCTGCGAGCTCCCAGGCGAGTGGTCCACTATTCTTGACGGCATGGCCTGTCTTGCCTGAATGCCGCCTGATAATAATGCCAGCTAGATCTCGATATATGCGGTTTTTGTTACGATGATTTTGAGCATGCACTACGTTCAGCCGTGTAACATGCACTACGTTCCAATCGTTCAGCGGTGTCATCATAAATCCGATGCGCTCGCTAAAGGTTGGTCTACACGGTTTTAAAGTTTCCCTAGCAACAGTCCCAAAACAAAAGTCCAAACACCCGTAGAATTCACAATTAAAATGTGTGTTTGCAACGTTTATGTTTTTAATAATACATTCATGATGTAGTACTGCCCACTTTCTGCTTGCAGCATTTCCCTTACAATTTGTAACTTCTAGTTATAGAACCTACAGTATGTATAGCTCAATTGGTATATATCGGTAGCTCAGTGGTCCAAACATGGCCCTGAACTGTTCTGAACTGTGTAACGATTGGATGTTCGCTCATGATTGAGTGCTTGTCTTTTGTTCCTTGCACTCAATGACGTCAACATTGAAAAGAAATTACTGCAGTACATCGAGCTTGAGCCGTCGAGCAAACTCTAAAATGGCGGTGTCCAGAAGCAAAAAATACGACCGTAAAACGATTAACATTCATACACATTAATATTATGCTTAAAGACCTTTTATTTAAAAGTAATTTGTTTAACTTTTTATGTGCTGATGTGCAGACACTCCCTTGTAAATGCCAGTTCCCATATAGCCAGAGTCATCTAAAGTGTCATGGCGTCGGATAGTTGTGTCTCGAGTACCTCTGTTGATTTGGCAACTTTTGTTTACGACAATAATGGTAAAGGTTTATCAAACATTTCTTATGATGGAAAGCGCCTTAAGTGGAGGGATAATCTTGAATCCTCAGTGAAGAAACTCATTCATGAAGTGTTTGGACTACAAGGAAAATTGTCATCACCGGGCGGCGGTTCGAGGAAATTTAAATGTACAAATGCCGACCTTTGTTTAACATGGTATTACGGAAAACAAAACACTCTACTATTTCAAGGTATATTACGGAAAACAAAACACTCTACTATTTCAAGGTAAAGATGGAATTTCCTTACGTGAAAATTGTGTACGTGTCTACCAAACAAGAGCCTCGTCAAGTCTAAAGTCGCTCAACCAATTTAATAATCAACAGAATGATGCTAAACTATTTATCTATATCACTCACCACAGTCGAGGGTCTTTATCCCAGTTGTGGCCTAATGTTGGTGGGAGATTTTAATCGCTTAAAAATTAATCGTCTACTGACACAGTTTAAAATGAAACAGATGATCCATGTTCCAACTAGGAATGATCAAACCCTTGATTTGATCATAACTAACTTACCATCGTTATATGAAAAGAACTCTTTGCAGTGTTATCCCCCCTTTGGCTAATCTGATTATAACGTAGTGATCCTAAATCCCAAGAAAAGATCACCTCAAGCTTCCAACCGAAAGATTATAGCAAGGAGGTTTACACGGCCTAGCAAGAAAAAGGAGCTTGGAAGATATTTCAGTTCAGTTGATTGGTCTTTCTTGGACTCTGTGACAAGTTGCAAGGATAAATTACAACTATTTGTACATCTGGTACGCCTTGGATTTGACACTATTATGCCCCTAAAGAAAATATTTCTGCACGTGAACGATCCACCTTGGATCACTGTTGAGTTTAAAAAGCTTATTAATCGCGAAAGGAAAGTGTGTCGTAGTAAATTATTTGTTTACGTCGAAGGTTCCACAACTTAAGGAGACGAAGCCTGGTCAGTGGTGGAAAGAGGTAAAAAGAATAGCTGGCATGGTACCTGCTACAGGTTCAGAGGACCTACGTGCACAGCTTCAATTAGATGACATCGAGGATAAGGCGCCTCATAGTATTGCCACCCTAATTAACAATACCTTCTTAGAGCCCATGAAAGCCTATCAGCCACTTGACATTCTTCCTCCCACTGAAATAAACGGCCGTTATAGAGCTTACTGAGCTTGAGGTGCATGTATTCGTCCCTTGTCAAGCTTAATGCCCGAAAGGCGTCTGGCTCCCAAGACTTCCCAAATTGGCTCTTAAAAGAATATGCCGAAGTCCTTGCTCAGCCTGTTTGTGCTGTACTCAACAGTAACTTTGTGGAACAACAACTACCACCATCTTTTGAAGCTTGCAGATGTTGTCCCTTTAGTTAAAACCAAACCAGTAACAGAAGTTAGTAAACATCTTAGGCCGATATCTCTTACTACAGCAATTTCTAAGATCGCCGAGGATTTCGTCGTGACGAGGTACATCGGTCCTGCTATTTTGAAAGAAATTGATCCAAACCAATTTGGTGGCACAGGCAACTGATGGAACTGGAGCTGCGGTGAGGGTCGTGCTGTTCGACTATAAAAAAGCTTTTGACCTTATAGACCATCGAATTCTGGCTAACAAGATTTTTAAATTGCCCATTCCAAGCGCGATTATACGATGGACGATCGACTTCTTAATGAACCGAAAACAACGCGTGAAACTCTCCAATGACTGTTATTCGGAATGGGGCCTAGTTCCGTCTGGCGTACCTCAAGGTACCAAGCTTCGGCCATGGCTATTTTTATTAATGATTAATGACTTGACGATTGCAGACGTAGAAACGTGGAAGTATGTAAATGACACGACCGTTGCCGAGGTGGTTCCAAGGGAACCACGGAGTCGTATTCAAAATGCTGCTGCCGTGGTGGAACATTGGTCTCGTGAAAATAAGCTTCACTTAAATACCGATAAATGCAAAGAATTTATCATCGACTTTAAGTCTTCCAAGCAGACCTTCGATCCTGTTACAGTCGATTGCAAGGAGCTGTGTGTTGTTAAACATGCGAAGATACTGTATTGGGCGTTACTTTTTCCAGTTTTCTTCGATGGAACGAACATGTGACCGACACAATTAAAAAAGCTAATAAGCGTTTGTATTTTCTTGTTCTGTTAAAACGTGCTACCGTACCAACCAAAGATATGGTGGATCTTTATTGCACGTGATCAGTTTTGGAGTACTCTGCACAGGTATTTCATCACTCTCTCCCGATGTATATCTATCTATCTGACGACCTTGAACGCGTACAGAAATGCGCGTTATCAATTATCTCACCAGTCATACAAGCATAATTTAGATCGTCTTCACCTTTTTACTCTATTTCACAGACGTGAAGATCTGTGTTTTAAACTTTTTAACAGTATTAAGAAGGATCCAACACATAAATTACATGATCTGCTACCTCCAAGGTACGAGGCGAATTACAATTTTAGAAACAACATTTTTAGTACTTTTCGTATGAATACTAAGCGATTTCAGAATACTTTTATTCCCTCAATGTGTTTTTAGTCTTTAGTCATGTTTGTAATTTATTAAACTTTCGCCTTTGTAAATTATTATATAGTATTATATGAAACCTTGTAAATTACGCAATTCAGCCGCTTTGGCTGTGATGTAGTTTCTAAAAAAATAATCTTACATATTTCAGGAATGGCTTGGTGCCCTATTTTCGCAAAAATTCTTCTCAGAAATCGCAGGAATGTACTTCTACAGGACATTGCGAAATTGAAACGTTTGCGCCCCTTTCAGACAACCCTGGATCCGCCACTGCAACATACCCTGGGCTGTACGTAAACTGACTAATTAATAAACCTATACTAAAATGACATCCTCGATACTTGGCCGCTTCCCTATATAGTTATATTTGATTTAAATGTTATAATGCAGTACTTTATCCAGTGTAATAACATTTATGTATTTACCAGTATTTGGAATCTTAACACGTTTTTCTTGGTGAATCAGGGAAAAAAGTGAAGTTTGTCCGGTATGCAGATCTCCTGTTTGGCAAATAATATATATAACGTTTATAACTTTCAATTCGTTTTAGATATTACAGAAGAAGATTTGGATACTGAAATACTTGGAAACGGCATTCTTTATTATCACAAAACTGACAAGAAAGGACGTCGAATACGTAAGTTAATTACACCTACTGTAATTAAAGGGCATTTCCTAAAAAATTCTACATCTTTGATACTGATGAGTGATGTTTAAATTTTATTTTGCAGTGATTTTTCATGGAAATAAATATTTGTATAGAAAAGATCGAAATAAAGCTAAAGAACTTGAGAAAATATTTGCTTTCCATTTCGAAAGGCAGGTTTGTAATAGCAAGCGTGCAACGATATATATCGCAAAATCAAGTTATATTATTCTACATATATTATTCTACATTTTTGTACTTCTTTACTTTTTATATATACTTTTTAATTCCAATGGTCTGGAAATAATGTATACACTCTTAATATACCCTCGTTAAAGTGCCTATCCGGGGTTTGTGGATTTTTCATATTCGTAATCGTGGGTTCTAGCAAGAAGAAATGTAATTTATTATATAGATGGGAGTGTAAGAAATATGCAGTGACATATGTTCCATATCCACACTAGTGAAGATATCGATCATGTGATTAAACATTTCCCCACCTTTTGCATTGAATCTATATAACAAAAAGAAAATTAAAATAATAACAAATAACAAATAATAAAATAATAAAAACAATATTTTACTCATTCGCTACGCTCATTCGTAAAATATTGTTTTCACCACTCGAAGATAAAATTCATATCTTCGCACCACCGTGTAATATCCTCTATATATTTTGTCGTTAGAAAATTTCATCTTCTTCATGCTTTTTCCCCTGCTAAACTTCACAGGAAGTGACGTCAAGGTAGGGACACACGATATTTTGCGGACTGATTAAACAATGTTTGGGAATTGAGTGAATTTGGTATAAATAACCATAGGTTTGTTTACAGTTCAAAGCCAAAGTTTCGCTATATTTCACTGTTGAATCACTCCGTAAAATATCGCGTGCCCCTACTTTGACGTCACTTCCTGTGAACTTAGATGAAGATGAAATTTTCGAACGACAAGATATATTACAGTTCTTCTTGGTGGAACCCGAAGATTATGAATATGTAAAATCCCAATACCCTGGATATGTCGCTCCAATTTCGAGCTCATTGACCTTATTCCAAAATGGCGGTCAATTTAATATTCTTTAATGTGCATTTAATTAATTTAATAAATAAAATTAGCCCTTAGCTCCTCGTTTCAGAAGAAACATTATTTTGAATTTTGTACACAACAACAAGGCTATAAGGGTAATTTAAATGCATATAAAAGAATATTAAATTGGCAGCCATTTTGGAATAAGGTCTATTACAGAAATACCAAATGGTTTTCCGTGTTTGGATACTCTGATCCAAACACGCGGGATGTTGCGAGACTTGTGAAAAGCGTAAAGCGTTTTTAGCTTTTCGAAAGTCGAGCAACATCCCAAGTGTTTGGATCAGAGTATCCAAACACGGAAAACCATTAGGTATTTCTTTTATAAAATAACCACAGCAAAAATATCACTAAAAGTTATTAATATAATTAGATCAACATTGCAATTCTCCCAAAAACCATCAACTACCAATCAGGGGAGACCTTTCGTGTTCTTCTAAGCTAATCGGCCAATCATGGATGGTTTTCTATCATGATTTATGATGCTGACGACAGCAGACAGCCAAAAATAAGTTTGAAGTGGTATAAAAAACATCAGGAAAACATGCTTAGAAAGATGAAAAAGATATTTCCAGATGGATTTAATCGCGAAAATATGCCGTTTAACTTTATGTTGGATAGTGATGTTGTGAGTTTGCCTAGCCTTCATATTCTACAACAGAATTTTTTTTGTGGTTTTATCTCACTGTCGAAGTGTTGTTCGGTGATTTTTTGTTGGCTACAAGCACAACATGAATGGTTTCTTTTGGTTTCTTCGTGAATATCCTGCCCGACGAGACGTAAAATAAACATTTTACACCTTTTCCATGTTCTCTTTGTGGACTATATCTATAAAAGTGTTGTGTTTTGGGGTTTTATTGAAACTTTCAATGGTAAACGTCGCTCTTACAAATTATACGGGAATTATCATTCGCTTTAGCGTTGCTTTGTCCGCTTTAAATACCAATAATTTAGGCCTATTTTTGCAAAATCTTGTAAAAATTAACAGGGAGATTGCTATATTTTATTTATAATTATTGTGCATATGTATAGAATGTTAATAAATGTTTAAAAAACGATGGGCGGCCGGCATGATTTGCTTTTTGTGTGTACAAGATCGACCTCAAAATTTCCCGTGTTTGGATACTCTTTTATAAAATAACAAGTGTGCTACGCGTGTTCTGATTGGCTAATACCCGTGTTTGGATCAGGTTATCCAAACAGGGGAATTTTGAGGTCGTGTCACACAAAAAGCAAATCATGCCGGCCCATCATCGTTTTTAAACATTAACATTCTACATAGTATGCACAATAACTATAAATAAAATATAGCAATCTTCCCTGTTAATTTTCACAAGATTTTGCAAAAATAGGCCGAAAATATATAGGAAATTATAAGTATTTAAAGTGCACAAAGCAACGCTAAAGCGAACGAGAATTTCCGTATAATTTATGAAGGCGAAGTTTACCTTATTGAAAATTTCAATAAAACCCAAAAAAGACAACACTTTTATAGACATAGTCTACCAAGAAAACATGGAAATGGTGTAAAATGTTTATTTTAGTTCTCGTCGGGTAGGATATTCACGAAGAAACCATTTATTTTGTTCCTGTAGCCAACAAAAAATCACCGAACAACACTTCGACAGTGAGAGAAAACCATTCAATAAAACCCAAAAAGACAACATTTTTATGGACATAGTCCACCAAGAACATGGAAAAAGTGTAAAATGTTTAATTTACCTCTCGTCGGGTAGGATATTCACGAAGAAACCATTCATTTTGTTCTTGTAGCCAACAAAAATTCACCGAACAACACTTCGACAGTGAGAGAAAACCACAAAAAAGATTCTGTGTTGTAGAATATGAAGGCTAGGAAAACTCACAACATCACTTTACATCTGTAGCAATCCAACATAAAGTTAAACGGCATATTTTTGTGATTAAATCCATCTGGAAATATATCTTTTTCATCTTTCCAAGCTGTTTTCCTGATGTTTTTACCGATCAAGCTTATTTTCGGCTCTTTGCTGTCGTCAGCGTCAATAGAAAGCTATCCATGATTGGCCGATTAGCTTAGAAGAACATGAAAGACCTCCCCTGATTGGTAGTTGATGGTTTTGGGGAGAATTGCAATGTTGATCTAATTATATTAATAACTTTTTGTGATATTTCTCTGTGGTTATTTTATAAAATAAACACCTAATGGGTTTCCGTGTTTGGATAACGTGATCCAAACACTTGGGATGTTGCTCGACTTTCGAAAAGCTAAAAACACTCGCCTAGCGACTCGTGTTTTTTTACGCTTTTCTCAAGTCTCGCAACATCCCGCGTGTTTGGATCACGTTATCCAAACACGGAAACCATTTGGTATTTCTTAAATGCAAACACGGGTATTGACCAATCAGAGCGCTTGTTGCGTACATGTTATTTTATAAAATGTAATTGTTAATTAGTTATTAGTTAATTATATACTATTTTGGCTGTGCATGACTTGATTTGTTTACCTATAAATAGCGACGTCACTACTGGGGTGTGTTGTGATGTGTGACACCTAAAAATGTTAAAAACCATATAATTCGTGGGAAAATGGACAGTAGAAGTATTAAATTCGGGCAAAATTATAAAGTAAGCAAGTTATTATACATTAAAAGGATAAAAGGACATTTAGTTGCAAAAATGAGTATACATTATGAGATTTGATGTTTGGTTGGTGAAAGATAGAACCTATATGTCAACATTTGTAACTGTGACGTCTGAATGTGTGTCAAATAAGATTCAGGCAATTTTATAAAATATAGAATATTCGGGGAAATTTAACTGGATACCCCCAATCAAAGTGGGTTCACAACCCCCCTGTTTATAAAATAATATTCTAAGAGGTTTAATTGCATGACCACGTATGGAAGTTTAGTTTAGTTTAGTTTAGTAGATTTATCACTCTTTGGTGAACGGAATACCCCAACAGGCTAGAAGCCCAATTGATAGGGGTTCCGAGGGCCTACGATTTAAGGTCGTTATCCGAGAAGACCCGAAAGTCTTACCATTTGCTGATATTATTGCAAACTTTAAGGCAGCACTTTCTCCTCGATTATTTTTAAGACCCTGAGTGGAGGTCCGACCCAGGATTTGAACCTGTGTCTCCCAGCTCATAGACATGTGTGGTAACCACTAGACCACAACAGCTGGTTAAAGTCATGTTCGATGGCAGAACAATGGAATCTTCTTTCCCCTTGGGACTTGCATGTAATTCTAATATAAAAATATACTATTGTTCACTGCTGTAACGGGTCATACAAAACCTCGATTGGTGTATTTTCTTTGGTTTCATACACCGGTATGTACGACTTTAGACAGTTAATATGAAAAGGAGAAATAAGAGAACTTCAATGTGTCGAAAAATACTTAAGTAAGAGTACTTACGTATACAGTGGAACCCCGCTTTTTTTTTTGTCCTGGCAAAACGCCAATACATTTCCTTATAAAAATACGCCGTTAATACGGTCAACGGCCACATTGTAAAATCCCAACGTTAACAATCACCCCGTTTATACGGCCACTCCAACCAAACATGCATTCTAAAATCTAAAGGACAGACAAGTGACAAACGGAAATATATCTTGAGACAAAAAACTTACACCTCGAGACTTAATTTTAATTGAAAGAGTCTGTGACATGTCATGTTATAAAGTTTCAGATAAGCAGAAGAGTTTTCAACATGGTTTCTTCTTACTATTTCCTTCTTGCATTGTGTGTCTTTTTCTTGTTTCATCTCTTACAGAAAGATTATTTTCAATGTCCAAAAGGTTCTTTAGCAGTTTGAATAAAAATGTCATGACATTACTTGAAAGACAACAGCCATGAAATTTCACCCTACCCCGTTAATACGGCCAAATTGTTGGTGACCGTATTAACGGGGTTCCACTGTATATTGATGGACGGTCTTTCGGACAATGTGTCCTTCTTCAGGTCAAATGAAGGACACATCGTCCGAAACGTCGCCCATCAATATACGTAAGTACTCTTACATATTCAATTTTTTGAATTGCTTTTTGGTTCAACCTTTACTTTAACTCTAGCAAATTGAACATCTGGGAAAACAGTTAATGGTTATTTGTGATCACCAAGGCGCTGAGCTTTCAACCATGGTAAGGTCGCATGGCTTTATTTAGTTTTTGCATTTACTTTAATTTTAATCATGTAGTTTCCTTGGCCTGTGTTTAGGATTTGGATTTTTTCAAGTTTCTGGTTAATTTATGCAGCAATTATTATCCACATTTACTGGGTAAGTCGCGTAAATTTCTTGGAAATATCGAGACTGTAAATTTAAAAAAACGCGCGCAAAAAGCTATGGTTTTATGTGGCTCACTTCGAGATTGGTAAAACGGTTAATTTATGAAAATGGCAAGAGATTATCAACATTTACGATAAAAAAATTCCGCCGTGTTCTGCGCGTATCTCGTAATTCGTTATAGTAAACCTTGTTATTTGGGTGCTTGTTTTAGATTCGTTTGTAGTGCTGGATGTGCCATGGCGTCTTTCAGGTAAACAAGCCAGATACTAAAAACAAAAATATCTTCATTACTAAATCTACAGTATGTGAGAAACCATGTTATGTTTTTAGCTGTGTGGAAAGTCATCAAGAGTTGGCTTAGTACTGATATGTCTGTTAGATTCAAGTAAGCAAAATAATTGTTGTGATGTAATTCTTATAACACGATACTATACAGTTTATTTAGACCCCATCCACACGTATACGTTTTCCTAGCGTTTTCATATTGTTTCAGGTAATGCGACCATTGTTTTCTGCTCCCCTGAGGACTGAGAACAATATAAAAACGCTATGAAAACGCCTTATTGATCGTTTTTGTTTTTAATTTGTCGTCTATTCTTAGGAGATATTTATATGAGCCGGGCTAACCTAATTAGCTTAACAAAGTTCTTATCACGGCTACTATATATAGTATAGAACTGGCTTAGTTTGGCTGTATAGGAAGAGTGTTAAAGTGCCTATTACGTCTGTGGGAATTTAACATATTTGTAATCTATGGATTATCCCGAGAGAAATTGTAACATATCTTGTCAGCTGAAAATGTCATCTTCATAGACTTTTTTGCTGTTAAAGTTGACGGAAATGACGTCAAATCGGGAATCTGTCTGCATGAAAACCTCTTTAATAGATGCCCGATTTGACGTCATTTCCGTCAACTTTAACAGCAAAAAAGTCTTTGAAGATTAAATTTTCAGCTGACAAGATATGTTACAATTTCTCTCGGGAGAATCCATAGATTACAAATATGTTAAATCCCCACAGACGTTATAGGCACTTTATATGAGCCGAAAAGATCATTTGAATTAACTTAAAAAAGCCCCTACATAAGAAACTTCTATTTATTATAAGTAATACCATGACATGAAGGATATTACTGCAGTTATTAAATGCCCCGAAAGCCGAGGGATGATTTGTTGAGGGACATTTAATCACTGATTTTCCGACATGTCATGGTATTAATTTGTAATACCATATTTACCTACGAAATATAATAATTTATTTATTGTTTGAAATTGATTGAGAACTGTCAATCAATGCATGCTCGCTCATGCATGCTAATGATGGAAAAATTAGACATTTTCCCTGTTTCGAGGGAAATCGACGTAAACATGCATGGTGTTACTAGACATATACACCATAACATCGCATTACTAGAAACACTCGCAGACTTTGCCGCAGCCCACAACTATGATCATACACATGCATGCATGTGTGGTGTTAAATGTGCTAATTTATGTCAGGATTAAACGTGGTCGTTATCTTAATGTTGCATATGAATTATTTCCTACTGTGTAATTACTGGAATGTGTTGCTCAGACAACAATGTGTTGCTCAGACAAGGAATTTATATCCAATTGTTAAACTTCTGCATCTTCCAACATTGAAAGATTTGATTAACGTTAATTACGATCTCATCATCTTCCATATCATCTTCCATCTCATCTTCTTCCATCTCATCTTCTTCCATCTCATCTTCTTCCATCTCATCTTCTTCCATCTCATATTCTTCCATCTCATCATCTTTCATCTCATCATCTTCCATCTCATCTTCTTCCATCTCCTCTTCTTCGATATCATCTTCTTCCATATCATCTTCTTCCATCTAATCTTCTTCCATCGCATCTTCTTCCATCGCATCTTCTTCCATCTTATCTTCTTCCATCTCATCATCTTCCAGCTCATCTTCCGTCTCATCATCTTTCATCTTATCATCTTCCATCTCATCTTCTTCCATCTCATCTTCTTCCATCTCAACTTCTTCCATCTCCTGTTCTTCCATCTCATCTTCTTCCATTTCATCTTCTTCCATCTCATCTTCTTCCATCTCATCTTCTATCTCATCTTCTTGCATCTCGTCTTCTTCCATCTCGTCTTCTTCCATCTCGTCTTCTTTCATCTCGTCTTCTTTCATCTCGTCTTCTTCCATCTCATCTTCTTCCATCTCATCTTCTTCCATCTCATCTTCTTCCATCTCATCTTCCGTCTCATCTTCTTCCATCTAATCTTCTTCCATATCATCTTCTTCGATCGCATCTTCTTCGATCGCATCTTCTTCCATCGCATCTTCTTCCATCTGATCTTCTTCCATATCATCTTCCATCTCATCATCTTTCATCTCATCATCTTCCATCTCATCTTCTTCCATCTCATCTTCTTCCATCTCATCTTCCATCTCATCTTCTTCCATCTCATCTTCCATCTCATCTTCTTCCATCTCATCTTCTTCCATCTCATCTTCTTCCATCTCGTCTTCTTTCATCTCATCTTCTTCCATCTCATCTTCTTCCATCTCATCTTCTTCCATCTCATCTTCTTCCATCTCATATTCTTCCATCTCATCTTCTTCCATCTCCTCTTCTTCGATATCATCTTCCATATCATCTTCTTCCATCTCATCTTCCATCTCATCTTCTTCCATCTCATCTTCTTCCATCTCGTCTTCTTCCATCTCGTCTTCTTTCATCTCATCTTCTTCCATCTCATCTTCTTCCATCTCATCCTTTTCCATCTCATCCTTTTCCATCTCATCTTCTTCCATCTGATCTTCTTCCATCTCATCTTCTTCCATCTCATCTTCTTCCATCATCATCTTCCATCTCATCTCCCGTCTCATCATCTTCCATCTCATCTTCTTCCATCTCATCTTCTTCCATATCATCTTCTTCCACCTAATCTTCTTCCATCGCATCTTCTTCCATCTTATCTTCTTCCATCTCATCATCTTCCATCTCATCTTCCATCTCATCATCTTCAATCTCATCTTCTTCCAACTCATCTTCTTCCATCTCGTCTTCTTCCATCTCGTCTTCTTCCATCTCGTCTTCTTCCATCTCGTCTTCTTCCATCTCGTCTTCTTTCATCTCGTCTTCTTTCATCTCATCTTCTTCCATCTCATCTTCTTCCATCTCATCATTTTCCATCTCATCATTTTCCATCACATCTTCTTCAATCTCATCTTCTTCCATCTCATCTTCTTCCATCTCATCTTCTTCAATCTCATCATCTTCCATCTCAACTTCTTCCATCTCAACTTCTTCCAGGAAATTGACCGTCGCGAAAGGTGGCGACTTGTACATTTAATCACAATTATTTGAATGTAGTATAAACATTTGTAACCTTGCAGACATATCAGAAAATAGGGTTTTCAAAATGACTAAATGGCAAACTTTATTCATATTGTCATTTTAAACAATGTTTAGGTGTTATAAGGGCTGATTTACAGGTTGCAAAGCAGGTTAAATGTACAGCCGCTGTCTGTTTAAGTCCAAGAAATATTTACAAGAACTTCCAGGTTCACGAGACACGGGTGGCACGTGCAGGCGTGTTGCCTTTTATCGCTAAGATTTGAAGTGAAGGCCTGTTATGGGTTAGTTCTAGGATGGGTGACCGTCTGGTTATACCCGTGTTGACTTCCGAGCTTCAGATTCATATGAGTTGAGTTTTTGTCGTTGGTTCTCTCCAGTGCTTGTGTCATAGTTATATAATTGTCAATTCGCGTTTGGATTTCACTATATACCATTATACCGTCCCTTTGCTGATCTTAGTTTCCAGATATGTCCAGTGAATAATTCATCCAGTCTTATATAGTGGTATCTACGGTTCCATCAGCTGAATCTAGATCTTCGAGCACACTCCTTCATATTCGTCGACCTCATGTGTTTCTTTCCTACTGACTCTGATGAGTAATGAAGAGTTAGTTTTGTTTTCCCAACAGTCTCAATGTTTTCCGCGACAAAATCGAGGGAAACATCGATACTCAAGGGAAAACAAAACTAACTAGTTTCCCAAGGGATCGTATACATTAAGTGTTGTGCTATATAGCTGGGTTTTCGTCTGGTTTAGGCTGTTCAGCTCGATTTTCACTGAACCTCTGTAGTTTGAGCGAGCAATAAATGATGCACTTATCGCCCAAGCCGGATACATTTGATTTGTCTGAAGCCACGTGACAATAAATAAACCAATGGCAGTCTGAGTTACATCCAGAGAAAAGGTGATTGCTAGAAAGTAGACTTTAAAATAAGGTTTCCGCGGAAAGACTGAAAACTAGTTGTTTGAGTGTTAGTAGGAAAGTTATAAGGGGTTGAAATATAGCGCTAACCCAAAATCAAACCTTTATACTAACCTTCGTAATCGTACTGACGCGAAGTTTTAAGATTATCGAGAAAGCGTATCAGTACACTGCCATCTCTTGCGGTTAGCTCCTATACTGTAGGTGAGCATGACCTCGCTATACAGTTCCTTTTCAAAAGGACCTTGTGGTCATGGTCAATGACAAACTCACTTGGAGCCTTCGTCGTGGCAAAAGCTAACAAGATGCTTGGTTTCGTGCGACGTCACTTTAGTGGGACCTATGTGGGATGTGACCGCAGAAAGTTGCTGTACTTGTCTCTCGTCCGCTCTCAACTAGGTTATGCCAGCGAAGTCTGGGCTCCTCAGTCATGTATTTCTGACTTAAAATTACTAGAGGGTGTTCAGTGGCGTGCCACCCGTTTTATTCTTAGATGTGATGCTGATCTCAATCTTCGACCTAATTATAAGTCGCGCTTAATTTCTTTGAACCTACTTCCCATTTCTTACTGGCTGGAATGTCGTGACTTATGTTCTGTTTATAAATATATTAATGGTTTCTACAATATCTGCTCTAGCCTTTATGTTTCTATCTCTAGTGGCCGTACTAGAAGTTCTGCGTCCAATTTAAATCTTCGTTCGGCTCATCGTTTTCGTATTTCCTTGTTCAGAGATTCCTTCTTCAATCGTATTATCCTGCTCTGGAATAATTTACCACTTGTAATTCGTCAGTCAACTACTCTTGTTTCCTTTAAAACCAAATTGTATGAATACTATTTTAATAAGTTGGACACTATTTTTGACACGGAAAGAGTAAGAACATGGAAAACTGTATGCCCTCACTGTAGGTCTATTGGCAGAACTTTTTGTTGTTGAGATCCTGATAGTTAATGTTTATAGTGTTTTTTTTATTGTATATGTCTCTTATATATTGTAGTTCTATAATAACTGTATATGTACGGGGTTTGCGTAGTTGGGACTTCGTGTCCGTTCGCTAGCCCCTTGTCAAATTCATTTTATTGTAATTGTATATGCCATTGTATTATGTTCGATTTGAGTTTGATTAAAGTCTCTACACTGACCATGGGACAACTAGTTTTCAGTCTTGCCACCGTAACCTTATGTTAAAAGTATACTTGTAGCGATCACCCCAGCGAAAACACAGCTATATAACAATTATATTTATTTACCAACTTGCAAAAATAATTTAGATTTTGGTATCTGCATGAAACACAAAAAAAACATTTTTATCAAGAATAATCAACTTTATTTTCAAACCGTAGACTATTGCGTAGATTTAATTTGTTATTATTTTTATTCTTAATATCTTTAATTTATCTTTAATTTATACCTAACATCTTTAATTCTTTGTTAGATTTATGAATCGATCAAAACTCACTGAATTTGTCGACAAATCAAATCTTCTTGCTTCATTTGGTGGAGAGGTAATTTAATATCTATATTTTTACAAATTGATGTGCACGTGCGTCCAGGTTCGAGGGGGAAATGCGTAATAGATATAGTGCGGATTTTAAAATACTTTTTGTAGTTTCGGGTGGTGTATTCCCTAATCACCACACTGTTTTACATATCATTGTTAAAGTGCCTATAATGTAATGAAACATTCAGTTGTAAAATAACTCTTATTTGAAAGAACTCTTGAAACTATAAAGACTAACCATTTACAACTTTTCCATGTCTCACTTTACTCTTGAGATATTAAGATTTGTTTGATATATAAATTATCATACTTACGACATCACACTGCATAATAACTTATTGAAAACGCTTATATATCCTTGAGATTATGTAATGAAATCACTTAAAATTCAGGTGTATGTGCGTGGATGTATCCAATTGTCATTGGATACATATTATGCAAATCATCAAACGATTCCCATGTGATAATGGTAACGATATGCAGAATTTTTCAATAAGTCATTATGCATTGTGATGTCATAAGTATGATCATTTACATATTATAAACAAATAAACAAATCTTAATATCTCAAGTGTGAAGTGAGATATGAAAAGTTGTAAATGGTTAGTCTTTATAGTTTCAAGAGTTCTTTCAAACAAAAGAGTTATTTTCCAACTGAATTTTTCATTGCATAGGCACTTTAAATTAGGCACAATTTTACTTTTTAACGCTCCCTTACTCGCCTACATTTTGTTTTCATTAAATAACCTGTTGAGTCTTCTCGAGTATTTCTGCGTAAAAAAATTTGATTTTCGTTAAATCCTCGATTCTCTGTGTCCTGTTAAAGGCCATTGGCAACAAAAATAAGTACTTTTTAGATCAAAGTATGTGATCTGTATAACCGGAATAGTTTGAGGTTGTAAAAATGCTCGTTATGCATATTACCTTTAATATGTCACATGTGCTGTGATGTCATGTGTTGGCAGAAATGCAAAGAAATTAAGCTTTTCTTTAAGTAAACGTTATTTTAGTAAGCGCTACCACAATATAAATTGGGCAATGCATGGCCCCATGATAGGTAGCACAAAAGTACAAAATACAACACTTCCCAGCATATGACGTCACAATCATATTCAAAATGGCGGCGATTTGACATGGTGTATGTGTTGGGAGCATTTTCATAGCTCCAAACTACAATATTCCAACTAGCTAAGTCATATAGTTCAATATAAAGAGTACTTATTTATGTTGCCAATGTCATTCAAACGCATACTTGGACCTCGACCGTGTACATAAAGGAGATTTGGGGAGAGTGGGTCATGATGAAATTCCAGAACGACTCACAAGTGTATACTAGAAGGTATATATCTAACATTTCTTCGCACTTCTTGAGTCGCAGAACAACTTCTCTTATGAAATACGTGTAGAACTGACAACCATAGTTCTGGAATTACGTCATAGTAGATAGTAGAGCCATTCCCCTTAACTCGGCCATGGTCGAAAATGGCGACGCTTTTATCTCGATTTTCCGTGTCTCAACAGAACACAATAATAATTATAATTAACCATATTTTAACAGGTTATCTTGGTCAGCTATGTCAAGCTGCTATAAATCAAGGACCTGTGTTTAGATATTAAATTACATTTGACTTAGATAATAGAACCAAAACATTAACCAATCAAACATTTTTGCGCAGAAAACTCAGGAAAATACAACAATTTATTAAATAGAAAAAAATTAGGATTAGGGGTACTTTACATTTTTATAAGTAGTATTATTATAGATATATACATTAGTATAAATAATTTTTTTTCACATTTAATTATTTTATTTGCAAGATTCTCCAGACAATAAACACATGCATACAAGACGAAAAAGCTACAGTGATGACAAACAGTCTGGATAGAATGGATAGAATAACCACAGACTGGATAGAATATCCATCTCCTTGGATAGAATATCCATCTCCTGACAAACAACAGTTTTCAATTTACAAAAATACGATAAACAAAACCAAATTTCTCTAAAACTAAAAGCTAAAACTAAAACTAATAGAAGAAAACTAATACCCATTCTCATCATATAAGGCAACAAAAAACTTTCATTTAAGCAACACTTGTTTTGGGGTGGAGTATCCCGTTAATAGGAAATAACACGTATTCTCGAAGAATTAATGAAAAATCGCACTTGTGTTTTGCGACATATTCATATTACCACTGTGCTATGCACTCGATTTGTAAACTTTTTACTTTTTCCCCAACTTCCTCGATTTCTAAACAGTGTTACCTAACATTCCAAGATTTTACTTCATATAGGATTCATATCAGTATACTTGGTGTCCGCCTGTTGATCGTGAATTGTAAGTCGCATCAGTATTTTTTATATTAATCTTAAGATGATTTTAATTACGTTCAAAATGTTTCCAGACACAGCTCCGCAATATTTTCGCGACCTTCTCATTGTACTGCCGGGGTATCTAACTATAATCTATGCTCCAACAATGATGGAATATTATTGGCCAATCGTGCTGTCAAGACCAAGAAAATGCTAGGCGATCAAGAAAATGCTAGGCGATCGAGCATTTGTTTTTTAATTTATTAGATTTATCACTCTTTTAGGTGAACGGAATACTCCAACAGGCGAGAAGCCCAATTGATAGGGGTTCCGAGGGCCTACGATTTAAGGTCGTTATCCGAGAAGACCCGAAAGTCTTACCATTTGCTGGTATTATTGCAAAGGCAGCACTTTCTCCTCAATTATTTTTAAGACCCTGAGTTGAGGTCCCAGCTTATAGACATGTGTGGTAACCACTAGACCTTGACACTGTGGAACGCACATCCTTCGTCTATTACACTAGAATTATAACAATTTGGATGCCTTGGAATCACTCTCCTCCGCAGAGGCTTCTTTTGTAGAGTTCGGGCAGATATAGTTTTGCAGCACGCTTGCAATTCTGCATCCCCATTCTCTCCACGCGTCCTCAAAACACACCTTGTGAGCCCAATAACAGCAATAACCCACCTATAGTATATATAAAAGCGCAAGAAGCCTCTGCGGAGGAGAGTACCTTGGAATGTAAATTGAGACCTATTTATTTAAGAAAGTTTTCGATTAGCATGTTTCAACATACACATTTTTTAAATATTCAATTATAGTATTTTTCGTAATTTTATTTAGATATTAGGGATTGCTGTAAATTCACATGATACAGTATATTTAATTTTAATTCTATTTAGTATCGTTTGTAATGCGATTTTGAATATTTTTATAAATAATAGAACAGCGAACTTGTCGTGGTAACAAACTTAAATATAGTTTTAAACAACGTATATATATACCATAATAAAACGTGTTGTGCTGCGTAAGTTAAGTAAGTTGGCCGGCCGTAGCCGGAGGCGACCCGTAGGCTCCTCTTTCTTTAGCTGCTACCCGAAGGTAGGGGTGGGCGCCACTCCTATCCCTGGAATTAACCACTTACCCCAGCCAGAGCTGGTCCCAATTTTATTTAAGGCTCTTGGTGAAAGCCCGACCTCCAATTAGCACTGCTCATTGGATTATGGCAACACTAATTTTCAGTCTTCCGGGACCGATATATGAACAAGGTGGTAACCCATCCAGTTAGTGTACCAAAGGTACGGTGCTTAACTTTGGAAAGTCAAGCAGCGATCACTGACCACTATACTAGAAATACGAAATAATCCCCTCGCCCGCCTTTTCTACCCCCCCCCCCCTACGGGAATTTCTCCATCCATGGTGCCCAGACCTCGCACGCCGTGGCCGTGTATTATTTCTGTTTTGCAAAAATTCACAATTTCCAAAAGCCCGTTTCGTCGAAGAAATGTTTGAACGTTATCTCGGCCAATATTTAACCGATTTAAACTCTGAAAACACATTTGGAATTAGCGAGTCAACATACATAACATACGCGTTTACTATATTACGAGAACGTGAGTACCCTTCGTAAAAACGGTTTATGTACTTAGAAATTAGTCGATTATAAACTGGTCACTTCATCGTATATTATTTTGAACGTTATCTCGATCAATATTTAACCGTTTTCAATTCTGAAAACAGATTTGGAATTAGCGAGTCAAAATACATCACATATGTGTCTACTATATTACGAGAACGTGAATACCCTTCGTAAAAATGGTTTATGTACTTAGAAAGTTAGTCGGCTTTGTCGGCTAAATAATGATTAGCCGGTCACTTCGTCGAATATTATGTTGAATATCTCGATCAATATATAACCGTTTTCAATTCTGAAAACAGATTTGGAATTAGCGAGTCAAAATACATAACATATGTGTCTACTATATTACGAGAACGTGAATACCCTTCGTAAAAATGGTTTATGTACTTAGAAATTAGTCCCGGCTTGGTCGGCTATGATAATCTCGATCAATATATAACCGTTTTCAATTCTGAAAACAGATTTGGAATTAGCGATTCAAAATACATACTCGGACTCGGATTTCTATTTCCTCAAAAAACTATGTCTCTTGTGACGGTTCAATTTAATCTGAGTATCTAGTTACCAGTGCCACATTTTTCCGATGCCGCGCATGTGGACGGTTGATCATATATATATATATATATATATATATATATATATATATATATATATATATATATATATATATATATATATATATATATATATATATATATATATATATATATATATATATATATATATATATATATATATATATATATATATATATATATATATATATATATATATATATATATATATATATATATATATATATATATATATATATATATATATATATATATATATATATATATATATATATATATATATATATATATATATATATATATATACCTATACCTATACCTATAAAGCCGATCCGAGATCAGGATCCGCTTGGATCTCGCGTGATAAGGGACTAAACGCCGGTCGATATTAGCACCCTCGCCCTCAGGCCTTCGGCCTTCGGCCGGCGCTTCGCGCCGGGCGAGGGGATTATACCGGTCCGGCAGTGTAGAAATACAAAGGCAGTGTAGAAATACAAACCAAATATCTAAAAAAGTTGGTGTACTGCGTGTAAGTAGTCTAACGTTTCGAGCCAAGGCCCTTCGTCAGATACGTTAGACTACTTACACCCTATTGGGCAGTACACCAACCTTTTTAGATATTTTCTAAGGTAATAACCAATCACCATGATACGTTGTTTAAATTAAAGCTATATTTTTATAAATATTTGCGCACTAAATTTTAAAATTATTATTCATTTTCTCCATATACTAGTAATCATTATTTCAAGTTGTGTAGAAACTATTAATTTTGTTTTTTGTCATTTCTGATCTATTTTTAGAGACAACAACAATGACGAAGAACGCTCTGCATCTTCGTGTGATCTAGGTTCATCTCAAGAAGATTTAAGAAAAAATAATGTTGAAGACCCTATTGAAAGTCAATCGATGCACGAGGAAGAACCTTTTTTGCTAACAGAAGAAAAACGCAAAAATGGCTATCGTTTAGCGACCAAGGTAACAATATTATTTTTAGTTTTCAATTTCACAATATTCGTTATGTGAAATAAAAATGATCGCAAAAAATACTTTGTGACGTCATCTCACCAAAAACTGATTGAAACTTGACTGAAGAGGGATTTGAAGACGGTGAAGACTAAAACGGATGACTCAAAAGGACCTTCTCATTTTCAAGAACTAGTCTAAGCCTAATACCAATGATAAACCCTAAACTTGATCCTAACCTTAAACCTAATCGTAGCTAACCCTAATCTAACAAAAAATAAAGACCAAACAAAAACAGAAAAGTCCTTTTAAGTCATCCCATTTAGCCGCTAAACCTTTGAAGACTATAGTGAGCACGTCGAGAAGATTAACTTTATAAAGTAGTAATTTTTGTGATGACTTACAGGTAATTTTCTTGCGTCATTTTGCCTACAGACTGGATAACGAACTCGGGCATATAAGTATTATATTGTATTGTGAAGTCGATAAATGTTTTTAACCGTCAAAAGTACGGGTCTCTGCACATCCAAAGGCATTGTCCACCATAACGTTTTAAAGTGCGGTGCCCTGTGGGGAAAAATGTCGCTTACTATTAATTCCTTACGAACGAAATCACACACAGAATAATAGGCATACATGAAGTAGATGCTTGCTATTGATTCCGAACAAACGAACTCAGTACACACGGAATATAAAGCGTTGCCAACTTGGAAGGGGGCACCGCAATTCTGAACGCTAAATTTCTCAAATTCTCAAATACTGCACCTTTGTTGTAATATTTTGCAACTTAGCTATAAATATAGTCATGGTAATTACAACGTTACAGTAAATGGACCATATCGTAGACAGCAGAAGTGGTTGATGAAAATTTCGAGTTCAGAATATATATATTGTGAAATATATATATTGTATATATATATATATATATTGTGAAAATATATAAATATATATATTGTGAAATGATAAATATAGTTCTTACAAGAACTGTTTAAAAACACTACTAATGTATAATTATTAAATTCACCGCTTTCACTCGACACCAACAGGCAGGTTAGATGTTATGGTTAGATGAGATGTCTGCTTGTTGGTGTCGAGTGAATATGTATATATGGAGAAATCACTGACTGTTCTGACCGTATCTCAATAACTCAAAGGTTAGAGCGCCGAAACGTTGATTCGGAGACCAGGGTTCGATTCCCGGTTGGGGTAGTCACTTTTTCCATATATGTATTTGACTATATTAAATCCTCTCTAATATTAATTATATATAATATATAATATATGATATGTGATATGTGATATGTGATATGATATTTTATATATTACATGTTACATATTACATATTACATACTAGAATTGAAATACGTGTATGCAACTACCTCTCGCCCGATTACTGTTTGACATTTATGAAGTGGAGTAACAGCTATATTTCTAAGTAGAATTTTGTTGAACAATTCCTTGCGTTCACTATTTGGGACTGGGGCTGAAAAGACATGAAAACATATTCCATTTAAATAACTTAGTTTATACTTTTGTTTAAAATGTTTTATTCCTTGTGTTCCTAATCAAATATCTTTAAAAAACACAAAGAAAAATAATGGAAAAATAAAATAAAAAGCTTGTTGACAAAAGTATATAAGAAGAAAAAGCTCTTTTGTGCGGCGCTGCTATTCAAAGTTTGTATTATATGTTTTTATAGCTTTTCATTTGTATATGCTTTTTCACTTGTACGTCTTGCCTTTGTTTGTTTACTTCATAATACTGACTTTCGTTTTGCAATGATACTAAATATTTTGCCACAATTTAACATAAGATCATTTCTTAGCCTGTTTATGTGATATAATTGCCAATAGAAAGCTGGCTTCGCATCTTTACATTATTTTGCATCTCTCATTACAAAATTTTAAAACTTATTACAAAATAACTTTTACAACTGCCTCTCGATTATTGAACTTTAAAAGAAAGTACTACAAGTTACGGATGAAATTTTTAAAATTAAAACGCCAACGGGAAAGTTACTGGTCATAAACCAAACTAAAGTGAAACTGTTCAAGCAAAATTTTGGGAAACAATATCTATAAATCATACTTATCGTAGAAAAACCGACAATAAAACAGATAAATATTAGTGTCTTGCAGCTTGGTTATTTCAATTTAGTGAATTGTTTGCTACTCAAGCTTAAACGCAAACTCTCCGGTTTGACGCTCTATCCATTGAGCCACCAGAACTCAGATGGCAGAGCGAAGGCTACGTTGTGTACTACTATGTACGTGCGACATACGTACTGCTAAATCTGCAGTCTCGATATGTCTGTATATCTTTTCAATCAGATAAATATTAGTGACTTGCTACAGGTTGTTCGAAATAGATCAACCTATCGTTTGGCGGTTGCTACGCCATATTTTGTCCATTTTATTGCAAGCCGTTCAGGCTAACGCTTTCCTTGTCCGAAAATTCTTAACAGAGTCCATGATCCACGAACCAAGGTACTTGAAATAACCAACGCAGTTTAGCACCTTGCCTGATTTTGCTTTAATGTTTGCATTTACAAAAGTTGCGATAAACTCTGTTATTGCAGGCACGTTGCAATAGAAATGATATAAGCCGCAGCTTCTTCAAGGGATTTGTAGGAGGTCTTCAACGTTTTGGATAGTGTTGGCTGTTAGCGGGGATAGCAAGACTCTCTGTCTACGTCTCGTGTAGCATGCGTTAATGGATGACGGCGGCTCATTCTGGATTTGATAAGGATCGATGTATTTGGGGTTATTATATCATCAAGATAATAATAATAATAATAATAATATTTATTGCTTATATTGCGCAAATTAACATGTTAAAATATGATCAAATGCGCATTACACATAATTATTAATTATTATGCTATAGGCTAACTATGGTACATATGCTTACTAACATTTCCTTACAAGTTAAAAGCTTCACTAAAATAATGAGACTTTAAAAGTTTTTTAAAAATATTAAAATTCTTCTCATTCCTAATATGTGTAGGGAGACTGTTCCACACGTTGGGCGCCGCGTTCGAAAATGCTCTATGGCCCAACGTTTTCTTTGTTTTGGCGCTCTTGTCCAATAGGAATATACCTCCATTTGATCTTAAGTTATATCGTAGGATCTTTCTAACTTCTATTAGACTACTCAGATACTTGGGTGCCAAGCCACCAATGCATTTATGCACCAATATGGCAATCTTGAAAATAATTCTATATTTGACAGGTAACCAATGAAGCTGTATAAGAGTAGGTGTAATATGGTCATACTTTGGAACATAGCATACTAATCGAGCTGCTGTGTTTTGTACTCTTTGTAACTTTAACAAATGGGTAGCTGAGACCCCAAACAATAAACCATTACAATAGTCAATCCTTGACATTATCACTGCCTGCACTAAGGACTTCCTGTTACCATAGTTCATAAATTTTCTGATCCGTCGGATGTTATGTAGATGGTATAACACAGACTGACAAATCTTGTGTGTGGTCATTTTGAGGTTCTCATCAAACCACGCTCCAATATTTCTGACGGACGTTGCCCTTGAGACGCACGTTTGTCCAATAGTGAGTTCAGATATATTGACCTTACTTAGTTGTGCACGGGACCCAATAACTATAAATTCAGTCTTTTTCTCGTTTAGCCTAAGCTTGTCCACTGTCATCCAAGTCTTGATATCTTTGATGCAGCTTTGAAGCGCATGTACAGCATCAAACTCACTCATTGTAGAAACCGGCTTGAAAGATAAATAAAGCTGAGTGTCATCAGCATACGCATGCGCGTCTGGGAGATGATTTTTTATAATTTCAAACAATTTGCTTACATAGATGTTGAATAATAGTGGACCCAAACAGGAACCTTGCGGTACACCTTGAGATAGAACAAACCTGTCCGAACAAACTCCGTTAACCAAAACGCGTTGTGATCTATCCAACAGATATGATCTAAACCATTTATACAGAGGATATAATCAAGGACAAGAATAAATATAGGAGAGATGCATTTTCTCCATCAGGTGTCAGAACCTTGGCTTTATATTGGTCTAGTATTTTAATGGCGTCTATGATTGTGTTGGGTATACCATAGTTTGAATATTTCGAACATTACTTCCCGATTTATGGAGTCGAATGCCTTTTTAAGATCAACAAACACAAGAGTGATTTCCTGATTGGCATTTCTCATCTCTTCTTTTCGCCTTAGAGAAAATATTTAAGATATGTTATAGATCGTCCTCTGAAGCCATTTTTGTTGCGGCGGAGGATATAATCCAATTCAGGGAAAAGTCTATTTATAATTGTTGCTTGTCTTAGGGGCCGATTACATGGAGACTTTCACCCCGGGCTGAAATCTCAGCCTGGTTTGCAGGGATGAAGTTTCAGCCAGGTCTCATAAACTATGCATAAAAAATCCCCCTTAAAAATTGACGTTGCGATTACATAGCGAAAATTTAAGTTTGAAATTATAGCCCGGTTGCCGCTACCTACGCAGGCGCAAACGGAAACACTAACGTGGCTTCTGCACAATTTCCCGGTATCAGCCCCCCTTAGAGTTTCATTGGATTTTCATTACATATATATATATACCGAACTAACTCACTGCAATGGCTTCCGTTGTTCAGTGGGTTAGAGCGCTAGTCTAGAGTTCCAGGGTCGCGTATTTCCAGTCCTCCAAATATTCCTCAACTACTTCTACTTGTTCAGCATCGTAATCGAGTTTAAAGACCAAAATAGATAGAAATACGTGTTGAAAAGGCACTTTAATTTTTGCACTTATATAGTACATTTTTACCGCTGAATAAAGTAGTATGGCGTGAAAGAGAGATCTGCCGTGGGATCACTTCACGTGGGATCACGTGGGATCACGTGGGATATTTCTTCAAATTAACGGGTGAAGTTTCATATAAATCCCGAAATGATATCACATAGACTATCGGTAGTAAAATTAAAAATTGAAATCAGCTATTATTTGTAAAATAAAGCATTATCTTAAGAGTTAGGATTAGAGTAAGGTTTGGGGTTTGGACTATGTTTTGAATACGGGATACTTACAGTATATGTAACTTCAGCCAAATTAACATTTTTCTTGAAAGCCATGGGCATCCGAATATATATAATAATTATTGTATATAATAATATATACAATAATTTGTTTAGTTTTTGATATTTATTTATTAATATGGATATTGATGAAATACTAGGTTTTCTTCTATTCAGAAAAAAACAAGACGTCCGCTGGGCGTTAACTTGGGCGGCTAATGTATATATCTCTTATTCGCCAAATTTGTCAGTTGTCACTGAGAAGTTTCTGGTTAAAATTGTTTTATAGCTAAACTGGGTCTAGTTGTCTCTTAAATACAGTTTATCTGTTATTTGGGCATTTAAATTGTAGTAAACTTCTGAACCCCACTGCGGGATTTCCCCCATCATGGTCCCCAGACCTCGCACGCCATGTATTAATGTTGACCACAAATCGGAAAGGGATGTTTTCTCGTAGATCTTTGAACGTTATCTCGGCAAATATTTACTCGATTGCAGTTCTTAAAACAGATATGGAATTACCGAGTCATAACATACATGCCTTCAGGTAATATTACCTGTTCGGCCATGCAAGTTGACTTCAACGTTCTTTGTGATTCTATTAATACAGGATTTTTAGTATCCATGACATATTTAAACTAGAGTTTTCATATAACATTGTATTCAAGTTTATATTCGTGTTTACTTTTGTACGTTTGACACTCATATGTATATTTTTAACATTCATAACTAACTTGGCATTCATTATAGTCTCATTGATATCGCGGACCTACCATTTCCAAATCGCTCGTTAAAGACACTTGCCAGCCACATTACTGATCAACAATTAAGTATATATTGGTGAACACCTCCAAGAAAGAACACTTCGAACGGTGACCAGATCAGAAGTGAAGAAAGAAGTCACTTGAATATCAACAACCTCGTTCAAAGGTCCCAACAAACTCGCAAAATCGAGCTTAATACTGTTTACAGCGCGTGTTTTACAGCATGGAGCTCATCAGTTCCTTCAGCGGCTGACATAAATGATTTTTAAACCAATGAGCGCCCGGAATTGTCAAATCGCGACATTGACCAAATAACACAGAAACGCTGCCGAAACCTAGACTCGCGGAGGTAGCTCGAGTAATTATATCTTCGCATGCGAAGAAGTTATCATCATGGCTATTTCATTGATTTCATTATAATAAACAGAACATTAGATGGCCGCTTGGAGATACGAATTTTATCTTCTCGTCTTGATAATATTTCTCATTCGTTCCCTTCGCTCACTCGTGAGAGATTTTACCAACACAACGGTAAAGATAAACTTCGTATCTCCGCATGCGTCATCCTGTATTTATAGCATTTGTTCCGCGCGTTTTTAGAAGATTTGTCTGTTTTCCTTAATGTTGATATTAAAACCTACATTGTAAAGCATTTTGTCGACATCCTAAACATATTTAGAAAGCTTTGAAATTAGATATGCAGTTAGTCAAAACATAGTTAAAATTACGAACAGGTTTGACCTTGTTGTTGCGGGGCAACTACAAAAAGTAGCGTTATATATATGTAAATCAAAAGCTTATCCAAAGAGTGTATTTGTAATGCATGATAGACTCCATATACTTCATTGTATCTGTGATTGCACAGATTTTATGGTTATGTTTTCATTATTTAAAAGAAGAAAACTATAATATTAAAATGGAAGAAAATCCTTCACGTTGTAAACTGCAGCAGGTACTTGGTTTTCTGTGATTTTGAAGTATTCACTCAAACATTTTATTCTCTATTTGTATTCAGTTATTGTTATTCATCACCTCGCGAGTGAAGTCGACCGAGCGAAACGTGATAATCTTCACGGCTTCGGATACAATCTGCGGTCGGGTATTGTTCGCCCGTTTAGGCGAAATGATTTCCCCGTTATGTTATACATGTCAGCATCCATTTTCCAATGTGGGATCTATTACGGAGGAAAGGAGGATAGCAGGCCATTCGATGTTAAATTGTTATTGAAAATTTAAGCAATAACAATGGGTTCTAGCCCAATGACTTTTTCGCCTGGTGACTTACGCGGTGCTCGTGTTATTCTCACTCTCCAAATATCGAGTTATTTATTTTCCTTTCCATTTTACCTTTTTCCGTTTACTTAAAAATTATAATTTTCCCAATGGAACTATTATTTATGGTAAAATTAAGTTATCTGGGCCCCATTCTCGTGCCCAAGGCCCAATTAATTAGAACGAGGAGTTGTTGCTTACACGTATATTTCTTGTATATTGTTTTACACGTATATTGTTTTATTTATTGTTTTATCGTGTAACCGTTACTTGTTTTGCATTGTAGGCGGATATGGGAGGTTCAATGGGAACTCATGTCAGACTTGTAAGTACACGAATGTATTTAATGACTATATTGTATGTTATCTATGTCTACTATACACACTTGCTTGCTATGTATTACAATCAGTTTATTAATACTTGAGTTTTCACTTACATTGTTCAGCGGTTCAAAGATAAACAGGATTCCTTAAAAGACAAACCACCATATGATCTGAATGTCGAAGAAAATTTTCTTATCATCAGGTTAGTTTCCATGCTAAATCGTTTACCTCATTTCACTTCAATTCATTTCATTCAATTCAGTTCGAATTAAATAAATATTTGCTACGGTGGAGGTTTGTTTATATTGCTTCCAAAATGTAAAGTTGGTACATTTATTTATTTATTTTTTTTCATTTTATTCCCGACATTTTAGTTGTAGGTTTGCTGAATTTGTATTCTGGCTTCGTATTCTGCTGTTGAATTTAGCCAGTAGCTCAGGAAAGCGTTACAACTCATTATTAACAATAAAAGTATTTTAATCTACTGTAGCTGCAGACAAAATGGTTTTAGAACTAATCTACAACTTTTAGGAGAAAAAGAAGCGCTTTTTATGATAACGAGGCCATTTTAACATACATCCAGCTTTAACTCTCTTAAGATGTACCTGCATTGGGTAGTTGACACGTGCCAACTGTTAAGTATGTTCATGTGTTTTATTAATTTTATTTTTACTTGTTTAGCCCAAATGATGAAATCGTATTTCGTGAAGTTGAACACGAGAATGAAGTTCAAGAAACGATAATGTTGAAAAATGCTTCTGCAAGCACAATTATTTTTAAGGTATACTATTTTTAATTATTTGTATCTACACTCGCTTCATGAGATGAAATTTCGCGGTTTTATTAAGGTAAATACGATAATTACTGGCAAACCGAGTATAGTTTTCAGTGTGACCCTAAAGTATAACAAATAATAGTATATAAAAATAAATTTACCAGTCATAATCATATTATAAAATAATAATAATGAAAGACATTGAAATATTTTCGTAATGTTCAAGTGTTCACGCTTAGACATCTTTATCTGAAACATATAAGCTACATATTTCTTGAAATTGCCTATATAACAAATAGCCGTATCGTTACTCAGTAAAGTGTTCCATGGGCTAGTCCCACTCGCACTTAAATGAGATGAATTTTGCGTGGGATAAGTAATACGACTTTATTAGGGTAAACACAATTACGTGGTAAACCACGTTACAAGTGCGTTTTATGGTGGCCCTAAAGTATAACAAAATAATAGTATAAACAAATTAAACATCCATTTAGCCAGCCATAATCATATTTAAAAAAATTATATTAATAATAATGAAATGTTTTCGTATTGTTAAAGTGTTGAAGCTTAAGTCTTTGCTAGAAGCATATTCGGTGAATAAATAGCGGAAACGCTTACACTATCTGCAATTATTGCGTCCATGAAAGTTGTAGTGGGCTGTTCTAACACTCCAGATCCACCAAATGGGAATTTTGATCCAATTTCCGATGACAGACCAGATGCAATAATGAGACGCAAAAACTAGGTGGATTTTGTCAAAGAAAAGCGCACAAAGTGGGGAACCAACGAGCGCGCGTCCTGTGTGTGCTCGATACATTTCAAGTCAGACGATTTCGAGTGGCGGTTGCCTGGAGGAAAAAGACTTCATGTGTTAAGGCTTAAAACTGACGAGATTGGAACAATTCCATCCTCGTCGGTAAATCGAAAAGAGATGCCAACACTCAAATCGACTGACTTGACAAATCGACTCATTTCTGTAACTGAATAAGTTTATTCACTCCAGCAACGTCTTCCCAGTGCGATGACAAATCTTTTTAAGTTTGATTTTGCAAATACTAAAAACAAATACAAAGCTTTTGAAGTCCGAAACTGAAAATAACTGGTTCTGCTTCAGCTGGGTTCAGGCAGCAAAGCAAACATATAGCAGTTTGACCAAGCCTGGTCAAACATGCCCAGGCCCGATTGATAAGGATGCGTCAAATGGAATGCAGACTGTTGTATTAAAATCGCGCAAACAAGTGTTTCTGTTTTTTTACCATGTTCTACTTCTGAGTATTTCTGAGTTTATATTAAAGTGTTTCATAATCTTGATGCCCGTTTGCATTCATGCATTTTTAGCAACGGCGTAGTGCCCTAATTTCGCAAAAAATCTCATCAGAAAATTGCCGGAGAAGCACTTCTGGCCTTTGCAAAATTAAACATTTTCGTGACCCCTCTAGTGGAACGCCTCGAACATACACCACAATGTGCTGATTCTTCATGTGCGCCCCGCTTTCGAACAACCCTGGATCCGCTACTGATAAGTTTCAAGCTTAGAGATCTTTATCAGAAACATATTAGCTAAATATTTCTTGAAATTGTCTATGTCACAAATAGTTTGACGTTATAACCTGCCTTTCAATCCTGACCCTATAATAAACCCCAATCCTAACCCTAATAAACCCCAATCCTATCTGTAAGAACCCCAATCCTAACCCTAATAAACCCCAATCCTATCTGTAATGAACCTCAATCCTGACCCTAATAAACCCCAACCCTCACCCTAAACTATCCTTAACCTTACCCCTAATATCCTAACCCCTAGGTTATCTCTTAGCCAATCAACAAAAAGCTTACGAATTGAGATGCTACACTAAAAAATTAAACATCAATTTAGCCAGCCATAATATATTATAAAATAATAATGAAAGACATTGAAATGTTTTTATAATCTTAAAGTGTTCAAACTCAGAACTAACACATTAGCTAAATATTTCTTGAAATTGTTTATGTCACAAATAGCTTGATGTTATAACATCACGCTAAGTTCTGTCATTTTAATGGGGCGTATACAAAATTCACGTTTTACACGTAAAATGCAACCTCTTTCCTAACGAATTTCACATGCATGATTAGTAATTGTGGTAATAACTGTAAGATAATTTGATAAAGCAAATACATGGTGTTTTAGCGGGGAACTACTCTTAATGTCTCCAAGCTTAGAGTTTTTTACCATAAACATATTAGCTAAATATTTCTTGAACTAGCCTATATCACAAATAACATTAACATCTTTACTTAAAAGAGTTCTTGATTCCAACTCGGGTAAGTGAGGAAAATATCGCGAGAGGTAATTAGTATAAGAGAAATTTTGCGTGTAAGTAAGAGAAATTTTGCGAGTGGTAAAGAGGGTAAATGGGAGAAATTTTGCATATATATTATAGGGAAAGTTATGTTTGTAAGACGGAACTGGTACCTGTTGCGGAGAATGCGTATGTATATATGAAGGTCAACTGCAGCGAATGAACCCGCGAGCCTGGAAATATAGTCGGCTCCGACCCACGTTTGAAGGGCGTTGCCTTGAGCTTGGTATATACGTTGCACCTTTATCAAATGAGCGAAAAAGGTGGTGAACTGCAAAATTTAGACCCGGCATCAAATCATCACGGTATCAAACTGTTCACACGGTACCGGTATTTCATGCCGTTACGGTGTTGCGTTCACACGATAGCGGTATGATTTCAAGTTTTTGATTATTGCTGACCGTTTTGATCGCAGTCAGTATTCAATGAGTCACTATTATATTCGATACTGAATGAGAAACTGAATCGAAAAACACGGCACACGGTAACGCAAGATTACAAATTAAATCGCGACAAGCGCCAGGCACATGCCATCTACTCACACGCCAAGTTTGATTTGATTTTAAAAAATATACTCTGCGATTGGTGGCATTTTTTCCATTTGGCATTTACAACTTTTGTTTATTATTTACAAAGATTAAAATTCCCGCCACCGCGCTTTTTTTACCCCGTATTTTTTAGCAGAGCAAAAAGTTTCGTAAAACCGTGATGAAATCATTACGGTTTTAGGTGTTCAGGTTTCATATCGTTCCGGTTAGCATTGCGGTTTCAAATCGTTCCGGTTAGCATTACGGTTTCATGTCATTTCATGCCGGTATCGTGTGAACGCAAGGCTTAACCGTAACGATTTCGTTACGGTTTCATTTCGTACCGGCATCGTGTGAACGGGGTCTTATAAGGAAAACTGATGTTTTGAACAAAAGATCTTTGTATAATTTTTTTGCTCCATTCTGTCTCAAATATCTTATACCTCTATAATATAGTTTTATATACCTCTATAATATAGTCTGATACTTATATAATATAGATTTATACTTCTATAATATAATATATTTATAAGACTATAGTCTTATACCACTATCATATAGTCTTATATACATCTATAATATAGCATTATACCTCGATAATATAGTTTTATACCTCTACACAATATAGTCTTTTATTATACCCTCACATATAATCGTCCAATCAATTGTCGTTATTAGCATCACGTGACAATCCAATATTTTGCGATGTAGGATAGCAACATATTGGACAGCAACCTTTTGACTGTTTAAGTGCGAAGAAACATCTTTGTGTTAAGATATTTTGTTCGATATAATAAAACACCTATTGGATTCAACTTCGCCCAATATTACAAAATATTTAAGTCTCGATTTGCAATATTAGGCTCGACCTTCGGTCTCGCCCAATATTGAATTATCGACTTAAACATTTTGTAATATTGGGCTCAGAGGAATCCAATAAGTTTTAATATTACCTCTAAAATATAGTCTTATACCTCTATAATTAACTCTATAATATAGTTTTATATCTCTATAATATAGTCTTATACTAATATAATATAGTCTTTTACTTATATAATATAGTCTTATACTGTACCTCTATAATTATCTCTATAATATAGTCTTATACCTCTATAATATAGTCTTATACCTGTATAATATAGTTTTATACCTCTATAATATAGTCTTATACCTCTATAATATAGTCTTATACCTGTATAATATAGTTTTATACCTCTATAATATAGTCTTATACCTCTATAATATAGTCTTATACAGTACCTCTATAATATAGTCTTATACCTCTATAATAATAGTCTTATACCTCTATAATATAGTCTTATACCTCTATAATATAGTCTTATACATCTATAATATAGTCGTATACCTCTATAATATAGTTTTATACCTGTATAATATAGTTTTATACATCTATAATATAGTCTTATACCTCTATAATATAGTTTTATACCTGTATAATATAGTTTCATACATATATAATATAGTCTTATACCTCTATAATAGTCTTATACCTCTATAATATAGTTTTATACCTCTATAATATAGTTTTATACCTCTATAATATAGTTTTATATCTCTATAATATAGTTTTATACCTCTATAATATAGTCTTATACATCTATAATATAGTCTTATACCTCTATAATATAGTCTATATACATCTATAATATAGTCTTATACCTCTATAATATAGTCTTATACATCTATAATATAGTCTTATACCTCTATAATATAGTTTTATACCTCTATAATATAGTCTTATACCTCTATAATATAGTCTTATACCTCTATAATATAGTCTATATACATCTATAATATAGTCTTATACATCTATAATATAGTCTTATACATCTATAATATAGTCTTATACATCTATAATATAGTCTTATACATCTATAATATAGTCGTATACCTCTATAATATAGTTTTATACCTGTATAATATAGTTTTATACATCTATAATATAGTCTTATACCTCTATAATATAGTCTTATACCTCTATAATATAGTTTTATACCTGTATAATATAGTTTTATACCTGTATAATATAGTTTTATATCTCTATAATATAGTTTTATACCTCTATAATATAGTCTTATACCTCTATAATATAGTCTTATACAGTACCTCTATAATATAGTCTTATACCTCTATAATAATAGTCTTATACTTCTATAATATAGTCTTATATCTCTATAATATAGTTTTATACCTCTATAATATAGTCTTATACATCTATAATATAGTCTTATACATCTATAATATAGTCTATATACATCTATAATATAGTCTTATACCTCTATAATATAGTCTTATACATCTATAATATAGTCTTATACCTCTATAATATAGTTTTATACCTCTATAATATAGTCTTATACCTCTATAATATAGTCTTATACCTCTATAATATAGTCTATATACATCTATAATATAGTCTTATACATCTATAATATAGTCTTATACATCTATAATATAGTCTTATACATCTATAATATAGTCGTATACCTCTATAATATAGTTTTATACCTGTATAATATAGTTTTATACATCTATAATATAGTCTTATACCTCTATAATATAGTCTTATACCTCTATAATATAGTTTTATACCTGTATAATATAGTTTTATACCTGTATAATATAGTTTTATATCTCTATAATATAGTTTTATACCTCTATAATATAGTCTTATACATCTATAATATAGTCTTATACCTCTATAATATAGTTTTATACCTCTATAATATAGTCTTATACCTCTATAATATAGTCTTATACCTCTATAATATAGTCTTATACCTCTATAATATAGTCTTATACATCTATAATATAGTCTTATACATCTATAATATAGTCTTATACATCTATAATATAGTCTTATACCTCTATAATATAGTCTATATACATCTATAATATAGTCTTATACATCTATAATATAGTCTTATACATCTATAATATAGTCTTATACATCTATAATATAGTCTTATACATCTATAATATAGTCGTATACCTCTATAATATAGTTTTTATACCTGTATAATATAGTTTTATACATCTATAATATAGTCTTATACCTCTATAATATAGTCTTATACCTCTATAATATAGTTTTATACCTGTATAATATAGTTTTATACCTCTATAATATAGTTTTATATCTCTATAATATAGTTTTATACCTCTATAATATAGTCTTATACATCTATAATATAGTCTTATACCTCTATAATATAGTCTATATACATCTATAATATAGTCTTATACCTCTATAATATAGTCTTATACCTCTATAATATAGTCTTATACCTCTATAATATAGTTTTATACCTCTATAATATAGTCTTATACCTCTATAATATAGTCTTATACCTCTATAATATAGTCTTATACCTCTATAATATAGTCTTATACCTCTATAATTATAATATAGTCTTATACCTCCATAATGTAGTTTTATACATCTATAATATAGTCTTATACCTCTATAATATAGTCTTATACATCTATAATATAGTCTTATACATCTATAATATAGTTTTATACCTCTATAATATAGTTTTATACCTCTATAATATAGTTTTATACCTCTATAATATAGTCTTATACCTCTATAATGTAGTCTTATACATCTATAATATAGTTTTATACCTCTATAATATAGTTTTATACCTCTATAATATTGTCTTACACTGTACCTCTATAATATAGTCTTATACATATATAATATAGTTTATACATCTATAATATAGTCTTATACCTCTATAATATAGTCTTATACCTCTATAATATAGTCTTATACCTCTATAATATGGTTTTATACCTCTATAATATTAATAGTCTTATACATCTATAATATAGTCTTATACCTCTATAATATAGTTTTATACCGCTATAATATAGTCTTATACATCTATAATATAGTCTTATACCTCTATAATATAGTCAAATACCTCTATAATATAGTCTTATACATCTATAATAGTCTATCTGTATAATATAGTCTTATACCTCTATAATATAGTCTTATACATCTATAATATAGTCTTATACCTGTATAATATAGTCTTATACCTCTATAATATAGTCTTATACCTCTATAATATAGTTTTATACATCTATAATATAGTCTTATACCTCTATAATATAGTTTTATACCTCTATAATATAATCTTATACATCTATAATATAGTCTTATACCTCTAATATAATTTTATACCTCTCTATAATATAATCTTATACATCTATAATATAGTCTTATACCTCTATAATATGATATTATACCTCTATAATATAGTCTTATACCTCTATAATATAGTCTTATACCTCTATAATATAGTCTTATACCTCTATAATATAGTTTTATACTGCTATAATATAGTCTTATACCGTTATAATATGGTCTTATCCCTCTAGAATATGTATAAGCTTAAATTACCACTGTTAAATACGTTTAGATAAAAACTAACTCACCCGCTAATTTCCGCGTACGTCCAAGTGTTGGAGGACTGTTACCTGGTACATCAACGGAAGTCGCACTGATGCTTCTTCTCAAAGGTATGCGTTACCAAGGGCACACTCTTTTAAAGTGCCAATGAATCGAAAATTAAGTTTGTCTTATTTGAAAAACTGTTAAAACAATGAAGAATAACAATTTACAGCTCTTCCATATTTAACTTACTTCTTGAGATATTTAGACTTAGGTGACATTCAAATGAGATAATCTATGACGTAGCAAGTTGTACAAAACATTGGAAAATCCTGTATATCTTAAAGATTATTGAACGAAATCACTTGAAGCTTGTCTTTAATGTTTTGTTTCATGAGCTGTAGCAATTACAAATTTGTGATTTCTTTTAATAATAAGTGATTTCTTTTAATAATATTGGAAAGATATACATGATTTTCGAATGTTGTGTACAACTTGCTACGTCATAGATCAAACCCTAACCTGAGCCAATGTCAACTGTCATATATAAATGCTCAGTAAAAGTTGAGTCTTAGTTAAAGTTGAATATTAGTAAAAGTTGAATATTAGTAAAAGTTGAATATTAGTAAAAGTTGAATCTCAGTAAAAGTCGAATCTTAGTAAAAGTTGAATCTTAATAAAAGTTGAATCTTAATAAAAGTTGAATCTTAATAAAAGTTGAATCTCAGTAAAAGTTGAATCTCAGTAAAAATTGAATATTAGTAAAAGTTGGGGTGAAGTTTCATATAAATCCCGAAATGACGTCACATAGACTATCGATAGTAAAATTCGAAACTAAAATCAGCTATTATTTATTAGGGTCAGTATTATGTTCAGGGTTTGGGGTTAGGACTATGTTTTAAATTTGGGATACTCATGAAACGTCAGCCAAAAATTGAGTCTTAGTAAAAGTTAAATCTTAGTAAAAGTTGAATTGAGATTTAACTCTCAGTAAATATTGAATTCCAGTAAAAGTTGAAATGTTTTAAATTTAACACATTAGTAACCATATACCAGGTCATAGTGATGAAATCCTATCTTTAAAAAACTTTGTTACAACTCATTTGAAACTCAATTTAAGTCACTGACAGCGCTTTGCTGCGCCTATTTTAAATTACAGCAGAATGTTGATAGCCTACATTAGTGTAATGTTTTTCATGTTTTCTTTAACAGACGATTCTGATCAAGAAAAACAACATTACAATAAAGACAAGTTACTTATTCTTTACTCTGAAATTTCCGATGAAATCACAAGTGCAACAGACTTTTCTGAATTATGGAAAAACATTCCAAAGATTGATACTAACGAGCATAGGTATGTTACTGTCTGTCCGCCTGTCTGTCCGCCTGTCTGTCCGCCTGTCTGTCCGCCTGTCTGTCTGCCTGTCTGTCTGTCTGTCTGTCTGTCGGGCTGCCTGCCTTGCATTCTTTCTTCGAACTTCATTATTTCGTTCGTTCGTTCATTCATTCATTCATTCATTCATTCATTTCTTCATTCCTTTCTTCTTGTTTTAATCGAGAAAATACCGCATTTTTTGTTTATATACTTTCAAGGAATTAAAGTGCACCTAACCCCCAAAATGATAATACTTTGTTTGAAAGGGCACTTAAAATAATGAAGAATGGCGCTAACAGTTCTTCGGTATCTATTTTCGTTCTTGAGGTATTCAGTTATATGTGATATGTTAATGAGGCACAGGATGACGTCATAGCAGATAAACAACGTTGTTGCAATTCTAAAATGTGTGTATATCTTCAAAGTTATCCAACGAAATTACTTGAAACTTTGTACGTAGATACACACCACCAAGCTAAAGAACATGGTTCAAGTTATGTTGTCACCATAGTAACAGATTAGCTTCCAAACCTCTCCGTTCCCATACAGAAATCTTCATTTTCTGTCGTCGCAAGCAACGTTTTCTATTTCAAACTTGGGTATTGCATTGGAAAAGTTATTGCAAAAGTTATTGAGAACTGCCAATCTCAACATGTTCTGCATTTGAGAGAAAACAAATTATTTTGTTTTTAGAGACTAGGAGGTCTGGAAGCTAATCTGTTACTATGGTGACAACATAACTTGAACGATGTTCTTTAGTTTGGTGGTATGCACCCATGTGCAAAGTTTCAAGTAATTTCGTTGGATAACTTTGAAGATATACACAAATTTTAGAATTGCAACAACGTTGTTTGCCTGCTATGACGTCATCCTGTGCCTCATTAACATATAACATATAACTGAATACCTGAAGAACGAAAATAGATATCGAAGAACTGTTAGTGCCATTCTTCATTGTTTTAAGTGCCCTTTCAAATATAGCATTATCATTTTTGGGGTTAGGTGCACTTTAAGGATCCCGTTTTAATGACGTTATATAGCATTCGGAGATTTTTAGGTTTTGTTGTACCCAATGAAAAGCGTTTGCCTAAACGTAAAAATTGTATTTTATTTTTAGATTAAGTTGTCGTGTGTTGGACGTAAATGGTCTGGAGAAAAGACCGAAAACTATCGAAGATGTAATAGAAATATCTTTGGAATTAAGACAGCATTTGTCACAGCTTCATAAACAGGTTTGGATGATTATTTTAAATGTTTACATTAAAGGACATTGGCAACAAAAATTAAGTTTGTCTAATATGGAAGAACTCATAAAATGATAGAATAATACCTTTTACAACGTTTCGGTATTTTACTTCGTTTTTGAAATATTTCAGTTTGTTTGATATGTAAATAACATGGTCTCTGACATCAGGTGCAGGTAGAGAATTTTCACTCATTAAAATATTAGTTACATCTTCAAGTTTGTTCCACAAATTTACTTGACAATGTGCGTACATGTATAATAATAATAATAATGTTTACTATTTATATAGCGCAAATTAGCATGTGTATATGTTCAAATGCGCTTTAGAACGTCGACAATTTATTCTATTACATTCAGTACCCAAATTATCCAAAGCCCTTATATTTCGTATATGCGGTAAAATTTTAAGGCGTGGAAATTTCTTAACATGTGGATTTAGATGAATAAATTGAGTTTTAGAACTGGCTAATAAGATTATGGAATCGTTCAGCCGATCCCAGAACCATTTTCGCCGACCTTCCACCATGGAGTCAAAATGCCCTGGGTACGAGGTTGTCTGATGATGTTACAGGAATAGTTACGAAACGTTAGTTTATATTAAATGTTCTTGTTATATTTATCCTCGTCTCTTGATGTTTGATTATGGCTATCCTGAGAATTATTTGCTGGACAATAATTTTCATTACAAGCAGAATTGTATTGAAATGACGACTAGTCTGACAGTGTCACAGGCACTATGTGGTCTAGTGGTTACTACACATTAGTTAGTTGTGGTCTAGTGGTTACCACACATGTCTATGAGCTGGGAGACCCAGGTTCACATCCTGGGTCGGACCACCACTCAGGGTGTTAAAATAATTGAGGAGAAGGTGCTGCCTTTGCAATAACATCAGCAAATGGAAAGACTTTCGTGTCTTCTCGCAAAACGACCTTAAATCGTAGGCCCTCGGAATCCCTATCAGTTGGGTTTTCCGTTCACCTAAGAGTGATAAACTGAATTGTCGAGCGCTTAAAACATGAGCCTCTGGCTCGGATAAATAGGGCAACCTTATCCTGCGTGATCAACTCAAAATAAATCATACTCATACTATAGCATATAGTGTCACAGGCACTATAGCATTTCGGGAAATCAAACCTTTATCAAACCTTCATCAACGTACACCTCAAATCATAAAGCATTTTACAGTCACTAGTCACTTCATGTAGAATCTATATCAGTAATCTATATCAAAACTGGCATGGCTGTCCAAACATTTTGGTGGGCGTGGCCACGAAAAATGTTGGTGGGCGTGGCCGTGAGCAAGTGAGCTTATCAAACGTATTGAACAGCGGTTCTATTAAACAAATTTTTGATACTTCATGTTACAGCATATACACGCTAAATCGATCTCGCAATCAATCGTCCTGTCTGCATGTTCTTGACAAAAATTAGTAACGAAACGTACACAATAGCAAAAAATAAACAGCAGCTAACAAAAATCAAGAAACATTAAAAAGGGGGAAACCTGAGGAAAATATTTTGCTTAGGCCGTCCATGGCCGTTCATACGGTGGCCGTCCAAAAATCTCATTTTTAAAAAGTGGCCATCCATAGGACGCGGGCAGGACGGCCGCCTGGCTAAAAGCCTGATCTGGGGTCATTGTCACTTTAACACTACTAAATTCATTTATGTCCGAATGACAAGACAATTTCATCCCCATTTCCACCCAAAAGAAATCTAGTTTGCGCCTTTGAGAAATCGTCCACTGTTAGGAATGAAGCAAATTATTTTGATCTTCTGTTTTAGGTGAATAAAGTCAGTAATTCTCTATCCCAGATAAAGGACCACCTCCAAAAACAAAATTTTATATTGATTGCAATGCTGGCATTGATTTTTTTGGCATGTCTCATATTCTGGTGTCGTTAAAATCAATTTTTTCATTTTCTATCTGATAAGTAAAAATTATTTTCGTAATTAACACGTTTCACTGTACGAATTTTTATAAAATAATATAACTGCAAGCACTTGTAATTTATAGCACATGTAATTTATAGCTTATACTGTGAAACACAGCCATTTGTAAGACGATTCAATTTATTAGATTATCACCTATATACTTTGATCTGTATATAAATAAACTACTAGATTGTAAAATGTTGATAAACGTTTTAGAATAAATTATAAATCTTTATTATTTCAGTGGTTTACAACATAGCTCACCCCAAAAGGAGCACAAATTCGTTATTTTATATGTTATTTATTTTTATTCCCTTAAAATTTCATCTTTGACCATAGTCAATCGAGATATGGTCTGGAAACTCGGCAAACTTCAAAGCGACTATAATGAGCTGCACATCCTTTGTTTTAGGTTTATTAATATTTAAACAACACGGTTGAGCGATTAAACCCAAACGATTCTATTGGATGATTGCCTCATTATACTAAAATACAATAGGTTCAGTGACTGTGCACCGTGCACAAAATTGCATAAAGACGAACAAAAAGATAGAACAAAGACTTTAGCTGAGTTTCCAGACCATATCTCGATTGACTATGCTACATAGTTTGGTTCTGCCAAGATTTGCTTTTTGTCTGGCTGAAGTGTGGTTGTAGCGATACAGGAATTTTACGATATTTAATTGCCGATACTGATATTTTTGTTTTCATAAGTTTTAAAGAGTGAAGGCTATATCGCTTTTTTACTGTAAGATGGCTTAAAGAAGATATCGCTAGATATACCAACTAAGGCGGTATCGCAAATTAAGAGCCCTGTATGGCGGAGTGCACTTTACTTATGTTAAGAATTCCATATACATTGTCGTCCCCTTCCCGATCTTCAGATGGAGGATCATGAAGTCCTCGACATCATTGCGGCCAAAGCGTTAAAACATTATTAACATTATTACAGCAGTTTTGTACCATCCTGGTACGGATAGTTTTCGATAGAGAAAGTTGAATCTATATATTCGAAAAGCGCTGGTCCTTCTGGGCAACTTTAATAATTAAGCTTTAACATTATTATGCAAATCAGTCTTTTTTTAAATACATTCAAAATTTACATACGGACAACAATGTAATTCGAACTTGAGAATGGCCATGTTTTGACACATGCATATTCTATGTAAGTGTTATCAAATTTCATTCAGAAATATAGAAGTTATGATAATATTTAGATCATTGCTTAAAGTTTGATGTTCCGAATTATTAAGCAAACTCTTGTTTAGGCCAAAAAGGGTCGGAAACGAGGTTTATCTACGGATGAAAAAAGCAGAATTGTCCGACTGCTTGCTGAAGGCCGAACATCCCTTGAAATTACTAAGGAACTTGCTCGAGATCATCGGACCATCAAAAGCAATGCTCAAAGGAAGAGATGTGATAAAGGCAAAAACAGGACAATAACAAGGCGTCAAATTACTAGAATTAAGCGAGCGGCAATGAAAAATCCTCTATCGTCAAGCAAGCAAGTATTTGAGAAGACTGGAGTTCCAGAAGTACCCAGAACATCAACATGTAGATTGCTCCATAATATTGCTAATTAAATGACTAAACTAGTCATTCAACCACCGTTGACGGCCAGGCATAAGACCAAGCGACTTGAATGGGCTCAGCGGTACTCAAGACAGATTTCCAAACCGTCTTATTCACACATGAGTGCTGTGCAATGCTTGATGGTCCTGATGGATGGAGCAGAGGATGGCTGGTAAAGGGTTCTTCCCAACCGTCAGCAAGGGGGTGGATGGGTGATGTTTTGGGGTGCAATCTTTGGTAACGAGCTGGTCGGTCGGCCTATCAGAGTTCCAGAAGGGGTAAAGATGAATGCTGAAATATATGTGCAATTTCTTAAAACCAACTTTATTCCGTGGTACAGGAAGAAGGCTGTAGTCTTCAAGCGAAAGATGGTGTTTATGCAAGCCAACGCACCATCGCCCGCTGCCCATTTTACCATTCAATATCTTGCCAAATTAGGTATCAAGAATGAGAAAATCATGGTGACTTAAACCCCATAGACAACTTCTGGAGTTTACTAAAAAGGAAGATTTATTCTGATGGACGATAGTAAACATCCAAGGACGTCATATGGATTCTAATGACATCCAAAACCTCACCAACTCCATTGATAATAGACTTATTGAAGTGATTTCAAAGAAACGGGGCTATGTTGATAAATAAGTGGTATTTCTTGTCCTAATACTATTTCGATAATAAAGCTCAGATCATTATTCTTTTTACAGAATTTGCATAATAACTTGGAACAAATAATTTTGTACAGTTTTCAATATATCATATCTTTCCAATCACTTGATGAATTTTGGCAAAACTCGCGGCCTAAATTGGGTATAGCATAATTATTATCGAATACTAATATCGATGGAATCAAGCAAAAGCTTTCTCTTCAATATCCAAAATACTGATTTGCATAATAATGTTGAACGCACTGTAGTTCAAATACATTGTTTTAACGTCTGACGTTAGCAGTAGGACCAAGCGTTAATGTTTATGTAATTGTCCCATGGATTGTCCGAAAACACACCGCTAGTAATGGAGCAACTAGAAAGAAAAGACTAATTAAGGTTCAGCTTGATGAAACCTTGGAGATTGTACCCGTCACGATTACTGCTTCATTCGCTCGGGGATAAATCTAAAGTACTGCCAAAGAGTTTTCTTTATAAATTAGTGTTTTATGGTTCTGTCACCTCAACAACCTTGATGAGCGTAGACGGTTGTCTGTACGGGACTGTCAACGAATAAAAATCGAGATAGTAAAATGCATAATGTTTTATTATATAACATACACCAGGATACGAAATAGGGATCGGTACTTATAGTATACGTATCCATATAAGGTCATAACGGACGGGACTGGGAAGAGCAAATACGTTGCCCTCGTACCAGCCTCCAAGTTAATTGGATTGTAACCGACCCCAAAACAACAAAGGTCCTAACCCTCCCACAAAGCTATAGAATATATTCTTTTAAAGTTAAATGATCTATTTACAACATGCATACAGCCCTGGTAGCTAACTTGCCCAAAAATATAATTTTCGTATTACGGATACCATCTTGTAAACGAACTTTCGGCTGTCTTCGACGAACGTTTTCTTGAGAAATAATCAACTCCCAAAGCTACAATATATATTAAAACAAAGGTAAATTATCTGTTTACAATATGCGTACAGCTTATCCGGCTAGCGAACGTAGTTTTCTTAAAAAGAGCGAATAATCGAACATATATTTGCTCGTCAGGACAACGTATTTGCTCTTCCGATATGACCTTATATGGGTCCATATGGAAATAGGCTGAATTGATGAAGTTTCTATACTGGTGGTTTATGCTATGGAATCTTGAATTCTGTTTTATACTGTTCACAAATTTTCATTATATAATGTACTCAATATAATAATGTAAATTTGAAATTGGTTTAAATAAAAATTAAATAAATAAAACATGCACCAGGATAAGACATCGGCTGAATTAATACAGTATGTAAATGTCGCCTTAGGGCCGATTACATGGAGACTTTCAGACTTTCTCAGCCCGTTTTGCCGAGATGAAGTTTCAGCTCGGTCTCATAAACAAACCCCTTAAAAATTGACGTTGCGATTATATTGCGAAATACTAGCTAAAGAGCCACGACCGGTTGCCGCTACCCGAGCTGAAATTTCCCATGTAATCGCTCAAAAATTTCAGCCCGGGCTATATTTAGCGTGTAAAGTTCATTACGCACAATTTCCGGGCTGAAATTGCTTATGTAATCGAACTTTTCAACCCGGTTGATCGGGCTAAATCTCAGCCCGGGCTGAAATTTCCCCTAGTCCTTCATCGTCACGTGTTGTGAGTCCTTCATCGTCACGTGTCATAGAATTTACTTTCTCCAACCAATAACAAACACTTTCTCCAATACAATAACATGACCATTGCATCATCTTGAAAGACAATGGAGCTTCCAAACCAATCCCCCTCTATACTAACTATGCTTAAACAGATCGCGAATTTCAAATAACAAAAGATTTTCAAAGAGATTTTCCAAGAATCACAAACCATACCTGCACAACATGGATTTCTGATGACATTTTATTGTGACGTAAGTTTCCTACAGGTTAATATACAAACTGCCTACGTGTGTTAAAACTATTAATACTAGAAGTTACTATCGTAAGGGAAGTGCTGCCTCAAAATCCAAGGCAGTCGTGATATTGTGCAAAATTGTAAAAATAAGTGGTGGCCGCTTATTGAAGTCAAATTGTCGCAGTGGAGGTAGCACAGCCTCGTATTCATGTGGTTATGGTTAGGTAATACCAGAGCAGTGAGTTCTACATATATATGGAGCTCACAACTATGAGCTTGCTGGACCATTGCTTCATCTTCACCTTGTTGACCCCCTTGTGTTGTAACCGTTCTCAACAGCTAGTTCATGAAAATGTGTAATGTTGAACAGTTGCATAAAAATGCAGTTGAACATAAAGATAACATAGTTGTATAACATAGTTCTCTGTACAAGGCTTGCATAAAAATGCAGTTCAATATGAACACAAAAAGTTGACATTATAACAGTTGATATATGCTTAAACAGATCGCGAATATCAAATAACAAGATATTTTCAAAGAATCATAAACCATACCTGCACAACATGGATTTCTGATGACATTTTATTGTGACGTAAGTTTCCTACAGGTTAATATACTGCCTACGTGTGCTAAAAGTATTAATATAAATAGATTGTTCCAAAACAAACGTTTGTTACTCACGATATTCTTATCGAATCGCATTATTTTAAAGTCGCCATAGTAAATTTCTGAATACATATAAGCAGAGTAAATAAGGAAATTAAAAATCAACAATGCATCCTTAAGAACAACTAGCCTTCTAACCCTCTATTATACAAGAGTAAAAGACCTGACGTGAAAACAATGATACACAAGCCGATGTATGTGATATTCATGATCCAAAATGAAAACAAAAACACAGTTTTATCGCAATAATTCGAATCCGTTTGATTGTAGCTTGGTTTGTAGTTACCATAAACCCAGACACTGCCAATAATAAGCCAGACCATTTGGAAAATATTGACAATTAAACCAAGAGCTTGGAAAATATTTCGACCTGGACCTTTCTCAGACTTTCCATCATTTCGAAATGCAGGAGCAAAAATGCCTTGGAATATAGCCACAGCGCCAGAAACGATTAACCAAATTGGGATCTTGTGTTCCAGTGGACAATCATCTTTATATTTTGCACCTGGTGAAAAAAGACTGTGTAAGGTATTTAAAAAAAATGTTTCACTACAAAAAATATAAAAAGAAAATAAAGTTTATCTATTTCCTGATTGGGGCTTTTACGACGGGAACCAAGACAGCGATGGCAGTTAAAAAGCAATATAAAATACGGTCTATTGACTAGGTGTATACTTGAAGCTCATTTATGATTAAGAAATAGCTTCAATGCTTCTAAAAATTATTTTAGTGTGTGTGTGTGTGCGTGTGTGCGTGTGCGTGCGTGTGTGTGTGTGTGTGTTGAAGCCACTCTTAACCAACAGCTCTCATTTGCGAGTTACATGAAGAATTCGTCGATAAAAATCATTTATATCCTTTGTTTCACATGATGAATTGTCATGTTTGAAGATCGAGGTCGCCGTCTAGGTTGCCTTCGTAGATCTTATATTCCTTTAAGCCTGCCCCGCAGCACGAAATTTCGGGCTGCGGGCAAGCTATCTTCACTAAGCTTTTCTGCAATCTGATTGGTTCTTGAGCGGTCTTTACAAATCGGGAAAGAGCGGTTATTACAAAACAACTGAAAAGTTTTAAAAAATTGCGGAAAAATTGAGGAAACATGACAAACCTAGAAAAGCCATGTAATAAAAACCTTTATTAACTTTGTTTAGTTGGTCTTTACGGGAAAATTATCCTGCCCTCAGCTTTTCGTGTACAGACCGCGGGCATGATAATTTGGCCGTAAAGCCCTCGCGCGGTCAACAAGTCTTTAATGAAGCAACTGGACCAGGATGAAGCTCAATGTCCATAAATCTCGTGATAGAAGAAAATAATTTGTAAGGAAGCAAATAGCAAATATGACCAAATCGGACGTATGAATTCTCAGAGGCTCAGAGGAATCCAATAAGTAATATTATTGGATGAGGCTGAGCACGATATCCAGAATTGTTCAGACCGAGGCGGATAACACTGACCAGCCCCTTCCAATAATTATTTTATTATTCATTCTGTTACACTAACGAATAAAACAAACAAAAATTGAAAACAAACAAAAAATTAATCAAATTTTCAATTTTTACAAAACAAAACACAGCTCAACTCAAAATTTTCCCGCGTAGTTGTAATTTCACGCAAAATACCGCTGGAATATCTCGGGCTCCGTCCAATAACCTCTACAGATATCTGTTTCCGCTGAAAAGTAGCGCGGGCACCTGCAAATACGGAGAATTATGCGTAGGCTTTTAGCCAACGAAAAAACGAGAACAGAGTACAATGAATAATAAGTAGTAAATATTGTGGCATGCACTCCATGAGACGAGAAAAAACTGCAAAGCGTGGGACTTAAAATAATTATAAAAAGCTTAAAAATGCGAGCGAAAACAACCATGTCAGCCATTAATGTCCCTTGACTTATGTTTTAATTACGGTGGTTTATTATATGGCCTTGCAAAAAAACAGAGGTCCGATGTTTCACTAGTACACACTCGATCGCAAGGTTTTACCAATATCTGTTTCTGAACAATTAAGAAAACCAAATATATAACCCATGTACAAAAGATAAACCATGCAAATAGACAAATAGAATAAAATTTACTTTTAATAAAAAATATTAATTTTCTACTCTGAGTACTCAGATACGCGAAATACCCCACCGCTCATGCACCAATCAGATTGCAGTATTTCGGAATTCGGACCACTCAGTGCCAACCATTTGATCGCCGGTAAGATGCTCTAAGCAATGAGCTACTCTACCGTTTTTTATTCATTTTTAGATTAAATGTCTACATTAAATTCTATACGAAGTAAACTATAGCCCTTCTAGATTTTTCTTTACTCTTTACCTTATGAAATAAAAGTAATATTTATATGTTTTGTGCTACAACCACTTCATCTCAAAAGTACATCTCAAAAGTAGGACTGGATTGAGCTTTCTATTGTATCTGATGAGCTGATTTTGAAGCTTGCATATTTGCATAATGTAACAATTTACATTAGATTGAGAGATCATTAGAAGCTCCGAGTTTGCAAGTAAATCAAACTGTGACGCTCGCGAAATAGGTTTAGTGTCTGGCCAATATAGTTTCTTTGTTAACATTAAATGCATAAAATCTTGAACCTAATTTGACGTCTCATATTAGGCTTCTCTCACTGGATAATTAGAGCCACCAAAGCCGCAGAAAATCTGTAGGTAGGCCATGAATTGTTTTACCCAGTAATTTTCTGCTCCTC